>JABVXV010000335.1:0-66887 GCA_013365325.1 Dipetalonema caudispina | reverse complement strand
GCGGCAGCAGCAGCGGCAGTGGCATCGCAACCAAACCCATTCTTCTACGGGGCAAATCATTTTGGCTTATCACAGTTAGTTAGCTTCATCACCTTTCGAATCACTTTTTTTGAAAATCGCTGAATGAAATCTCTCTTGGCTTCTTTGTTTTTATCATTTTTTTTATATCTTCTTTTCATTCTTGGTTACAGGACTTACCTCTTTCCTGTCCTTTTCCTTCCCTTCACTCCTGCTTTTGCTTTGATGTAAACAAATGGCGATAGTATGAAATTTAATTTCTGAGAAAAAACCGAGTGAATATTTATATAAGAACGAATATTATCTGTTATCAAGACGGATGTTATCAAAACTTGACAAATTCCAGTTAAATTTGATTTTCTCAAATGAAAAGTGATCAGTAGTAAAGTGATGGTAATATAAAAGTGTGACTGCATTAAACGATGCTAAAAACATTGCTGCTAAACAGCAACAAAAAATGATTTCAATAATAAATTTGAATGATAGCAGAGAAAAAAAAAAAAGAAAATAAATTGTAACATTTATGACAGAATTGAAAAATATGAAATGAAGGAATGGAAAAGTACAATTGATAAAAAGAAAAGGTAAAGTGTAAAAAAATAAAAAATAGAAAGATTTATTAGCATTAGGATGTGAATAGCTATAAATACAAGTATTTCCAAAAATATCATAATTCAAAACGTTTGAAGTTTTTTTTTTTTTTTTTTTCAACTATAAGTTTTTCTAAGAGAAAATAATTGCAGAAGTTTAAAAAAAATGAAAATTTGAAATTTAAAGGAGTCACATTCAATGAGATTTTTTCCTATTTCCAAAATGTGTTTTTCATACATTTTTATTTATGAAAAGAAGCAATTTTTACTCTAAAAACATCCTTAAATTTGCATATTTTATCCTTTATTATGTAATGGAAGTATCGGTGATGGCCGTAATGTATCATAATCCGGTGGTATGTTATGTACAACCGGTCTTGCTTCTTCATAGACTGAATGCAACATATCCGTACTTCTTACCGATGTAGCTGCTGTAATTTCACCGCATAATCGTGGTAGCGCACCATCCAGTATCACAATCAAAATTACTACACTCAGATAGAGTATTCCAACCTAAAATTTTGATATTTACGTTCGAATCACATTATGAGCTTATTGACTTTCAAATTTTTGACTTTGATCTCATTTTAATTTCCAAACATGTGACCTTTAAATTATCGAATTTTTCCTCTCATTTCTCAATTTAAATCTGTTAAATGATATTTCTCTGTCGAAAAACTTATTCAACGGTATTGAAAGTAATAAAATAGAATCGTATCATGGATGATGCAAAATCAATAAGTCTGTTGTCGAATACATTATGCATATCAACCAAGCTACAGGTAAAGCTAAATGTAAAGGTATCAATTATAATAAATACTATGGAATGGTATCACTTTTCAATTATATCTCGCAAACCGAGAATAATTAATTGCCTGATCCAAACTCATTACTCCAGAAAATTCATCCTAACTTCTTTCACTCACGTATCGTTCATCATCTTAATTACAGGATCATTTTCAGGTTAATTGCAGGTTCAATCAATTAATGCTCTAACTTTTCAGGGATTAAAATTAAGAAAATCATGAAAACTCACATATACATACATGTATTTGAGTGGGACTGCATCGATGATCAATTCAATGACATTTTTTCTTCGTTTCACTACATTTTCTAATTTTTTATCATAAGTTGTAGTTTGATCCTCAGCAAATAATATCTATTCAAGCCTAGTGAAAAGAGCCTATCTTCTTGCAAATCTCGCTAACCTTATCTCTATTCTCTCGATTTTTTTTTTTCTGTACAAAATTTCTCAAGAAATGCAAAAAAATTAAGACCGAAGATCTCTACACATATGGATGTTTACCTAAGTAATACAGAATATAAAAAAAAGCATATATTTTCCTTGATTGATTACATTGATACTTTATCTTTTGCTAATAAAAATGATTTCTGGAAATTTTACCATGGACTTTAGTTATTTATAGTTGTTAAATTAGATCAAAATTTTTTTACTTTTAATTTTACTTATAGCTCTCTATCATCTAAATTAATATCTATCCGTTCTGAATCAGAAATACCTGGCACAGAAATAGCATTACTATCGTTTCCCTTAACAATAACCATCAAGCGCTTTACATTATCCTCGTAAACCAAACTATTATTATATGAAGATACGACTGTTGAGGTTGTTATATTGCGTATTGTAACTTCAGAATGCTGAGATTTTTGTTCAGTATTCGACGGAAAGGAAGTAAAAATTAATAATGTAAGCATAGCAATTACATTCATTTTAATTTGTATCATCTTGCATTTTTGAAATGACACAACCGTATGTAAAATATACTCCATAAAATAATAAAAAAAAAAAAAGTAATGCCAGGAATTTATTTTTATACACTTAAAAAGTGATGCTACACACACAGATTAAAAGGAAAAAAAAAATTCTATTTTTACAAAATATTGAAATTTTCAGTAATATGTTTAATGCAAATGATAGATAAAATTCAGCTACGTATATCATGCCTAGCAAATTCCGTTTGATTTTAGAAAAAGTTCCTGGGCAAACTGTATGTGACATATGGTCATTTGCAACTTCGTCGTAACAGATGCTATTTAAATAAACAATTTATTTATTTTTCTTGCTTACAAACTAAATACAATGTGAAAGAGCAAAACATGCTGAAAAAAAAGTAATAAATGAAGTAGTAAAAGTAAGGAATGCTTTCAAAATAATCTGAGAAGATGGAATAGAATATACTAACAGAAATGTTGAAGTAGATACAACACATTTAGAAGCACTTTTTACTCTGGCAGTGCTCAAGAGATTCGATAGAAGTTATCTTGAAAGTAAAAACAGAAATATCATATGCAATAATGAGAGATAAAACATAAAAGCATCCATTGTAGACACTATGATATAAAATAAAAAATATCGAACTATCGAACTATCGATTAGTTCAGAAAATTTCTGGGGAACGAATTAGTGAAGAAAAAAAAAATTATTCATCCTATGTAAAAGAGAAAAAAAAAAAACAAACAGCGTCTAAAATTCAAATTTTCTATCTTGAAATACATTGATGACCCGTAAATAAAATTAAGAAAAAGACGAAGTAGCCAAGAGAAAGAAACAAAAAGGTACACTATTGGATCATTTAAACAACTGAACGCTGGAGTATGAAAAAGAATGAAACTTTGACAAAACAACGTCCTGAAAACTCGTAATTCAAAAATCGAAAAACATTAAACAGTCTGTTCAAAAATTAAACTACAATATCTCTAGCCTAACACCACTGCAAACAAATTCAAGATGCATATTTTTAATTAAGAGAAAAATTCCTAAAATATTTATAATTCATTTATTGTTTGTGGAAATAATATTCTAAACTAATAATAATGAGATTACAGTAGCAGATCATATATTCAAGAATATTTCAAACATAAAATTATCTAAAAAATCAAACCAGCGAATTAGGACAGATGCTTGAGAAGGCTTATATAGTATGTTTATATCACTGATACTAATTATATACTATGTGAAACATACCAGAATTGACATAAAAAAGAAAAAGTAAAATAATAATCAAACTCTAACAAACTATTGACAAAATTGAAATTCCTACTAAAACACTATATGAAAGGGCACCAGCCAATATACATTCGGGCAAGATTTAATTCATCCCGAGAAATATCAATCAGTCGACCCACTTGTCCTTCGATACTCATTGGTGGGTTATTCGTTTCTGTGCGATAAATTTTTGGCGTTATAATGTGACCTGAAAAAAAGAAAAACGCAATGGAATTACTAATATAGTCTGATATGCGGAAAAACCAATAGAATATATTTCCGGTACAATTAGACAATTCAGAATACTAGTAAACGAGCGAGTGAAATGAAGAAAATAACATTTCACTATGGAATTCAAATTAAGCAAAGTTGTTTTACACTCTCTATTAATTATGGGGTTTTGAAAGATTTAGAAAAAAATTAATTAAGTGCAAAATTTATAAACCAATACCCATTAAACGGAAACGAATCATATCGATGGCTTCTTGTGCCTGTTGCTGAGCTACTGGTGGTGATAATTTAATATCATTCCGCTTTCGCTAGAAAATATTATACATCAAATTATCCAGAATTACGCAAATATATACGTCAAACAAATATGTTTGAGATGGCCATCTATTTTGATTGCAAAGAAGTTTTCGAGCAATAAAGTAAATCAAAAAACTTTTTAAAATGATTTTACTTTATAGGAATCGAAGTGAAAATTTCCAAAATTTGCACAGTATAACAAACCTGCTTATATTGTTGAGCTCGACTTTCGCTATGCATCCATTCTAGAAGTGGGTCATGAACAAATGTTTGCAAAACAGTGAGTAGTGCCTCATCATGTTCACGTAATACACGCATTGTTGTTTCACATGAACGACGAAATGCGCCTTCGACACCAGTTGTTCCGAAACCAGCAACAATATTGCGCGTCAATCGGAATGGTACTACCTAGATTGGAATTGATGCAAATGATCTGGTAGCATATATTCCAAGTATCCATAAGAAGATATACTTCAGAATCACATATGAAAAGATACAGTCAGACATGAACTATTGAAATCTCCCAGTATCACCATTAATACATGTATCGACAGTCTTAGCCATACGAGAGATTGAACGGAACAAGGATCCAAGAGAAGAGTGATTAACATTTTCACTTTCCCATGCCTAACTCATGTGCGTATGTACAGTATCATGGAAATCATCTTACTTCAGGAACATTCAAATTCTCTCCTTTGTTAAACAATAAATTGAAGTCCACATGAATCGCATCGCCATTGATAAGATCAAGCAAGAGATTCTCACCATGCCGATCTCCAAGTCCTAATATAAAACCTATCATGCTCATCACTGCTGACGTATATGTGAATGCTAAACGTGCTGCGTACCAACGGCATGAATCCGAAAACGAACGCCTAGAAGTTTTTTAATAATTATATTTGTTTCCATAAAAAATTAAAACCAATTGAACAGAGAAAAAACAGTGAAAGTTCTGGATTTATTGACCGTCGATCCAAGATTTCTGCAACAAAAGATAACGAAAGAAGTAAGGAATTTCCAATGTCCTATAAATTATTAGGTTTCCAGTATTTATCAAATTGGTATTCAAAGGCCTTTTAAAAACTAGAACTTGTAAATAAAAAGGAGGACAACATTATCCCTTACCTAAACCATTCGGGAATCACAATTGGATGTCTTGGGTAGTACTCGGTTCTTAATCTTGCCAATTTTTCTTCATCAGTTCCATTAGGCACCCATCGAATAAACCATTCCTTATCGGTCATTACACTATTACATTTTTCCTTCACCAGCTGCTCCACTACACTTCGATAAGTTTGAAGATTTGGAATCCACTCAATTAAACCACCGGCATCCTAAAAAATTTATTCAACTAAAAAAAAAACCTCATTTTTCATTATTACAAATATTAACTGTTTGTAATAAATTGAAAAGGATTGGTTACTGTCCCTTTTTTGAATACTAACATTAAAACATGCGAACTCAATATCATATGCAGGCTGATTAAAACCGTTCTAAGATAAAAATTTTCTTCTTATCCCAAATAATGAAATGAGGAAATGAAACTTACTTGTAATGGAATGACATTGTATGTTCGGACGTGAAGCTGCCTACGTCTGGCATCTGAATCTTGATGTAACAATGCATTCACCATCTGAAAAGAACTTCAAAATTTAAACTTAAGTTTAATAAAACAATGGATGTATCACATTTAGATGTGGTTAAGATTATATTGCTTCAACTTTTTATTTCAATGCTTTTCTGTATGTAGATATAGAATTCAATGTGCTATCATGTTGCATAACGCCACTTTTATCAAAATCATAACACCTAGTAAATCGTTTCCATATCTTTCGCTTTTCGCTGGTCGATTGAAGCTTATTAATTACTGACTTGATGCAGAAGACTGTTCCTAACATCGCATCAACAAAAAATAACTAGAGAGGTCGTAAAACTGACAACAACAAATTATATGTTGTCATAACCGTCCAATGCACTTACAAAAAGTTCGCAAAAGTACTTCAGGTAGAAGCACATGACACTTGTAAATCTTCACACATAGGATATTAGGAAAAGAAATAGCAGCAATGCAAAAGATGCACCCGATTGAAATCCATAAGACGAGCATCTTTACGCAATTCATCTTTTGCCTTACACATCAACGGATACTTTTTACCATCAGATCCCACTATGGTTATCTTTTTGGGACGCACTAATGACTTCATTACCTGAAAAAAAATGAAACTTAAATTTGGTTCTTAACCAAAGTTTTCCAAATACACTTTTTTGAAGTGCGGAATAGAAATGTTTTAAATTTACACTCCATACCAAGGAAAAAATTAAAATTATGAAGAGACGTTTTGATATCGAGCAAATACACTGATTACACCTGCAATTTAAAATGTAAGGATGAATTTAGTTGAACTCACAGTAAATTCTTCATCAATTGAATGAATATATATGGTGCTGAATTTGATGTTACTCGAAGTTGCTGACACAGTTTGTTCCAAATTTGCATCCGAAAACTGTGATAATGTGCTCAAAACACTGGTTGAAATAGCCTGCTCGATCATCTTATGCAAAGGCACAACGATTGATGGTCGAATCGGTTCTTTATTATCTTTTCCTTGAGCTCTTTCTGTTGCTAAATAAAAATTTTTTAATATTTGAACAAAACGTACAAATGACAAACAAGTAAATTTTTAAGAACATTTCATTGGTCATAAATTCCAAGTGACAGACATTGTGATAATAATTTTGAATAAATGGATAATTATTTCATTAAATTCAAATTATATTTGAATATTTGTGATAATTTGAAAAAAAAAGCTGCAAAAGAAGACAAAATACATACTCCAAATTGCCGGACTCATTTTACCGCTCCGAAAATATTCCGAGAGATATGCATAACGTTGGCTGAATGGTGACTGTGTACCTACTGGACAACCATCTTCCGCAACTCTGTGGAAAATACATTTGTTCAAAATACTAAGTCAGATAATTAAAGACAAATAGGACCAAATTATGTGTCTTACTTTTCCTTGTATTTATTTCTAATTATTTTTCCGACAGTCCTGTTTGGTTCTCAGCTTAAATAGCTCACATGGTCGCTTACAATAAAAATTGTATAACTACTCTTCTCTTTTTCGCCTGTTGTTTTTTATTTCGGCTCTTTCAGTTCTTCTTCACTGGAAAATGCCTCACGGACTTTTAGAAACAAAGACTTCAGAAAAATCCGAAAAAAAAGAAACACTGATGGATTGTATAAATGTCTTTTGTCGTAATAACAATTATCGAAGCAGCAAATAACGAATTCATTAATGAGTGCCAGACATGTTTTTGAGCCAAAAAGTAGATATTCCCGAAACTTATTACCTGATGAAAGCAGCTGCAACATATTCATATTGTGGAATTAAATTTTTCAGTTGACCAGTTTCATCGTTACGTTTAGCCAAATCGTACACGGCACGACAACGAGTGAAACGTAACGGTTGCTTGTCAGCGTCACAACGGAAGACAGCAATAGACTGCCATAAACATTGATGTGGATATTCTATCATCAACGTGGATAGGATCATCTAAAATTTGACTATTTGGATTTGTTAATCCAAAAAAACCCATGATAATTATTAGCTGAATCAAATATGAGCAACATGATCAGTATGTTATCGCATTTATTCTACCAATTAATTTATATCGAACGTCGATTTTTTTCAAATGTCTCGTTTAGAACATACAAAAGTAGCAGCGTTATCATAAATTTTTGAAAAATGCCTGCTATGTTATTCCAATTAAGCAAGGAGAGATACTGAAGTGACGAAAAGAACCAATATTTTTTATTTTGTCTTTTTTCTGAAGAATTTCTTTTAACAGAAACAAAAAGCATTACTGGGTTACCTTCAACGTTTGGAAAACATCCTCATTTGGATGAGTAATACGTGAAATTAGCTGAGCAAATGCTGTATAAAACATATAATGATCAATGCATTTGAAGCCATCATATATTACTCCATTCATCTGTAACATTTTACAATTTTTCATACAACTATTCAATTCAATTGATAACGTCCTTATAATTATAAATATAGACAAAATTTCATATAAATTGTAAACTTCATAATATAAGCATAAAAATCTCGAAACTTCAATGAAAATTGCGGTTGTTTGCAAACAGAAAAAAGTACTACACCTCTCTAACATATTTATCTTCGCTTGTTGAGCTTTTTAACGATAATCCCCTTGTGTGTACTTTTAGTGGTAGTTGTATATTTCCATTTTCAGCCTGCAAGAAGCGATTGTCAACTTCCAAACAAAAAAAGGAAAAAAATTTTTTTTGAAATAATTTTTTAAAAAACTGAAAATCACCATTTTCTGTGTGTAATCCAACCAGATACTTAACATTCGTGGCATAACGTGGAACAAATAACTCTTTCCATGCTTCAATACTCGCCTGTAGGCTTTCAAAATCATTATAACATTATGAGCTTCAGCATTCTGAAAAAAAAAAAGAAAAACACCATAACAGTTAGAAATCATAGAAGGCTGAATTATTTAGGTGAAAGAAATTCGGAATAGAAATTATTGCAATCAAAAAATTTAGCATAATTTTAGCAATTTTTCACTATCCACTTGCAAGATTTGAAAATTCGAATAGAAAAATTAGACTGTTAAATTATGAAATTAAAATGACAAAAGAAATTAATTCAATAATAGATCATTAAGTAGTGAAAAATTAAGTTGAAATAATTAAGAATTTACTTCGTTCTTACTGTACAAATATTTATCCAAGAAGACGGCTACTCGATAAAATAAATCTTCCGAGGGTTCAGCAATTAAAGGAAGTGACAAATATGTTTTATAAAAATCTCCATAACTACCGGCTCCTGCTCTTAATGAATACTCGGCAAATAGTAATTGAGCCTGCAAAATTGCAAAACAGTCAAGTTGTGAAATACGACAATGTCATGGTGTCACATTCAACGTATAAATTCATATCATTCAAACTGAAGCCTACTAACTCTTTCCGTGGATGAAATCATTAGCGTTCTGTTAGTACAGCAAAGACGTTCTCTCGTATTATCAATAACTAGATATCCTCATGGCCAGATATCAAAAATATTCAAAAAACCTTGATGAAGTCTTCATTTCCTCCTCTCAATTCTCCAGAATAATTTTCCTCATTGTAACAAACATCTTTTCCAACGCATGAGATATTTTTTAGCTGCTGCACCTCGTTTAAAAAACGTCTTTTCAACAAATTTGAAAGGATTTGTATCGCTTGGACCTGGCTCCCCTAAAATATGAAATATGCTGGTAGGACCAAAGATAACAAATTAAAGACAGCAAACTCGTCCCAGTATAACATATTTTCTAATGCTGATGTGTTTTGATACGCTGATTATGCCTGGAAACACTTATGATGGCAGTCAACAAGGTATTTCCGTTCCACCCAAAACAGCATTAAAATAGAAAATTAAAGAAAGGATAGATAAGAAAACCTTCTGAAAAAGATATCGAGCTTCTTCCATTTCGACTTCGAATTGGTTAACATTTAATGCTTTTGCCTGACTAAGGTATGACCAAGCAACTTGTAGATGCCCATCATGCCTTGCTAAACGACAACTTTGCAAAAAGAGATCGCAGATCGAGCCCCGTCCAATGTCACTTTCTAACAAGCCTAATAAACTTCGACGAGTATTTAAGATAGGCTCCAAAACACTAGCACTTTGAATCGCTTTTGATGCACGTTTCTAAACAACGAAATTTCTGATTTTTCTAAAGACATTGAGGAGTATTTAAGCATCAACAATCAAGTATTCAAGCACATTAAATTTAAAATACTAAGAATAAACCAATCCGGAAAGAAAGTTCAAACGTTGTAGTCATTAACAAAACAGCAAACTCACAATACATGCTACGTGAATTACTTATTAATAATTAATTGGTTATCAGAACTTCGTTCAATTCATTCGTTGACAGTGCTGACGATGAGTCAGATCGCCTGTCCTGAGCCAGTCATCAAGAAGCAATGTTTTTCGCATACCTTCTTATGCAAATGAAAAAGATTAAAGAGAACGTATCACGCTTATAAAACACCCAACTATTACTCTCATAACACTATGGTGTTTGTTCTTAAATCAGATTTTCTGATAAGACTTCTTATATATACCTGCCAAACACTCAAAACTTTGGCCAAATCTTCGATTGTTAAAATTCTATCATTCTCTAGCTTCAATGAACTTTTCGTATCTTCTATTTCTGCTAGTATATGCAATCTGTAAATTAATCAAATGAAATAACCAGAACTACAAGAGTCAAGCTATTACAATTTTCAGCTGTAAATCATAATTCATAGGAAATCATAGACAAGAATCTGAATTAAGTGGTAATTCAGTATGAACTTTCAAGTTTTTGAAGGAATAAATAAAGGCAGTTTAATTATTCGATGACGAAAATCTCCTGGTAATATGAATACATTCTAGTAAGATAATTGGAACAGGATATTAGAACAAAAAAAGAAAAAGAAATTATGAGCTTACTGTGTTATAGTTCTATAAGCTTGTGTATAAGTATCTGAATCTTCAATCGTCATAGCAGTTAATGCATCTGACAAACGCATTCGAGCATCCATTAAATAATCATCCATTAAATTGAACTGCTGATTTCTCAAAGTACAAATTACGCTTGCATATGTAGCACCAGATGTTGTCGTTTTAGGTTTTTTACAAACCAAATCTGTTAAGTCATCCCAAAGCTGTAACTGCCACATTGCTTCAAGTTGGCATGAACGTAATTCTGCAACATAATCACTTTTATATTCAAGTTACAAGGCAACTTCTTATTTTGCAAATCCATTATTTTTTGAAAAAATTTTATTTTGGAAATCGTTGAACAATTCAATATAGATTATCAGAGGGATTAACAGAACAAATTAATGCCATTCTATAGGGTCGATTTGTTTAGATAAGTTTCAAACTTCAGTAAAATTCATTCCCTCCTCCTTCGTAAAAAAAAGGTGAAGTATTCAACAGACAATCCACTGCAAGTTAAATCCCTTCTACCTTGCTAAAAAATGGATAAAATGAATACTTTCTTGAAATTCGGCATTCTCCGATCTTTCTAATAAATCAGCAATTCCGCTTAGTGCTAGTCGTGGTTCATTCAGGCGTAATAAACATTTGGTATAAGAAGGCTGAAAATGTGCTAGATATATTATTTAATTATTACACTGACTGCAAATGATTCAGTACGTTTCTAGCTTTCATTAAATTAAAATGATGACACCCATAACATTTTGACTAGTTTTAAGCTACAATCTTTTGCGCTTGCAGAAAACACCTAATGTAAGACATCTTGTAAACTTATATCTTAATGACGTTGAGAATATTAAAATAATAGTTAACAACTTCTTCAGATTTTTCAGGGAAATTGAGAATTCTTAAAAAACTTTAAGTAACAAATTACACCCACCTCTACATTCGTTGATTTTCTATACAAAGGTAACGCATCCCAGTAATTTCCATCAGCCTCTAACGACAAAATTCGATCGTTTATTGACGGTTCAGCACAGGAGCGTATTGTTTCAAAAGCTCCAGCTACACCATCCATATCACCCAGATCGAAATAGATTTTCTAAATTTTTCTCAAAAGAATATACGGAAGAGAATTCCAAAAACTGATTGCCAAAAAGTAAATCTGCACCTCAAGAAAGCTGAACTGATCCGGTTTGAATAATGTCTGACCATTCTCATCACAGCCAATTGCATACTGCTCACACCTAAAGTTCACTACAAAATCAAAATTCTGGTAATTCAAATATAATCTGACATAGAATTTTGAATTATTCAAGAATTTAATAGAAATAGGTTATATAAATCTGAAAATAGGTGTGCTGAAATGTTCATATTTTTTAAACAACTATAATGATACCTAACCATTTCAGTGCTCTCGTCGTACAATGGCATACCCCAGCCGCAGCAACAATCAAGCAATTACCATCATTCGATGTTTGAGTTGTTACATTTGACAAGATTTCGAGAGTACGCTGGAGGACCTGAAGAAATTTGAAGTTTAAACTGGAAATTTGAAGGTAACATCTTTGCTGATTAAAGATGTTGTTCTGAAACACACACTAAAAATACAAGCCATGCCTCGTTGAATATACCGAATTTATTTAGAAACTGGATAAACAAAACTCAAAATTTACAAAATTTATAGTAGGGAAAATCTAAATACCATATCAGCTGGAATTTTTAGAGATCGACGATGATACGTAAATCGCTCCAGACAATCGATAACAGCGAAAATCAAATGGGCAGCTGATCGAGGCCATCCACAATCGACGATTGATCTCTGTAGGACTGCAATTATCTCCATACTAACCTAAAGCAAGCGCAATTTATCAGTTTTCAAACTCGTTATTGAAAATACACATTTATAAGAGAAACTAGCCATTCAATTAGTGATTAATTTAACAACAAAAAAGTCAACTATCTAATTTGACATAGCAAACAGAGAAAATAGTAGAGGCACGTAGAAGAACAAATTCCATCCTTCCTTTCATTGTCAATTTTTAACAAAAATTTGAACAAATATAAAAGAGTAACTTACAGGAAGTTACAGCATATGCAATACCCTAAAATTTTCAAATATCTCAAAATCTAACTTAGAAAATTTCAAACTTGAATCACCTCATTCATGCACGTTAAATTGTGTTCAATAATACTTTGAAGAATTAATTGCGGCAGGATAAAACTAGCAAAAACGATATCTGCATTTACTAAGCCTTCTAAAGCACCAAAAAAAATCTTCAACTTTTCATCGCGTATCTGCAATAATCTGAAGTGTAATTAAAAATGCCTCTTCGATGACAGACATAAACGATAATTGAAAAAAAAAAACACAATGTCAAAAGTTCGTGAATATTATACAGGAAAACACTAGGAAGAGTGTGAAATAATTGGAATTGCTTTATCTATCACCGTTAACATTTCGATGAAATCGAGAACAATACAACCACAGATGACCAAAAACGACTATGATGAAAATTAGAAACAGGCATAACTAAAACAAAGTAAAATCCACTGGGAAGAAACAAAAACTACTCTTACCCACCTTGGCAGCTGTTATTTTATACCACAGATTCAACCAGCTTCTGAAATCTTTCACTTGTTCACATTCTATTATCGGTCTGAAAAGGTAACCAAGTTTGAAAATAAAATTATTAATTCAACTTAAAAACTTCCAATGTAGGGATTGCTGTGCAATTTCATCATGACTTTTATGTATGGTTTAACAGCTAAATTAATGCCTTTTTGCCGGGAAGTGTTGGATAGGCTTGTGCAATATAAAACTTGATTTCCTGAGCATCGACAGCGAATTTCGACATTGATCGCTTAACAAGTCCCACAGATGCGAACTCTCCGAACCATGTCTTCCAAAGAGTTCCCGTAAAACAGTTTGTATACTGTAGGAACATTCAACTTGCATGCTAGCATCCAGTATTCCGGAAAAGGCTACCGACGCTCGCTCCAGAAGTTCAATGTAAAACTAAAATATGAAAATTTTTTCATTCGAGAATCTATAAGTAATTGTGAATGACACCAGAGAACTAATATGATGTTAATCTTATACAATAAGTGCAATACAAGTCATTCTTTGAAACGAAAAAAAATCCATGTAAAACCGCAATATATAAATCAATTTAAATTTTAAAAAAAGGGAAAAGAAAAAAATTGGATTAAGCATAACTATGAGTAAAATAGATTATCTATAAAGTCAAGTATTTTAGTCTAACTTTTCTGTTAGTGGTTTTTTAAACCTACAAATACTCTTAATACCTGTTCTCCAGAATCAACAAATACAAATCGGGCATTATGCCGATCACCATTTGTGTTACGCACCAGTGATAAACCGATACGACCTGGGTCAACAGCACCCAAATAACCAAGTGCTAAAGAAGCTAAATAACGACATTCCGCTAATGAACTTTTTCGTATGATTTGCAATAGTGACGGAACCTGAAATTGAAGGTAATTTCCAAATTGTAAATTTTCGAAATATTATTAAACTGAAGAAACATCAATCTGAGGGACTTTCTGCAACTTCGAATGGATGATGTTCAAAGTTATGTTATACTGCAACATCTTTATTCATGGGATCTGAAGATGTGCACACTTAGGTATTTATAAAAAAGAGTAGATGATAAAATAACAAACCAATTCTGCAGCAACGCTGTCAAAACAGCTATCCGTTAATTCACTGCATTCATTAAGTAGGCTTAATAATTTATGCAAAATAACTTCACCAACTTCTTCATAACTTTCCTTCAATAAAGAAGCGCATGCATGAAAAACCTGAAAAAAAAATTGGAAATAAAGACTATCCTTAGCAGATGTGACTAGAGTTCTGCTGTTTGTATATATGATCAAGAAATGACACTCATTTTCGTCACCCACTAATTTTCACTTATGAAAATCAATCAATTTGATGATGAGAGAAAAGAATACAGTTCTACCACTATATTTGCTCCAGGGAAACAACTACTCTAGAATTTTTATCTCTAGCTGAAAATTAAAGCATAATATTTCTGGTCCTTGGTTCCTTTACAAATGTTTTATCGGTTACCACCTCTTTATCAATCAAACCAAAACTAAACCAGTTCCGGTGGAGACTTCCCAAGTTCTGGAGAAAGGTATTCATTGATTGAAATCTTCGGATTGTTCCAAAAAACTAAAGCAATGCGTTCGAAATCTCCACTGAAAAATTAAGTTTTAAAATTAGAAAAAAAGATTAATAGGAACAATAACCGCTGCAATGAATGGTAACAGGAAATTCATATGCTCGGAATAAGTTTGTGGAGTTTAAAGTTCTGATTTAGCTAAAACTTACTTCGCAGCAAAGTGTAACTGTCTCTCTTCGAAAATATATCTTAACAGTTCTCGAGCCTGCTCGTACTGTAATAATGGAATGATTGAAACCAGCGTTTGAGGCAAAAGTTTCACCAAAATCTAAAATTTATTTAATAGCAAATCCCGAAAAGTTGAAGAAAATCACGAAATTATTTAAAGGAAGTTTAGTCGGTATTAGAAACCACACTGAAACTATTAATGATAGTAACAGAGATATAAAGTTCAGCTGACATTAAAAATACGTTTACACACTGGTCTATCAAGTTTAAAAGTTTAAAAGATACCAACTGTAGACAACTTAACTAACTATTTTATTTTCTCTTAACGAAAGCCGTCAGCTGTACAGTATTTAACGTTGTAGGTTAGTGAAAGAAATGATTTGATGTTTGTCTAATGACATTCTTTGAAAAGAAGACACGGATATCTGGTGTACAAATTGTACTTTGGTAGAGTTATATTACACATAAGAGAGCCCTGATAATGTGACACAATGCTCTCTTTCTAAAATCAGTTAATGCTTTCAGTCCTTAAGCAAGATCTAACTGTGTTTATTCCTACTAAAATTTATCACATACGAAATGATTCATGGAAAATTACCTCATTCGACAAAGTTTTCAAATAAACTTTCCACATTTCAATAACAACAATGCCTAATGGTGTAAAAGCACGCAGAACAATTAACATTTTATCAGCTGTCTGAAATTTAAAATTTGCATTACCATTTTATGTTTAGCAAACAACCCAGAAATTTTCGCATTACTTTTAAATTTTTCTGTAAATTTGGAACTGATTCCAAAACCGATTAATAAATTCACATTAATTTCAAACTCCGGTTTCAAAAAATTATTGTCTTCTTTTCTATTTAAACTGTTGCTCAATTGTGTGCGTTTAAAAACCAACTTTATCAAGGAAGTCGGTGCCATCTACTTT
Source organism: Dipetalonema caudispina (assembly GCA_013365325.1). NCBI lineage: Eukaryota > Metazoa > Nematoda > Chromadorea > Rhabditida > Onchocercidae > Dipetalonema > Dipetalonema caudispina. The sequence continues at coordinate 50,925 of JABVXV010000335.1, read as the reverse complement.
GATCATTGCTATCACTTTACAGAGGCTTGATACTAATATCAGTCGTTCATCATAAAAACGATCATCATTGACAGCTTGCCGAAAGTGCAATAGAATCCCCAAATAACTGCAAAATGTGAACTGGAATCTATGGAAATCATAATTATTTTTTTAAAATTGACAATTGTTGTGCACCACTGAGTTATCAAATATAGTTAAGTTACTCGAACATATCGCTTTCCTTCCTCGTCAATCACCCATTTCACAGAATCCATCCATCCACTGGTACTATTTTCAGTGAATGAAAACTAAAATGTTGGCATCTGGAAGAAATCAACTGCTTCCCAATAATTTTGAAATGTTCGTGAGAATGACAATTACTAACGACAAGTTTAGAAAAAAGACAAAACTGTAAAACGAAACCTTTCCCTGATGAAGGTCGTAAAACTGAATGGACAATTTCGGCCGTAGGTTAATTTATGTAAATTCTTGATATGCATCATCGCTTTTTCTTCATGAACGCACAAATGTTGCAGTAAAGAAACAGTACATTCATAAGCTTTCTTTGAAACCAGTGTTGACTAAAACAAATTGGAAGTTAATGCTTTGATGAAAGTTTCAAGTAAAATCAAAATTTTAAAGTGGAACTATCTTAAAAGAAAATAGGAGTCCTTCTGCCTGCTATGATTCAAATAGAGGAATAAATAAATGATATCCTACCATTACAAATCCATCCAGAAAAAAAAAAAACTACGATTATTATGTCATGAGTGTCGAAATTGCCCGCACCAGAAAAATATAAATCGTCTCTTAATTGTAGCTCAATCCCATGTCAAATACACATGGCAGCAACTTTTCCACTGTTTACAATCATCCCAGTTTATTCCCTTATCAGGTGATTTTAATTCGAAAAGTTTCATTCTGACCGTTGCACAAGGGCAAAGTTCACTTAGTTTATTTGGAAGTTTTCACAATACCTATTCTCATAGACTGACATTTTAAAACGTCCTTTGTCCGACAATGTGATGCCAGTTGTGTGATAGAGAACTCCTTTAGCTAAAGTGATTAAGAAAAAGTAATAATATATCCATGAATACATACCCAATTACAACCTCCCTTTGTATAAACGCTAATAAAATTCAAAGCATTCTGCATAACTTGAGTCGATAAATTCTTTGAAAGGTGTTTGACTAATAATAATGGCAAAGATTCTTCCATCAATATTTCTGGTTGTATTCGTCGTAGTCGTGCAATAGTATCCAATGCCATCTGCACTTTTTGCTTTTCTACCATGCAGTCCAACAGAAGAGAAGTAACAATTTCTGGACAAGCATCTCGCATGAAGCTATAAGATTAAGAAATAAGAATAAGACGTTCGTTTTAAATTTCGCTAATTATCACCATTAGTTTCCTTAATTAAAACTTTTCTCAGATATAGATGGTCCTGAAAAACTAGTTTTATTACTTCACGTATTCCCTTTATTTGTTTAAAAAAAAATATCGCCGTGTTTTAACACAGCTCAGCTACTGCCCCATAATGATGTTCGGATCGAGTGGTTCGGTAGAAGACAGCGTCATTTAGTTTAATCTGTTCTATAACACTAAGAATACAATGGATGTGTTAAAATAAAATACAAATAAAATTACAATATATAACATATTATATCTCGTCGGAATATAGTAATAGTAGCCTACCTTTCAATATTATCTCTTGAGAAATCAAATATCTCAACAACAACACTTATGGCATATTCGATAGTTCTACCAAATCTTTCATCAACAAACTGCGAAAAACTACCTGAAAACTATTGAAAATTTTTTATAATAGTTCAAATATGAGTCACAAAACTGCAAAGCAAGAGAGTTAGGTAATAAAGGAAACAAGATTAGGAAGCTAACTTGGAAAATTAATTATACACCCGGAAATAATTTATATAACAAAATTCAATTCACGTTAGTAATTTTTACAGAGGTTCATTTTTTAGCAGTGACACTTTCAAAATGAAATCGGTATATCATACCTCGTTTCAGAGGCCTTGTTCCTTCAGAATATTCAAAGATAATCCGTTTCGTAAGATTTTCCATTATATATTTCTTTTTCCGAAGAAACCATTGTCGAGGATGTAAATTAGGGGAATATTTTTCCATGCGATCCTGTAATCTAACTTTTGTAAAGGAAAATTTTCGAAACTTCGACAAACTTTAAAACTCTGATATTTTGAAAAAGGGTTGTACATTTCAAAATTAAGTATAAGAAACAGAGTGAAATAAAATGTTAATTAGCTAACCTCAATAGCATGTTTAATTTCAGCGACAACAAATGCATAATCAGATATAATTGCTATATTCAGAAGCTGATTTAAACACATCAGAAAGAGATTATCGTTTTGCGAATTACTAAAAAAATGTCTTCTTAAACATGAAAATCAAAGAAATAACACATTGGCGCCCAATATCAATAAAAACACACCCCGAACATTTGTGATGAACCAATTTATATTGTCCCCACAAACCTATTTCCTCTGTCTTCTTTCAGCTGATCCGCTTCCTCCTTCCCCTTCTTTTCTCTCCATTTCACTACATTTTCAGAGCTTCCGCAGAAAAAAAGGTTGAAGTGGTAGAAAAGTTAGTGCCTTGATATCGAGCAAATGTTTGACATGTAGATGGAAAAAGAAGTGAGAGTAACTTTGCAAACTTCTAATCAGCTGAAAGCAGCTAACTAGTTAATTTGAAAACTTTTCCAATTATTTTATAGTACTTACACCAAGCAGGACATTGCGTGTAATTTGAAATTGTCGAATGTTTTTGGTGATTTCTGCAGATCGTCAATAATCTGTAGTACTTCATTCTGCACATTTCCAAGCTTCAGTTCCATCATCGGTTTTAAGCACCATCTAAACTGCGTTTATGGTTTACAAAAATACATCTAGTTTCTTCAATTTCAAAACAGTTTACGACTAATAACAATTATGTATCGCATCAGGAATGTTCGACCACATAGTATAGTACGATACTCAGGAATGACATAACTTAATGCTTGAAATAGTCATGTATCAGCCAGTCAAATCTTAAACTACAAACATCAAATTAATTCCTTTGATTCCTGATCCAGGACTACATGACCTTTCGGTCATTCGTCTAATGCGGCTATTCTGTTGTAACAACTTGTCTTATGATCACCCCCATTTGATTTATCGTTTCCCTTCTATACTCTCGGAAACAAGCTCTCTGTGCTGGAGAAATATCAACATTCGGATTTTGCTCAAGGACACTAAAACAATCGCTGAGCATTGAAACACCATATCGCTATCATTTAATAAGTAATACGATGTTCTGTTTTGTAAATCTTCCATTTAATTATCAAAAATTTGAAAACAACGTACTGAAATTCCGATCGTAAATCTTCGTCAATTTCTTTCATCAAAATCAATGTGCAAAGCATTTCTGCTTCATATCCTTTCAATACTGCGAAAGAAATATGATTTAGCAAGGAGGCCAACAGCTCACAACAACCTAATTTTGCAGCATTATTACCATGTATAGCTTTTTTTATAAGCTCAAAAATTTTATCCAAGTTAATTTCCAAATTTCGATTAGCAGTTTCTCTTCGTCGACACATCATACACACCTCATCATCAGCTAACCGCTTCTCCATACTAATAAAACACAACGTTCTTGCAACTGCCTAAAAGAACACAATTCAAGAAATTTATCAGATGTAAATATATGGAGATAGTAAGACTATCACTGTAACTAATTTGGATTATCAAAGTAATATATATGATCATTCAAAGAGGCAAGCCTCTCTCATCAGTGATGGGAGCTATACATGGTACTCCTAAATAAGATTAGCAAATTGCTCCATTTTGAACAGTCGCTATTAACCATAATAACTGTAAACAACATATAAGTTCAGAAAACTACTTTACTTTTAAAACAGCAGGACACAATTCAGTTTTATCATCATCTTGAAGCGCGTGCATCCCGTGATAAAGCACGTGGTTTAGAAGAAATTCGAATTCATTTCTATCTGCAACGATCATAAATGAGTAATAAAGGAAGAAAATATGAGTTCTATAATTGAGTTTCTATCAAAATTATAGCTGAGAAAAAAATCAAATCAGCGATCACTAATCCAATGGAATGAAAACTCAACAAATTGTCGGAACAAAAAAGCAATGGGATGGCTCTGCAAATGGCATTATAAGCCTTTCTTACACAATTTATATGCTGTCATGATCACGTACGATGTCACGCTTTAAGTGAGGTGAATCGTTTTCGACAACCAAATCCTCCTTTTTTTAATTAAAAAATGGAACACACAGAATGTTCCCTCGAAAGAATAACCTGTTGAAAAAATGAAGGAAGGAAAATGTTCTACAGCTGTTCTCAGTATTGATATTTCCACCGATGTCAAAGCTGCAATGTATACTCTACGACGCCATTCCGGACAAACATTCAAGTGTCCTAATGCTGGAATCGTACTCGATTTAATTTCAACAGCTGAAATTTAAATTCCACTGTGATTTTGATATCAGGTAATTTAAATTTCAAAAAGATTAGAAAACTAAAGAGTTATTTTATCTTCTTATTTTCTAACATAAATGAAAAAACTTACATAGATATTGATTGCAACGTAACGATAATTTATAAATTTGTGATAACGCTGGCAGCGCCACATCAAAACGTTTCACATCAGCAACTAGTTCCTAGAAATTACAGATTTTTGTTATATAATTAAGATTTTTTAATATACGCTATTCAGAGGACGATTATAACGATTAACATTAGAGGACGTTCCCAATCCTATGACTATAAAATCAAATATATATTACGATTTAAAAATCTGCACCTCAGCTTATATAGAATTAAGTACTAGTGCAATTATTTATACAAATAAAACAAAAACAGTACCATTGTTTGGAGCCAAGGTAATGACATAACAGCAAGCCAGAAGTCTACTCCCGTTTCGATACGTTCAGTAAATGATGAGATGAGAGAAATTAATGCAGCTAAAGCTTCTCTACCAACATTTGGCAATTTTGAAATATTTTCAATGATCTGAATAAACTTAAGATAAATTACAAATTTCCACGACACTTGATAAAGATTGAATCTCTAATATAGGCCATAAGCTAAGATTTTCATTTAAAAAAACATCATGTAAACATTACATGATATTTTATTTAATTTCTAGAATCACTTACAATAAGGTTCATTTTACTAATAACAAAAATCAAATTAAGTAAAATACGATCCTACTCGAACTATATATTAAATCTAATTATTACAAAAATTGGATCCTATTGTGAAGTGTTAAAAATGCTTTTACTTAAACCGTCTTCTCTCAAGTGCTAACTTTATTTTTCACAGCTCACTGACAATTAACCTATATGTAAACTGAATGATTGAATGGAAGAGAATAGTTCTTCTTTAAAACTTGCAATACACTGATTTTTGCAAATACGAATAATCATTCACCGAACTAGAAAACAACTGAACTCTGATATAATGAAAACAATATAACGATAAGTTACAACAAGAACGATAAATTATAAAAACAGTATTAAAATTGAATTCAAAATTCACCTCTATCACTTCTGCAGTTTCAGGAATAATCTTAGCAATAAAAAGATTGCCCTTTTCTTTTTCCAATGTTTGTTTCAGTGCCACAATCATCATTTCTCTCATTCGCAAATATTTCGTCATCTAAATTTCTTTATGCTTTTAAATTAAAAAAGAAAGTAAAAAATTTGCTGAATTCTTGAAAAAATTTATGACTGGATATAAAAATACACTTGCATACCTCATTTTCAATATAACGTTGTCGGGCAAATGCTAATTGTTCACTAAGTTCATTGAGTAACAGTCTATAAAGAAACTCTTTTAAAAAAATGGTGTGTCTTCAATAATACTAAAAATCTAACAGATATATTGCAATATCTTATCATCCTTGAAAAAAAAACCTCCATGAATATTTTAAGATATTACCGATAATATTTAATAACAAACATATCAGCTAATATAAAATCAGTACTTACGATGAACTGATATCATTATGTTCCAGTACCACGAAAATGAACTCGAATAATTCACCAATGTTTTCGGCTTTTATTTGTAATTCACATTGAAAAATTTTCCTCACTACAGTATACAAATAACTGGATAGAACACAACATTCTTCGCGAACACTCTTTTCAACTCGCAAATTTATCGAGCATAAATCAATTAACATATTAACCAAGCGCTCATCTGCAATTAAAAATTACCATAGGATGGATAGGAGAAATAATTTCGCTGCTCTATTTCAACTTTATGATTTAAGTAATAAAGATTCAAAACTTGACTCCAGACGTCTTATACATTATACAGTCAATACTTGTAAAGACAATAGACATCTTTTAATCAATTGCATTGCTTTTTTTCTTTTCTTTCTTATTTCTTTCTCTTGATTTTTCCTTTGTCCTCTCTTACTTTAATTAAACAATATCGCACCGATCGGATATGATATCCCCGCCCAAAGCATTTGATATGCTGAGAAAAACATAAATTAAAAATTACAACTGAATTGAACAAATCTTATTTATTCAACTTGTAAGCGCCTTATTTTTTCAACAAAATTCTTCTTGAATGATTATTTGTTATTACAGTAAATTGTACAAATTGTTTCTTTGCTTACAGACTATCTGTTGCACTGTATATGGAAGAAACTTTCCTAAACACTCCTGCGGCGTATGAAGCATGCCGAAAAGCTAAATACAATTTAGAACAGACAGTAGTAGAAACAGCCGACAAAATAGTCCGTTGGTAAGAATAAAAGAGAAACTTCAATCACAGATTTACTTCAAACTTGTAGCAGTACTGTGCAGAAAAAAAAAAAAAAAAAAAAAAAAAAAGACAACATTGCTTTTTATTGAAAATTATAAAAAATATAAAAAGCCTAATAGTAAATAGCAAAGCAGTACGACAATTCGAAAAAAAAAAAAGACTCCTACGAGAAATCATTCGAAAATTTTTAATTTTAAAGATTACCAGGTCTTACACGTGAAGAACACATCTCCGCAATTTGTTTTGTCCACTTCAGGCAATGATAGAAGTCAATTTTACTGAAGGTTTCGCATTCATCGATACTAAAAGATGCTTCAACTAATTAAATTTCAGCATGCCCTTTGATTCAATTTATATATATTTTGCTTTTTTATGTAACAGTTCTACTGATGTTTCATCTGTGGCGATATATGAGACAATAAATTTTCCGATAATATAGCTAGAAATGCATCGTTTGCATGAACTACTAGATATATTTCAAAACAGATTTCAATAGCATGATTTTAGTCTGGAATATCTTTTTTGAACAACTGGAAAGAAATTAAAAAAATTTTAAACTTCCAAATTTGAATAATTTTCAAGCTTACTTCCGAAGAACATCACCAAAAGTACGTTCACAAGTTTCTAACGCTTCTTTCAGGCGTAATTCTTCATCACCAACCACTTCAGGTGCTAAGTCGTAAAGCCATCGTTCTAGTGCCATTAAATCATCAAACAATAAATCCGCAAACATTGCATTACACGCATCCATTGAAAGCAAACGCTGCGTGAGCAATATTGCTTTCTGAAAAAAGTACAACAAAAAAACAATAAATTTGTAAGCGACGAGAAAATAACAGCTATATAATGACTATATGTATAATTATTTGAGTTAATTGAAAATATTACAGTACAACTGAAGTGAAAATAATATGTCTGAAGGTGCCAAAGCATCATTTTAGCACTTTTCTGCTGCATTTTCAGGAAACCAAACGAAATGTTTTTCTTCCACATTCATAGCAATATGCGCAAATTGTAAAAGAGCACTAATACAAAAGCATAATTCGTTTCAGTCAGAAAGAAAATTTGACTTAGATCTTTTCGCTTGAAAATGTAAATCGAAATACGAGAATTTCGCAACTTCATTATCTATGCCAAAAAGTAATAACATACATTTTTCACTCGCGATGCACTTGAGAGGATAATATGTAACAAACAAAACCACAGATATATTAAAACATCTTCGTTTTGAATAATCGATTCGTTCATTGTCCCATGTTGTAAAATTGATCTGAAAATTTTTCGTACGTAAAATTAATAATTATGCCAGTAAACTGGAGTATTACTACTAACTTAAAAAATAGCAGTATGGTGAACTGAAGTATTGTTTGCATATCAATAAACTTGTGAATAAGTAGTAAATTATAATAAATTATTATCCCAATAAAATAAATAGTTACTTCGAAAGTGACAATATATTAAAACAACAAATGTGTACTAAAATACTTCAATGAATTAAATCCGCTGAAGCTCACTAATTCGAATAACCTCGCTAATTTCGCTCTATCTTTGCAAAATCTGGAAATTTACCGGTAAAACTTGCAAAAAACTTAACAGTAAGACGTCCTGAATAATCGAATCACCGCCCGACAAATAACTGACTGTAAATGTTACTGGTCCTAAAACGATATCACCCATCGGAGTGGTGAATATTGTTTGTTCGTTTTCGTCATTAGTATTAAACACGAGAAGACTTTTTTTATCCACTATACCTGAAGTTTTATTACATGTAACAGAAAATGTAGATAATGCAAAAAACACCAACGGTGATTTTTGAAAAAACGGTTAAAATATCTCATCACGATGAAATATAAAAAACGAATTGAAAATGTAGAAGTACAGCTAGACATATTCCCTGTAATTTCTTCAAGCAAACTAGGACGATATTCGATGTATTCAGAAAATTTACTCCTTCTTTCAAATTAAAATTGTGATGACAACAAACAGCATTAGGAAAAAGCAAGTTGTTTTCAACAGGTCTAAAATTTTAGTAAAAGAAATTCCACTCCTTACCCTTCAAAATTATGACAATTTGTTTCTGCACGAAAAGCGCATTAATTGGTTGTAGAAGTTTGGTAAGCTCAATAATACAATCTTGATAGAGACCACCAAATTTTCTGTAAACGATCGGTGATGAGAGGACTGAGATAAATTTCCCTATTGTCCATATTATTTGCCCTAAAATTTTAAGTTTAGAAATATTTCTAAAGAAACAGAAAAATACAAAGAGAAACTTGCTTGTATTTCAAAACTCAGGAAGTAATGCTGTAAATGGCATATAAACCGATTACATTATGAGGATTTGATCTAATCAGATGTTTATCAGTAGTGGTGCAAATTCACCTGACAAGACTACGGAATGATCTCTTTCTTTTTAAAACTACAAGAAAATTACGACTAAAATCTTATCAAACTAACAAACCTTCCGATATTACGTTTGGAGCTTGTGAGTTCCGGTCAGCAGTACAGTAGACTTCCAATAAATCCGGAAAATGAGTCAAATGTTCCACATTATCACCATTTAATATACTCTGACATAACTTCTCACTGAATTCCTCCGAAACCACCTTATAAAGCATGTAAACATCGTTCAAAGAGCTGAAATTAACAACCTCATAATTAAAAAATATGAACTGGATAAATTTGTCGTAGAAAAATACTTTCTTTGGGTACAACTTGTAAAACGAATGCTACAATACATTAATTAAAGAATTGATATGAAGTAACCATAATTGCATGGATTTACGTAGGTACACTTCCGCAGCTATAATAGCTTACATTTTTCATAACTATATATGAATTTGTGCCAACGTTTTCATATATTTCAATGTAGATATGTAAAGTTCAAAGATGAACACGGATGATAGCTACACAAAACAACTAAAATATCAATAATATCGTGGTAGTTTTATGTAAAGAAGTACATGAATTAATACATTTTGTAAGTTAATTTCTCAAGAATTTATTTTCCAGAATTATTTCAATATACTAGGAAATAAAACATACAAATTTATAGACGAATTCTCTTCGTTAGCAAATGGTCTACGTTGTTCCAAATTTTCCAATAATACATCAATATATTCAAATCCTTCCTTCTCCTGTTGCTGTTGCTGTTGTTGCTCTGAATGTTCATTTAATTCCATAGAGATCCTATAATCTTTTATTTCTCTGTTAAATCTTTAAAATTTCAATTCTGAAATATTTAAACAAAAATTTTCGTAAATGTAGAGTTAATCGGTAATTCCTGAAATTTCTCAAAATACTTACACTTCCTACTAAACTGTTGTATGTTTATCCAAACATTATTCATTTCAGACTACAACCAAATCTCATTTTAATCATCAAAAAAATTGAAAAATTTTTCAAAATATTAGACAATCATCAAGGAAAACATTCTTCAAAATATCTTAATTTAATAGTTAGATAGATATACAATTCGTTTACCCTTTTAAACCTATAAAAACTGAGTAATCTTCATTATTTGCTACTAATTGATTACAATCAAAGATCACTTCCAGTAAAATCCCGGGAAATAATCGAACCTAACAATATCCAAGCAAGCATCTTTAAAATTTAAATTGATATATCAGCATGTTGCAACATGAGTATTAACCCAATAGAAAATATTTGAAATAAATGAATGGATACATTTTATTAATTATCAATAATTAAAGATTACAAGACATATATCATTAATAATAGTATGATATTGATATGATCACAATTTAATATCTCCATTATCATTATTCATCATCTTCCATAATTATTCATCATTTTCCATAATAATAAAAAAATCCATAACATCTTCCATAATATACATTTGAAGGATTTAAATTTGTTTGAAATTCAAAAATTTTTTCAAAAATCATACAATTTTTGAAACTTTTAAAATTTTCAAAATTGTAAAATTTTCATGAATTACAAAATCGTGCAGTAATGATGATTGGATGTGCTTGACATATATTTTATTGAGAGTACTTTATAAGTTGCCATTGGAAATGATTATCATTTCCATTATTTATTTGCCTTATTTAAGTTCATTCAAACATTTTAAATCATTTAGAGAACGGTACAAATGACGATACTTATCATTTAAATAAAATTAACGACATTAGTCCTTAAATTAGTTCTACATATTCTTTCTCTTTTTTTTTTTTTTTTTTTTTTTAAATTGAAATGTAAAAGCAATAAAATAATAGTTTGAAATAAAATAAATGGTTAATAATTGGTATGTATATGTTTAGATTTGTTCAATTATGGTAGCATAAGAAAATACGCTAACTTACGTGTTCACGTAATCTTAGTAGACTTCTCTCTGATATAATATTTCATCGATATAGCCTAAAATTATAACGCATACTTTATTCTATAATTTATAACATGATAAAGATAAAACTTCTTGGAACATTTTTTCTTTTTTCGATCGGAATATCTAATCGATGACGTATTGATTGATCATCACGTAATTTCAGCAATTTTATACGATGTTTCCATGTATAATATCAATTTTTTTAATATTTGCAATTTCAAATTTATCAACAGCACAATTTATTGCACCATTTGGAGCATTTGGTGTATATCCAAATCCTGCCCTATTCAATCGTAAGTTAAATGTGTCGTAATTTTTTCACGTGAAGAATACGTAAATGTAAAGTTAATCACTTAATGATGTTTTTGTTAATTTGTTAATCAAATAAACAATAATTTAAGTGGTACAAATATTTTGTTGTTGATAAATGTTACAATGAAAAATTAGAATTATTATTGTTAAGCTAAATGTTTTGCAGCATATTTGGGTCCAGCTGGTGGTATTGGCATGACAATGGGTTATGACCCACTGCTAATGTCCAATATGGGTATGAATTTATTTGGTAATCCATATTTAACGAATCCGTATACACCATTTGGTATCACGAATAACGGTAACTCTTTTGCCGGTTTTGGTACCCAAAAATATGGATCACCGATGTATTCAAGAAAACGATTTATTCCAGGTATTTCATTTATGTCATGTAATAATTGACATAAAAGTTTATTATACGAATAGAATCAGTGGTTGAATATTATTTGAGCTTTATTAATCAATATAAAGGCCTGGTTAGAGACTGAACAAATTTCTAGATTGTTTTATTTTTGAATTTTGATGAGCTTTAATATTGCCAATTTATAGGTTTTGGTTGTATGAATCGATCTGGTTGTGGTATTGGTTTTCAGAAGAAGGAATAGAATTTATATTCCAAATACTTCTTCGATTTAATTTATAAAGTATGGTATTATTTCATAGTTTTCTGGCAAGAAAAAAATAAATTTTTCAAAAATCAGTATGAAACAACATAGTTCTCTGGATTAACCCTATGATAAATGTATCATTTCGTGATCTCATGATATTTTGATAACTTTAAACACAATTACACCGCGGTCTATCATTTTCTCTTTCCTTCTATCGTATTTCTCAACGTGGACAATGAAATTTTGAATTATTCCAAATTAGAGTAATTAACAGAAAGAGTAAAATATCTTTCTTCATACAACGAAAGAGCCATTGGCATGCCATTCAGACGATAAAAGAAAGTGACAAAATCAGATAATTTAATATTCTTAATTGTTAGTTTGCCATTATGCCATTCGATTCGATTACCGAATTTCTCACGCTGAAAAATATTCATGTAGTATTCAATTGTTCAAATACGGAAAAACGAAAAGTGAACATGAAATACAATTAGCAAATGTATTTTATGAATCAATTTTCATTATTGCTATTATAAAATTTCTTAAGAGGAAGCATTTTATATGCCACTACATGACCATTATATGACCTTTGGAGTTCTAAGTGTTCCTGTTGGAGTCACTAAATGTATCGCTTTCAATATATGTAACTCTGATTTAGAAATTTGTCACAATTATTGTTAATATGAAATTTCCAATAATTTAATCAGGTTTTTGTAAAAAAAAAAAGAGTGAAAGTGTACAAACCGCAAAATCGGTCAATTTACCATCCTTTACAATCATTTTTTCAGTTTTAATTTCTTTAACACCATTGCCAAAATCAATATCCACGGTGTCACCCAATTTGACCATCATAATAGCCGTTGCACCATTGGTCTCTCGTAATGATGCCAGCAAACTTACTGATAGCAATAATATCCATCCTTTAAACGTTATCATCATTTTATGATCAATGGAGATAACCGGAAAAGTGGATGATATTGAGGAATGTATAAAATGCAAAAAATAACGGTTCAGTATGATAGTCTGCTCATATCAAACTTTTCCGGTGTTTATTCCGGACAGTATCTTCATTAGTGATAGCACAACTGAGTAACACTGGACTTCAACATTAAATATAAAACCAGTTAACTTTAGCCTAATATATCAAAGTGCTTTCTGAGCTGCATGAAACTTTCAAGAATACTTCCGACATTAACATTCTACAATATCGTAGCAATCTATCCGGTTTAGCTTAAATAAGAAATATGCCTGATAAAATTTATTTATTGCTTTTAAAAAAAATGATTGCAGAAAAATTAGGAAATTAGTTGATACAATTATAAAACGAAAAGATGCACATTACAATAGTAATACTTCAGTAGAATATGTGAAAACCTACCGATTACCATGTGGAAGATGAAAGAGACAAATGATTTGACACCAAGTTCACTTCACTTCACTTCAATTCAATTCAAAAACACATTCTTTTAAATTAATTTTCCAATATATAATGTTGTTATAGAGAAGCTTCTCCTCCCTTTCTCTTTCAATAGTTGTTTTTAAAATTCTAACCTCAAGCAATCATTATTTAATTTGAACTTTTTCCTTTTTTTTTTTTTTACACTAAATTATTCGTGTCTATTTTTGAGTTAATATCTAATGAGCATAAAGAAAAATGCTTTTTTCAATATTTATTAATTAACTAAAGACCTCTTGAAAATATTAGTAATAATTAAATTGGCCAACTATAATTCAATCAAGAAGCTGTTCCTGAATCATGAAATTACTATATAAGATGTTGTGTGATAACATTGGGCCAATAAATTTATTTAAATATTCGGAACTACGCTTTTGAATACGACTAAGTAGACCTTTATTTATGGATTGCACAAAGAAATAAAGTCTTTTTGACCTCCTTCACGATCATTCCACAAATTCTTGAATTTTAATAAATCGCACGCCCAAACTATTAAGGTTATTTTTTACTTCATAATACCATCGAGAAAACCAAAATCTCATTTTTATTCAAAAAATCAAATATATATTTACATTATTGCTCGTTGGATCAACTATATCCACATATTTACATACGTCAATATATATCACGTGTATTTCCGTACCCGTTTCGAAATAAAATGGGAAATTTGAAATGACAGTAAATACGTCAAAAAATATCACGTGTATTTCCGTACCCGTTTTGAAATAAAATGGGACATTTGAAATGATAGTAAATACGTCAATATATATCACGTGTATTTCCGTACCCGTTTCAAAATAAAATGGGAAATTTGAAATGACAATAAACTTAACAATTTAACCATCATTTGCATGGAAGTTCCCAAAAACAACACATGTAGGTAAGAATAAAGAATGAAGAATTACTCATGAAATTTATCACTGATAAAATCGAGTTGTTCTATCATTAAATATTACAATTACAGCTCAGAAAACAATATCGCAATTACCATTACCATTTACAACGACATTACAAAATATCGAAAATTTTTGCTTAGCTGCACAAGGACTATTTGATAAATTTTAATTTTTTTTCAATTAGAATGATTAACTCTTTCTGTCCAATGAAAACGTTTTACATAATCCTTTACAACTATTTCTGGTTGAAAATATGGATCAGAAATACATCAGTATCATTTAAAATCCTATTATTGACATAAATCCATTACTTTCTCAGTAAATGCATTATAGATTAAGTCAACGGATACTAAATTTTCCAAAATACAATAACAAAACATACATCATCTCATGTTTCTCTTTTAAAACAATGAAGTAGTTTACAATATTAACCACACAACCGCTTTCCACAAATTCAAAGAAAGAGAAGTGGAAATGAAATCGAGTAAGGAATTTATCTCAGCAAATTAATACCCGAATTATATTATGATTAAATATAATAATTAAAAAAAACATTTCCCATGTCAAAATATTATGGTTATTTGCTGGCATCATTCTCGCACTGTAATTTCATTTCGTATTTCAGCAACTGCTGCATGAAACCTGGATTTGGACTGACTGGAAATGAAAAAAAAATGAGTATTAACCACGCGGAAATAAAAGAAACGATTCGGAAATTATTTGAGTTACATTTACATTTGCATAATATATCTTTTTAGCCCAAAATATTAAAGCTGGAATTTTTGAAATCAGAATTCATTTTCAGTAACTTTTTCGATAAAAAGAGATAACTTTGAATAAAAACAAAAAATCGCCATTCATACACCTATTACGAGAGGATTCTTCATAAATTTAAAATATTTGCATCTAAAATTCACTAAATGAAACAATGGTTTCATCCTCCATGTTATTAGAACATTAATTGTATAATAGATAAACGACTCTAAATCTACAACAGTTCTTCGCTCAACACTTGCCTCCAGCATTTTGATGAAAGATGAGATTGAATTACCTTTTCTAATTGCATTAACGTGTTCTAAAGCTTCTCGTAATGTCATTTTGTCATAGCGCATTATATATGACAGAACAATGGTAGGTGATCGCGACACACCAGCATTACAATGTACAAGAACCTGAAAAACTTTTTTATGAAACTGGAAATAAAGCCAATCACTTGCAATCAATTCTGAGGCGATTACTGAATTGTCAGATGAAAACTCTAGCATCTTTGGGGAAGAAACAAATAACTTAATTGATAATTTAAAATATTCATTGCTAGAACCTATATATTTCTAAACCTAAAAAAATTCATTGAAAAAAGAACTACTTGCCCTGATGCAGAGTATTCATAATTTTAATTTTAAACTGCTGTCCAAATCACGATCATAACGTAATTTAAAACTTTCTTCGGTTATAAAAACCCACATTATGGAATAAAGTAACTTACATTTCCACCACCGTTTATTGCTTCCTTCATGAACTGATGACACTTATCAAAATGCTGTTCCATATTAGTCCAGGGTAAATCCAATACATCGAATGTAAGATATTTAATTGCACCCAAAAAAATATTCTCCACACCAGTCGCACAATTGATTATATGCGTAATATTATGCGCTGTGAGGATGTCATAATCGTGTGCTACATCCTGACTTCCTACAATGGTATCATTTAATTTATCCCTAAATACTATATAAACATGCAATGCTATATTGGAAATTAAGCAGTGGAGATGAACAACAACAACAACAACAACAATAGCAGTACAAAGGGTACGAGAAAGTACTTTAGTGAACCTTTTTTAATTTCGATTAGGATTGTGCAATGAAAACTCGTTAACTTGAAATGTTCAACGGTCTGCGTAAAAGATGCCTGTTAATTGAAACAATGTTTTATATCGTTCCTGTTTCTATTTTCTTCATTCATTTATTTCCGTCTACCCGCTCGAAGAATTCATTACAATTTTCACAGATAATAAGAAAATGAAGTAAGAATCCAGAACCTCTGCCAGAAACTATAATAAACCACGTAAGAACTACGCCAATAATAATTGTAATACGGCTAGAAAGCACAGAATCTTTCAAACGATATCAATTTTGATCAAACATTAGTGTTAAAACACTACCATTTGAAGTAAAACTACAGGGAAGAATATGCTAAATATTGTACCTACCAAGGTAAATTCCCTTTGACACATTCGCCATCTGTAGATCGGGTTTTAAATCGAACACATAACCCAAAGCTTGTCGATGTAATCGTTTTTTAATCTGTCGATTAGACAACGAAATGTGACTTGCAGAACATGCTTTCTGTGAATCACTTAAATCACTCTCCTTATTGAAAGTAATTTCAAACTCTTGCACCTCTTTTTCGCGACCATCACCACCACCATCATTTCGACTTTCATCATCCTCATCTACATATACAAACTCGCCCGTTTCTGAACGCTTTTCTTTCGTTACTGTACCATCCTCCATTGTTACTCTAAAAACACATAAAATAATTGCTTGTAAAATGAATAAGGCAAGATTATCAAAACAATAAGAACTAAGGGCAAACATAATACTGCACAAGGAAATCCAGACCTTATTATATACGAAACTACCGGCTGCCAAGTTACCAAGTGATGAAAATAACTTGAAAGAGAACGGTTTGACGGTTAAATATTTTAGGATGTTCGACTTTATTATTATGACTGAATTATTTTCACTACCATTAATGAAACTCAATAATTTCCTTTGCTAAAAAGTGTACTGCTACTCAAGCTACTATTATGGTACTATGAAAAAGGAATGAGAAACTTGCGTAGTTTCCACAGCTTTCAAATCTTCTCGTGCTTTACGTATCTTTTCCAGTATCGACATTTTTTTAAAAATAATATTCTTTCTTTTAAATTTGACGATGATCTGAAATTATGACCATTCTATAAGGATTGTATAAAATGAATAAATTGAATAAAACGAAAACAATAAATAAGATTAATTTGAATATCATATTAAATGAAAAGCTCTGTGCAACACAATCATTATCTTATCTTATCAAACGTATATCCAATCATATAGCTCAATTTAGATAAATAAAACAATAATATTGCATTTGTTGCATAAATATCATTGAAATAATAAAAATAAAAAGAAGGATGAAAAATTCACTAATTATTTCACCTTTTTACAAGCCTGAAAACCTTACCAAATACAAATCTTCAACGACACAACTGTCACTACAATTATTACAATCGTTCAAACTGAAAAGTTCCAATTAAATACGGTCCGTAAATATTGAGCCTTTTCTTTTATTATTGATCCTTTATGATATACCAATGATACGATGGAATAGAATAGAAATTTTAAAATATTTCGAAAGGATCGGAAAAAAAAAAGAAAGAAACGATTAAATGTGATAGTGAAAGGTTTAGTTTAAATTTAAAGATAAATTGAAATCTTTCGATGATAATCAAAATTGCCTTAACCTTTAGGCCATTATATGATTCTACTATGCATCAATACATCTTCCATCCTTCTATCATCATTACCCTATTATTTTCCTTCTCCAATTCTCTCCTTAATCTATTCTTTCTATAACATTTGAACGGAATGTTACTCTGTATCGATGAATCATAACCGATCATTTTATTGGTAGGTTGGAATTTTCTGGAATAGTTTTTTGTAAATAAAAACATTAATCGATTTTATTGTTGTCCGTAGAAATTACTAAGCAGCATTAAATTTAAACGTTTCAGCAATAAATTTCATTGAAGTCTTTAATTTTATCAAATTATTGAAATTTCCTTTTTCCAAATTTACCATCAAATTTTCTTTTTTATTCTAACAAATTTTATTGTGACTCTTTTTATTATTATTATTATTATTATTATTATTATTATTGCTATCTTTTTTTAACATTTATTGAATTTTACTAATTTTTATTGGAATAAAAAGATCTTTGTACTTAATAAATGATAAAAGAATATTATCAAAGAGGATTAATATGTAGCAGAATATTGAATTGATTATGATTCGTTTAAGTAAATAATTGTTGAGATCAAAAAAGCGTTTTTTTTTTTTTTTTTTTGATAAATTTAATCATAGTTTCACGATTTGTTCTTGCGACTATCATATTCATGTTTCTGATTTTTATAATTTTTTTTTAAATTTGAACTTTTTATTATTACATTACTATACATCTACAGCAAATATTTATGTTTTACCTTAAATTTTCATCAATTTCTAAAGCTTTTATTATTCATTTCGAACTGTTGCGAATTTTTAAAACTTTTATTAATTGTTTCAATCTTTTATGGCTGAAACTGTTACGATGAAATTTTAACGCTTTTAATATTTATTTCAAACTTTTATGAGTTTTTACGTCTTTTGTCACTTTTTTAAACTTTTATGAAATTATAAAGTTTTTACTATTTATTTTCAATTAAACTAATCAATATATGCATGCAAATGTATTTTTACATCGTTGGAGAAATAAACGTAATACATAAGTATTATTACTTATTCAATTCAGCAAAGTTTAATAAATAAATAAAATTATATTTTACAGTGAACTTCTTAAAAAATAAAAAAAAAAAAATAATTTGTCTTCTTCTAGACTACTTGAAATATTGGAATCGAGTTTTCGGAAGAGTCATTTTTTTTTTTTATTTTTTTGCTGAGCTATCGATCGAAATTTCTGCCTTATTATTAATCACTGCTGTCGTCATATTTGGCTTACATTTCATCTACCATATTTGCTACCAGTATATAAATACAATTACAACAGATCACTGTTATAACTTTTCAACAAATATTAGTCTAATGAAAAAAGGAAAAGTCTATTTTGTTTGATTTTTCATTTTATTTATTAAGTGTAATTTATTGAACTTTCTGGAATTTTTGAAAAATAAAAAAATTGTAAATGTTGTCTTATCGTATCAGAGTGCTGCCACATAAACAAACTGATCATTACACATATATATATATATATATATATACATCGTAATATTTACATCAAAGGAAAAAATAAGAGGAAATGTTGAAAATTAATCATTGACAATTTCCAACGAAAAAAAAAAAAAAAAAAAAAAAGAACGAAATTTTTTTCCAAGTGCAATACTAATAAATTGTTTAATAAAAATTAACAGAAAATTTTCCAACGAGTTTATCCATCCATCATTAAAGCTTTCCCGTTAAACTGAATCAATCAAATATACGTTTGAAATCAGATCAATGATCCAATGCGAAGTGGAACAGCTGCGTAATTTGAAAAAAATGGGAACTTAACTTTTTATAATTAGTAGAGACAAAACAGATGAAATTGTAAACTTTAAAAATCAATTTTCTTATTATTACTTTTTATTGTTGCAAAAATTTCACTGAGAATTGTTTTTCATATTTTTGACTTTCCTTTATTAAAATGAAAGTAATAAATTTTAAATTACTATTATTCAAACTATCTCTTTCTATCACTTCTCGCTTGATAATATCTTATTTCATCCTCAAAATAGTCCATTTGAATAATAGCTTTAAAGGAAAATGTCAAAAATGAAGGATAAATTTATGGAAAAATTGAAAAATTTAGTCGTTCCTATTGAAGATATCATACGGAACTTCCGCTTTTTTTTATCTTTTTTATTTACATCTTACTCAAAAATAAAATTTAACCTAGTTTTGACCAGTTTAGGTACTCAATTTTCGAAGTAATTCTTCGCATCGTTGTTAAATGATTTGACAAACGGATAGGTTAATAGATTGAAAAAAAAAAAGTTGCATGAAACTTTTCACTTTAAAAATAGTGCAAAAAATTATCCTTGCATGAAGTTTCCGCCACTGTCGATAGCAAATGAATAGTTTTTTTTGACCCCTACAACATCCATAAGGTCATTTCTCTTATCATTTGTTGGAAATCTTAAAAGATTGGAAGTTGTTTACTATCTATCTCAATCATCTATCGATAGCTTTGCAAGTATGAAGTGAAGATAATGGCGAGTTCTTTCATTGCGAAAAATAATATTTGACCATTCTTGGGATACAGCTGAGTTTCTATCGATAATTTAGCACTTTTCAATTATCTGAAAATGAAATTTTCAACTGCATTTAGGTTTTGAAATTTTTTTTTCTACAAATTTCATGAATTTTTTCGAAGTTAATTTTATTGAATTTGGTAGATTTCAGATCACAGTTTTGACAATGGTTAGCATATTATGTTGTTAGTAGCTGGTCCTAATATAAAAAATTAAGCCACAATCAAAATTTTACCTCAAAAAGCTTGTCAACTCTTTAAAGATTTATCGCTTAACCTTTGGGGTTAATATCTTCAAAATTTCCAATAACAAGCATTTTCACAGTCCATCTTCCAAATAAAATTTCAACGATTTAGTTGATTGTTTAATTGAACGATTTCATGAAATGTGACGGAGTTTTTTATGTTAAAAAATTATGATTGATATGAAATGCATTAGAAATTTTAGCTATCTTTTTCAATTTCGAAAAAAAGCTCATTCATCAATATGGAAATTTTTATATTTGCTTTCACTGCGGCATTGTTATTTGGACATGGCTCAAGTTCAGTACTGATGCAGCAGGAAAAACTTGGCCAAACAGTAAAATTAGAACTTGGTACTGGAGTAATGGATGTTCAAGCCGAAGTTCCAAATGCTGCCGATGGCCAAAAAGATCGCATGGATATTCTGAAAAACGGAAAGATTACTGATTATGGCGTAAGTTTTACAATTCAAATTTGTAGTAGATCACTTCATGAATAGTAGTAAAAACATATGTAATCTTATCCAACTATTATACTTTTGTCAACCAATCAGTTTTTTACAATCTAAAATTCGATTTGTTCCATTCATCCATTTCAAAGCATAGAAGGTCATAAATGATTATTAGACATCAGAAACGATTCATAATAGTCGCCATTTCAGCGTACAAGATACGGTGATCGATTGTCATTTCGAAATGGTGCATTAATTATTAAAAATTTAACTGCAGATGATGCCGTTTCTTATTTCTATTTTTTAAACGGCGATCCAAGTAAGCCAGCAGCAATTGATATTGTTGTCAGATAATGTGCTTTGAGATCACTTTGTCGATATTTTGTTCTTTGCAACAATACAAAGTAAAAAAGAATAAAACGTGGAATTAGCGTAAACAGTGTATCACATTGATAACTAAACACACACACACATACGTATACTTTCGTAATAGTAATGAATTGCAACCTATCCGATCCGATAGAGTAATGAATTTTTTATAGAAATATCGTAAAAAATCAAATCGTTCTTGTTCCCTATTTTGTCAGGAATTTTTCTCGAAAAATTGTTTGCTCACAAATCGATTCATTGTTTAATCCTTTTAAAAATATTTTAGCAAAAGAAATGTTATGATCAATTATTGCCTGACAAAAGATAGCTTAATTATTGCTAATTAATAATTGGATCACTGTAAATAATGGCATATTTCATTAAAAGTTTGATGCCAATCTTTTAACTACAAGAGGAAAAATGATAAGATGAGGGAGATATCCGACTTATTGAGGAGCTTTTTTCTTTTGCATTTCGTATTTTAATGTGAAAAATGTAAGTAAAACTGAAAATCAAATGTTTGTACCTTAAAAACGATACAATTTAAGATGTTGTAAATTTCTGACGTAACTTACATTTTCATAGACGTTTTACGTAGTAAAGTAAAACAAAAACCTATCACTCATAGCATTTAGGCATATTTATTGTGATAATTACAAGTACGTGAAAATACGTGTTTATTTCACTGTAACATACATTTATTAAATTTAATAAACAATGTATCATCAAGTGAAAATGAAATCTTAGCATATTAATCGTCATCAAAATAATATTCAAATCTAATCGTATAATGATCGAACTAACACAAATCATTGGCCAAGAAATTTTTCTTTTTTTCATCAAATTTATTCATTTCATCCTGAGCGGTCTATGATGGCATTAATCTTTTTGTTTATATGGCTTTTACGATTAGATATCTCAATAGCTTTGTGGAATCTTTCGGCTATACCGTGGTATTGTGATCGACATTGCTATAGTATGATAAATAAGACAGAGATTAGTAATGCCGGATGTCTGGAACGGTTAGTAAAAACAAATATTATTTTATAAAGTACCATTGTTTTTACTAAATTATTTTAAGGATATCGATAACACTTCCAGTCATCTATATTATCATATATTTACATCTTGAACTATTCAAGTTCCGAAAATAGATGTAAGGTTAAAGGTTCTATCTTTATGAAAAATGGAATAATGGATTTTGCTCTCCTTTTTTTTTTTCCAAGCAAACTAACTTATCAAATTCAAAGATCAAAGATAAGTAATGATACAATATTACTTACTTGTTATATACTCTCCAACTACTATGAGATTTACTTGTTAAATTCAGACAGCAGATAAAATCAAAATCATTTTAATTTCTGAGTAAATTAATCTTTCACAGGAATGCAACCACCGAATATATCTTCAAAATGTTTAACATCGATATCAGTAAACCGATTTGTTATAAACGTCCCAAATTACGACAAAATGTTTGCCTGAAATTAATAAAAGGAAAATATTTTATTGGTACGTGTAACGTAAACGTCATTGATCATAGAATAAGCTGCAGGAAATCAAATGATCGCATGTCGTGGTATCGTGGAATGCAATCTGTTTCTTTTTCGTTAGTTTCAATTTCTTTTCGTATATTTAAATTGAAATTGTCTTCAGCCCTATTTGTTATATCAACTAGCATAATGGCCAAATTTATCGGATAAGAAGTTATTAGTTTAACTAGCAGAGTAGCTAAGTATATATTTTCATGCCAAAATTTCATTGTTGCTTTTCAGTGGAAAAAGTTGTTTACGTTGGGATGAAGTAAATTCAACTTTTCAACCGACCGATTTCAGTAAACATTTTGGTCCATCCGTAAGATATGCTTCAATTAAATTATCAACTGGAATGCATTCTTTGGAAAATTATTGTCGTAATCCGGATAATTGGTATATGGGACCATGGTGCTTTGTAATGGTTGGAATTTAAAAAGTTTATTAAAAATTTAGAATTTCGATAATTTACAGCAAATAGAATATCCAATGTTTAAAAATTATTTTTAATCATTTCTTAAGCTTCTGAACATTGTAAAATCAGCTTGTATTGATTATGGTAAAGTTAAAGGTTAATCAATGATTCATCGTTCATGAATATAATATTTCATGGTTTTAGGCCGAATCTCGAATACGACGAGAAGCATGTTTCAAACAATGTGAAACATACAATCATCCAGAATTTTGTCTTGCAAAAATGTTTTTCCCATACATGTTACCATCAATGTCATTATTTAATGGTGCACCAATCGTTGAAACAAATAGTGAATCTATTAAAGGTATACAATTAGTAAATTAATAATGAGAATTCTGTTGTAGTTTTGTAAGCAAAAATTTGCTTTATCTAAATTGTTTTCTGCATTTTGATAATTTAAATTTTAAATTTTTTCTTTTTTTTTTTTGCTTTAGACTTGAGCGATATCATTGACGTATTAAGTGTTGTACGTATCGATTCTCGAATTAGACCAATGTTCATTCCAACTTATTTCAATGATTATGTTCGAAATTATCCTGGCGATATTTCCACACGTTTACGTTGCTATCAAACAGGACCACAAACACGAATCGCTGGTCCGTGGACATATTCGGATGCTGATGAACCATTCCCAGAACGACGATACTGGTAAATGTGCAACTTTAATAATTCAATTGATACTAACAGAAGTGTTGCAAAATTTCGATTTAATCAGTCGAAAATTTGTGACATTTAGAAGTAGAAATATTAATTAATATTAAGAAACGTTCATTATTTTTAATTTCGTAGTTCTTGCAAAATGTCACACTTCTTCTAGTGAGTGGAAAATGTAAGTATCAATTTTAAATTTAAATATCGATGAATTTCAAAAAAAAAAAAAGAATAAATAAACAAAATTTAAAATGAAAGGTATCATATAGGCTATCTGACTTATTCAATGATATCGGTACCGATCGTATGGATCGTGAACGAGTGTTTCGAGGTGATGGCGGACCACGTTTCACACGTTGGAGGCCCTGTTTTTTGTCATGTGAAGATAACAATGTCAGTTATACTTTAAAAAGTTATGATATACAGTCGGAAATGAATGCAAGAAGAAAAATAACGCAACATTCCAAACATGCATTCTGCATGTTATTTTGGTCACTTTTTAGGTACCTTGTTGGCCAGTTGCGCAAGTGAGTCCTACACGTCAACGTTTTCCGTATTATGGACCTCGAGACTATAATATCCATGGCGAACACTGCGTTTCACCTTTTTTCGCTTATGAAATTCTCTTACATCAAGAAAAGACAAAGAAATTGAATAAAGTTTAGTTCTAAAATCGATATTACAATCTTCAAATCTATTTCCGTTGAAAATTATTACTGATCTTCAAACATTCATTTTTTGAAAAATCTTAAATTGAGAGTCTGAAATCTAATTTTTAAAAGAAAAATTCATTTTCATTTTGAAGTCAAATTATTTCATTTATTTTTCAGAATGACAATATCTATTTGAAAATATTTCGTGACAAAGTATTGTATGACAAAAACGAAAAGCCAAGAATACAAAATATTTTTGCTCGTTCAAAAGGTCGTCTGATGGTTAGGTAAATAATTCAACAAATTATAGAAAAGCACAAATTAAGTATTACTAGAGATATCACGATTACCTCATGGTTATATCGGATACATGATTCTTTTGCAACGTTACACTGCTTCATATTTACTTATTTGAGTTTAACTTATTTAAATGCGAATAATTAAGTTGCTCAAATTATTTATGCATTTCAGTGACAGTAATTATATTATATTTCTAATTTGATAGGAAAGAAAATTGATACTTTAATTTAGTAATCGTTGCTTTACTCTCGGTGATTTTTTACGTGATATGGATAAAACGTCTCGTATCGATATGGCAGAACAGTATCCGCTCTATCATCATGTATTTACAATTGGGGCTGGTTGTTTTATTGAGGTGGAATATCGAAAAAAGGTTATATTAGATAGAATGAAAATTTTAAAATAAAATTTTCATTAATCGTCACGGAATGTTTGAATATTAAATACTTTTTGAAGTTATATTGAATGAATTATATTTTCATTGTTAATAATTAGTAAGGTGGAATATCAAGCATGCTTTATTGATTGTCGATGTGATCGATCATTACATGAACCGCCGATCTTTGAAGAAAATCGTTGTGGCTTGGAAGGAAAATGTAGTGGAAGTAAAATTGTTGAGGTATGATTTTGATACCACCTGCAAGGCTATAGATAGATAAAAAGAAGAAGGCCATAATTCTATGAATATTATTTAAATTTCAAATTACATCTTTAATTTTACTATCATTTCTCTTTCTAACTAATTTTACTTCATTCTTCAACTTTTTGCCTACTTAATAATTCCTATCCATGGATCAAATGAATCATTTATTTGATTGATTTTTTTTTTTTTAGGATTATTCAAAAGCACTAAAGTACTTAATGCGGGGAATTTTTCCAGGATGATGATGATTACAGTGAACATATCAGTGTGTTACAAAATATCACCGGAATTGGTGAAGTAAAACTTTCAAACAATGTAATGATTACTTCATTACTATTATTAGTCATTGCTTCATCATGTTTTGTTATCGGTGAGTTGTTATTAAAGTTGAAATTCCATTTTTTTCAATATTTCATGAAATATTCCTTTGAATGATGATGATGAATTTTGTATTAAAATTCATTATCTGTAACATATCAAATAAGTTCTAGACTTATTTCTAGTTCCTAAAATATTATAATGATATTTGTTTCGTCTTTTTTGTTATGCTTTTATACATCTTTTTTTTTTTTTTCAGTGATTTTAATGGTAGTTAGATTAAATAAAGATCAATGGAGTGTTTTTAACCTTTGGCCTTATAAATTTTGGCAGTTATGATTTTGAGTAAAGTGAAACGTTAAAGATGAAAGATGATAAATGGGAAATCTCGACAAATTGCTTGCTTTTGTTGTTGCTGTTGTTGTTGTTGTTACTTAATAATTTACATTTATTTCTTTATAAATGCTAATAAACAATTCTGATGAAAAAGCTTCTTCATTTTTATAAAATGTTCAATTTTTCAAAGAGATATCCTGAGAGTAAGCCTAATGTTAACTAGTTTAATTGATCAGTTATCACTGATAATAAGCCGTATCTTCTTTACACAAATTGATTAGGATCTTACATTATCATTTGCGACTGATTATGCTCCTTTCGAAAGAATATCACAATTTGATCATTTGAAGTATCTATTCCTTTTTATTCTCAGCTCTCTCTTCCTTCATAAATTGTCGGAAAAATCCTAATGAATTTCATGATGTAGTCGTCTAACTTGCTTAATCTAATTCAGTTATTATGATTTAAATACCTTCAAAAGTAGAATTTTCTCACCTGATTTGAAATTTCTAGATTTTACGCCACTGCTTTTGACGTATCACTGCCATACATAATGATATAATTACGGTTGCTTCCTGTAAAAATTGAATTTTTTGTTAATAAGAAAAAAATAAAAAATAAGTGCTATATAATATATAAAAGACATTTCCAAATTTCATTTGTATACAAGGCGTTGCTAACCGCTCATATTCTCTCTTAATTCATTCACTAATTCGATTCCGCGGGAATTGCAACAGGAATTAACATATCAAAATAGTAATGGATGGAGTACTTGATGGAATATGAAAATTCATCGAAAAGATCGAAATTTAGAGCAATAATTAATGAGCAAATACATAAAGCAACATAGAATTTATTGCATTTAAAACTTTGATTTAAGAAATTCGAATAAATTCGGATAATCAATTTATGCTTTAATATTTACAAAAAGCAGTGAAATTTATTTTCTTTCCGTGATGTGAATGAAAATAAAAACTAAGTCATAAATATCCGAGAAGATAACTAAAGTAACTGATAACTCAAAATAGAGATGAAAATATCACATTACCGCAATTGTACTATGTCAAATAACATTAATTACAGTTTTTTAATAATATTACAAATCTTACCTATAGATTCCTTCAACATACTTCATTTTTCACTCTCCGATGTTTTTTTTTTTTTTATTTCACAAGAAATGACCATCCACTTCAAATAGTTTCATTTGAATTAAATTTGTTGCGCTAATAGGTTTCAAACGAATTTCATTTGAAGTATTTAAATTTCCTTCCAATAAAAACATATATGAACTTCTTGTTCCGAGATGATATTTGAGGTAATTTCTGTTCAGCTCATCTCCCACATTTGCCATTATTGGTTAATCAATGCAGTAGTACTCTTTCGAGATAAATTAGCAAATATAAGATATTGTAATTTAATCGAGTTCAACTAATATTTCATTTCAGAATTCAACAATGAAATCGATATTTAGATGGAATCAACGAATGGTTTGTGATATAATTTAGTCATAGCTTCAAGATGATATCTTTGGTGATATCATAGAAAAATCATTCATAGATGAAATGGCATTTATAACTATAAATGAGTAAAATGTTCAATACATTTCAACGATGATAAGTTTTTTTTTTTTTTGTTTATGTCACAGAATCTCTCAGCGTTATCTATTTCGTTGTGAATTTTTCCTCTTTTCACACTTACAATTTTCCAAATTCTCAAGCAGTAATATGATGGAATGTTGAAATTAAAATTTCGATACATGTACCCATCCGATGATAAAATAGAACTGTTGGAATGACTGTTTCTTCGATAAATAATTGTGCTTATGATCTTTAATGTTTTACTAAAATTAAAATCAGCAGACGATCAGTTTTCATACGCAAAATTCACCAAAACCTTTCATTTTGTTAATGAATTATAAAGTGGAATACTTATAATCAATGTAATTCAGATATCCTACAATTAAGTTAAAATTCCCTTGACCAATGACCAATGAACAATGATCATTACAGTCATTTTTTCTGAAAATATAGCTATGAAATCACATATGAGCAAAAAAAAAAGCCATTAAATTTTAGAATTTGTAAATTATTATTTCAAATTTCCTAAAATTACTCAATGTAAGCTTATTTTTTTTTACATATTTCATATGTGGAATGTATATTCAACAATGAATTCATTTCAAACATTTCTCTCTAATTTACATCCATACTTATCTTCTCAATGCTTGGCATAATTTACATGAGAATGCTAAACATTGAAAAATTATTTCCATAAGGAAAAAAATTCCTGAAAAAAGTTTCTGTTACATTCATTATCAAATAGATGGACATATTTGGTTGTTAACTATTTCAGACTTGAAATATCTTTCCGGCTTTCCGTATATATCAATTCTGGAATTTTTTGCCCATGAACTTTGAATCTCAATCAAACCTAGTTCGCAAAAACGGTTGCAACTTTTTTTTTTTACGATTTATAACTTTTCAAGTCATATTTGATTATTTCACATTCATTACTAATTTTGTGGCAAATATAATTTAATAAATTTTAAAGAATTTCGCATATTATTCATAAGTTCTGAATTTTCATTTATGAGCTTTTCATTTAATACTAAACATTTAACTTCATGAATACATCACATTTAATAACCTTACCTACTGGATACAAAGGTTTCTAGGCTTAGTTGCAATTTGTGGAACTTACTAAGAAGGTTCAAAGGTAAATTCATGGTAAAACGAACTTCAGAATTCGAATAAGAATTCAGAATTGTAATAATGCATAAATAAATTGCCAATTGCTTCATAACAAATTTACATATTATCTAAATGTTTAAAAATTTAACATAAGTATTGATTTATTCTAAAATTATAGTAAAATGAAAAGTCAAATTTAACAATAGTTTTATAAGAAATGCAAATTTATTTTTGTTTCAATGAAATGTAAATTACAATAGATAGTATGAAATAGTGGTTACAAAAATTTGCATATTATCTATACGTTTAATAATAATTGAACATAAATACTGAACAGAGCATTGCATAGGCATTATATGTAAGCGAAAGTTTTCTGGTTGGTTGCTTGGCCTAATATACGTAATTAATTCCGTTTTTGGTTACAGTTTATTTGAAGATTTTAATTCAATTTATTCTATCGATAGTATCAACTCAATAAGGATATGTTGGAAACAACCAAATTGTTTGTGTTAATTGTTATCATTGTTATCGCTATGCCTGACGTAATGGGAAGAAGGTCTTTTTTGTTAGT
The DNA here is from genome assembly GCA_013365325.1 of Dipetalonema caudispina. Classification (NCBI taxonomy): domain Eukaryota; kingdom Metazoa; phylum Nematoda; class Chromadorea; order Rhabditida; family Onchocercidae; genus Dipetalonema; species Dipetalonema caudispina. Next base: position 21,221 of record JABVXV010000335.1, on the reverse strand, counting down.
TCTTATTTTATCAATTTAAAATAAAAAAAAATTTGAAATCTTAAGAAATTAAAAATTTGCATTTTAACACTTGATTATGTAATGATTTTATAGCAATTAAAATTTCAATTCATTTCATAGGAATTAAAATTACTAAATAAATTACGAATTGTAAACATTTTAACAGGGTGACAGCATGCAAGCAACGATGCAAGAAATATTGGCACTGTGTAATGAATGATGAGGGAAATTGTGAGGGCTATAAGAAAAAGTGTGATTGTACACCTCCACAAGTTCAATTTTAGTGATAAGTGATCATAAGTGGAATCGATTGATATGAAATATATTTTGAACGATGATTAATCCATCGGTTCATCACTTTAAAAAACTTTAAATAAATTTCATTCATTGCATTTTTGAAAACAATTATGTTTATAATTAAATGGGTTAAATTATTCTAGTAATCTTAAATATTTATGTCAGGAATATTTCAAGCCGAGCCTACCAAGGATATTTTAGATTAAGCTTATCATTTCTGTTTTATCTTTTTTCAAAACTTTTCTGCAATAGCACTTTAAAATTGTCAACGTTTATTTAGTTTTGAAGCAGAACAAAGAAGTCTTAGTGACATAATTTGTCGTACGATCAGTTTTACTATCATGAGGTTGAAGGTCGAGTTGGACAGCCTAATGAAATAAATGAGAATGAATCATTTCTGGAATGTTAGAATACATTTGGCATCGTTTTACTGAGCAAACAATCTAAAATTATACATCGATGGATGTTATCCACAAAGAAGTAAATGGCCAATTTTTGTTAGATTGACAAAAGCTCGGACAAGAAACTGATAACAGATAGATCTCGAGAAACTAATGATCAATAACAGATGGATCTCGAGAAACTAATGATCAGTAACAGATGGATCTCGAGAAACTAATGATCAGTAACAGATGGATCTCGAAAAACTAGTAATCAGTAACAGATGGATCTCGAGAAACTAATGATCAGTAACAGATGGATCTCGAGAAACTAGTAATCAGTAACATGTGGATCTCGAGAAACTAATGATCAGTAACAGGTGGATCTCGAAAAACTAGTAATCAGTAACAAGTGGATCTCGAGAAACTAACGATCAGTAACAGATGGATCTCGAGAAACTAGTAATCAGTAACAAGTGGATCTCGAGAAACTAATGATCAGTAACAGGTAGATCTCACATAATTCCAAGGTCAGAGCAATATAATAATAACTATAATATATATATCAAGAGCCAATGAGAGCCTATTCCAATTGGTCTAACGATGTATGTTAGACTGCAACATGCATGCATGCAGAATTTATGAGCAGAATTTGGCGTTATGTGGCAGTCATAAATCTTTAATTCTCTCTTGCGCTTTTACTAATGAGAGAAATGACAGTGTTTGAAGAGGAAATTTGAAATGTGCAACATTTGCTTGCGACCAGCTCGTTGTCTCCACACTCTCCACATACCGCAATATCTTAAAATTTAACAAGCCATCCAATATTTTCAACTTTTTAAAATGACACCTCAAGAGGGAGACGATCATAAACTTACCTGGCTGGGAGGGTCTCGCGATCAATAAGACGGGACCTCCATGGTGAGACTTGACCATTGCACTTCGGGTTGGGTTGACCCGTGTGGCTATCCCGAACTGGGATCAGCCAACAGCACAATTTTTGCGTTTTGGGGTTGCGTTCGCGCTCCCCCGCTAAATACTTGCGTTATAAGCTCCCATACGGTGGAAGTAAGATGATCTTGGGTTGAAGACGAGAACTGAGTCAGACGTTGTGACCTTTGATTCTGAAGTTATCATTTACTGAATTGAATTTATATGCAAAAGTACGTATATTCAACGTGTGAACTTTAGTGGGTTTCGTTTTTTGTTTTTTTTTTTTTGTTTTAACTGTAACCTAATCGAAGCTGAGAATGATCGCTACTTGCAATAATTAACTGATTGATGATCGCTGATATCTTTTAAGTTAGTCTTTCTTAGCAATTCTAAACTTATTTGAGTGATTCCTTCTATCAGAGGATAACATATTGATGTTTCGTATGATAAATCTATGGAGCTATTACACGAAGTCCATTATGACAGTTTTTAACTATGATTTTGATATGAATCTTCCAGACATTGAACAGTTCTTATGAGAGATAATTTCAGTTGTTTCATGAAAGCCACAAAAATATCTTATTAGAAATTAGCTATAATTTTGAAATTTAGAAATAATTAATTTTAGAAAGACATAGCATGCGACCGTAATGGAAAACTCAAAAGAGATAGATTTGGAAAGTTACACATTTCACGTTAATAATATCGAGATGATTGTGTAAAATGCAGAAAAGACTGATTCAGATGTAAGATTTCTCTAATCTCTTTGATTCCATGGTAACTCGATCAACATTACGAAGGTCTTCTTCTACATATCCTGTTCTCTATATTAATCAACTGATTTCTGCAGAATAACTGTAGAAATTTTTTTTTTTACACAAAAGTTTAACAGGAAAGAAAGTTAATTCTAAACTTTTAATCGTTTAAATTTCAAAAAAATCGTACAAGTATCACAGATCATTTAGTTAGTTGATCAACTAATCAATGGATTAATTACTCTACTGCATCATAACAACAGTTATATTTAATTAGAGCTGAATTGGATGAACATTTGCTAATATTTTCGAGTATTGGATAATAATCGGTGGTAATACATTTACGATATTCCGGGATATTAATATGTTTGACGTGACACGGTTCACCTCGATCAACGGTACACAGTTTTATTGGATACGATTCCGATGCTTTAATAATCTTCTTTTTCTGAAAAAAAATGTTTAAAGTTTTTTTTTTGACAATCATTTTATCAGTTGTTTGACATTAATTAAACAAATTACTCCTTAAATGATTCAAAAATTATTTGACAGAACCTAACAATTATTGCGTAAAACTGAAAATTATCGATAAATTCTGACGGAAAGAAAAGAAATTTTATTTACTGGTTGATTTTTATGCCTTATAATTCTACCTTTCGACATTTTGAAAGGATAAAATTCACAAGCATACGATCTCACAATATTCTCAGAGATATTAACAAGCGAATGATTAGTTTAACATTTCAATATGAATTAAAAAATGATATATACCTGTATAGGTGCAATATTAAATCGTATGAATCGTCGTGGATAAGCTTTCTGTACCCGTATATAAATAACATTTTGTTGAACACTCATATCAGTGACATTTTTGATGATGGCAAAATGTAAACCGTGTGACACGCGATACACCACATATTCCCAATTCATGTGCCATCGTTCAGCTGTTTTCATTTCCATCGGTCGAAAAATCGACTCATACGATAATCGAGCTGTCGTACGATGCTTTATCTTAATTCACAAAAAAAAAAAAAAAAAAGAAGTAAATAGAAATGTTTAAATGAAATAAGTTTAAAATTGATTTTATCCAAATTATTGCTAAATAAATATGCAAAATATTTTTGAAACACTTAAAGGATTTTATTAATAACAATTATTACGGTAAGCAGGAAGTGAAAATGCTGGTTGTTGTGATTTTTTGATTCTGAATATGCAAATTTATCCGTTTCTTTTTTGTAGTCAAATAAATGGAACACAACATGCTTTTTCTATATTTAGGCATAATCAAACAATTAAGAATTGTTTCAAAAATATTTTCCATATTTATTTAGCAATAATTTGGATAAATTCAATTTCATTCAAATTTAAATTCAAAACAGTAAATTCACAGAAGATGTGAAATATAACTGGAGGGTATACCGAACAGAATAAAATTATTAGGTAATGAAATGAGAATTTAAGAAATTTCAAGAGATAGCAAATATTTTCGCAAATGATTATCAAAATGATACTTCTAATCTGATAGCACCATTGATTCGATATGTGTTTAATAAAATTTGAGATGATCATCTGCAATAATTACCTGTACTTCTTTACTCAATGAAATAACATGCCAATGAATCATATATATCGGTGAGGAACGAAGTTGAATATATGTTGAACGACCACTTATTGATGCAAAACTATACTGTACAGGCCATTCATCTGTTTCTAAGGATGGTACCAAACGAAACATTGATTGTGTTATCTAAGATAAGGCAAAAATAAAAAAAAAATAATCATGTTAAGATATAGAAATGAATTGATATTAAACGACAAAAAATGGAATTAACTTACTGCAGTATGAAATTCATGCAAAATTTTGTAAATTTCAGATGTTCGCTGCAATGTATTTACTTGAGCAAAGTGTGCATATTGCACTGCTGAGCATCGAAGTAAAATGGGTTCACGTTTTTTCACGTCTAATTCTTGTAATCGTTGCAACGATCTTTCTCAAATAAATTAAGATTTAAAGTTGAAGTGTAGCTTCTTCAAAAATTGCAATATTTTTCTGCCTAATTTTCTCTTCTCCTTTTAATTTCGTATTTTTCTTAATTTTATCGCTCACTTACTCTTGTTATTAGAACATTTTAAAAATACTAATTAACAGTAATTTATTTGAAAGAGCTATACATAAATATATGAAACGAACCAATGAAAGCAGAAGAAACGGCATATGATGAAAATTTCGGTTTTAAATTACGATATACTGTCTTATGTTCAAGCAACCGCTGCCTGGACATTTTCGAAATTGAAACTGAAATCCTCACATTTACCTATATGTTAATGGAGTTGCAAGTACTGGATTTTTGAATTCTGAACTTGAAAATGAAAATTTGAAATGATCCCTCTCAAATAAATAAAGCAGAAAGAGTAATTAAGAAAGATGGGATTAGTGGCAAAGTTAGAAATGATTGATATCGTCAAAATAAAAAATTAAATTGGTTCCATATTTGCTCAACTGAAATCTCTTATTAATTATGATAGTTCCATCTTATGTTCACAAGTACGTATGAATATTGCATTTGGTATCAAATTTTAAACGATTTTTAATTCTAAATTTCATAGCCATATGAATTTTTAAACCTCAAGTAGTGCGTTTCAATTTGATATTTAATTTTAATAAAACTTACCGTTTCCGATTCAAATTCACATTTGAGCCAAAACGATCATAATTTTCAAGATTTTTTAAAATGTCATCTGTAACAAGAAAAGACTATCGGAAGGATGCATTATATCATTCATCACGGTACTGTTTCATTTTATGTTAACAAGTACGTATTCCATATTTCATTATTTTGGTTCGTTCAATTATTATATCATCGACAACTTCAGCAATTGGAGTTATTCCTGCTACCGATGTAGTAGTACCTGGTCCATCCATGGATGTCAGAGTACTTTTCTCTTTTTTGTTACAAAATCATTTGAAAATTTCTCTGGTTTATTAAGAACATCTTTAAGACTCATATAAAGTAATTGTAAGCATTACTAAACGTTACTTGGTTTAGTGAGCATTACTAAACTTTTAAAAGATGAAATATGACTCAAAATTAAGAACTTCAAATGTTGATTCTACTCCCAAATAAACACTGTTTTTGCTTTGCATCATATGTAATGGGTTTGAATTTTCTCCCAGCCGAATTTATAAAATCTCTAAAATTTAAATGAAACGAGCAATCCTGTCAAATACAACCGGCTTTATATATAATTTCAAAAAATCAAAGAAAGAGATGTATAAATGAAAGGGTCATAATATATCATAACAACAGACAACATGAATTACTCTAATGGATGACTATGACAAAACAAAAAAAAAAAAAATAAAAACTTAAAATATGCGAATAATAGATACCTGAAAACAGCTATATTCACAAAGATATCTAAAAACATTGTACAAAAATACTTCATTCAACCAAAATATCATTCAGCATAGTGGAAATACAAAACATTACACAGTTGCGATGAAAACACAAATGTACTACACGATGTAAGCAGTGAGAAAAACAAATCAAAAAAACACAAAAACTTGAAATGTATGAAATCAGAAATTTCTCATACAAATCACCATATAAAAACTACGAAAATAATTACGGTGATCAAGAAATTCCAGAAAGTCTTAGAAAAATTAATATAAAAATTTGAGCTTTGAAAACAAGAAAATGATCAGCACAAAATGCAAGCATTATTGCTCTTTATTGTAGATTCAAATTCCGATCTTATATTCCTAACACTAATTTCCTAAACTCCGTTTTTAATCGCATCACAACAATTCATATAAATTATTAAGTCGCCATTAAATCATTAATTTACATACCATCCTTACGTCGCATTTCTCTTAATATACACACATTTGTTTCTTGACACTTCCTTAAACTGAAATTGGTTATTCCTAGGGTTAATGGATGCTGCTTCTGAAAATAATCTAAACCTCGACCAATCCGATAAGTCCAACCATTATCAAATCTGAAAGAAAAATTGATTTCATTTTAAGCGAAGTTATTTCTGGGAGGTGATAGAAAATTTGATAGCAGTTACTCCTCAAGACTCAAAGTATCAACGGCCAGGTAAGAATCATAATGGAATACAAGATGCGTTAATTGAAAAAGACGAACAGAGCCATGACAAAACCTACAAAAAAGACAACTTTTGCAGTTAATAAAATAATTTAGAACATCGAGTTTTGCTCCTAAATTAGAATAAAAGTATGACCTGATTTCCCGATCATGCATGGTACCGCTACATTTCACTTTCAACACTACATCTCGTAACATAAGGTCAATCCTCAGCTGTCCCAATTGTAGCCACAGTTCATGCAAAGCAGTCTGTTCCGCTTGTGTACAAAGCACAATTTCACGAAGATTCGGTGCACCCGATACCAACAGCTCGCAGAATGCAACTAAGTTTGTAATCTGAAATGAGGGAATTTTGACAACCTTTTTCAAAAAATATTGCCGGATTGACGTTTATAAAAGATATTATGTTGTGAGATATTACTAAATCTAATCTCACAAATTCTATTCCCTGCAGTGCGTATTCCAAGGCCCCTGAAAAGATACTTTTCTTTGTCAACAACTATAACGATTTATAAAACATATAATATATCAAGATAAGATCAAAAGTCAGACCAAGTTTCAAGCAAAAGATAGTGGCATATATTTCAGTTCCACCCAACAATGCCCAAATCGAAACAACTTGGGAGAAAAAAACTCCACGTTAAAATGTCGAATAAGATTTTGGAACTTTTCTGTATTATTCAATAGTAACAAACCTGTGATTTATTTCGTAAATATGGTTCATCGACGATAACCGACTTTAACCGTTCATCGATGCCATCACCAAAGATCGTATCATAACCAAAACCCGTGGTACCATCTTCGATCCGAAATTCCTTCACTAATTTTAAATTAAATTGCTTCTGCTCTAATAGATTTTCTGATGCTTCAGCTTCAGCGAATACAGCACCCAAATTAAAACTACCTGAAAAATTATTGAATATGGTGTGGCTGTCGATATTTCCAAGTTAAAAGCTAAAATAACAGAAGTTGAACTCTTAGACAATAAAATTCGCTTTAACAATTATAAATAATCGGTTGTAATAAAACGTATGTTCTGGTTATGAAAATATATGGTTACAACAAACATCTAAGAAAGAAACATGTATCAACCCAAAAATTTGCTAGATAACAAATCGTGGTCAATAATATGTTCTGCCATGAGATCTGAAACATGAAATTTACAGATTACGCAAAGAAAAGCAGTGTACCGATAGGCTGTCGTTTTTTCGTCGTGTCATTTTCTGCCTGAACATTACTTTCACATGATGCTTCAGATGTGCATTCAGATATTTGTTCAGCATCTTTGAGGTCTTCAAAAAAAAACAAATAACTTTTTAGTGAAGAATGAATAAAGGGGATTACTTCAGCAGCATTCAAATCGTACTTTACTTTATCAGAGTAAAGTTCTACCTGATAATAATGATGATAATAACAACTGCTCATGATAAGGGGTATACTGTTAACGACAATGGTGATGATGACTCATATGTTCAACATAAAATGCAAAAAGAGGAAAAAATAAGTATCACTAAAGTTTTAGTATTGTTCAAATTCGTTTTAAAACTTTCACCACCCAATCTTTCCTAGATAAATATTCGTAGCATCAGAAATACTACTTTATTCAATTCACTTAATTTCATTTCACTATTCATTTAAATTACTTTTCAAATAATCTGCTTGACAGAATTATAACCGAATTAATTAATTCCGCATAAGTGGATCGCAATGTCTGCTCGACACTATCATAATAAAATGAAATTCACTCTACAGCATTGTCATATTTTCTTTTTCCCAAGAAGTCGTGCTGTATACTGTAGTAATGTTCGGTGCGACTATAGCTTACAGTATCTCTTGAAGAACATAATGATAATGTTACCATTAATGGAAGTTGTATACTGTGGTTCATTGTTGATGCCATCAGCTGTTGGCTTATCCTTTCTATAATCCATGAAAACCCTCCAGAAGGGTAATCCACCACCTCGATTCCTGTCGTTTGAAGCATTACAATTGTGAAACAAATAATGCGTCTCCATGGTCATAGTTTAGTTATGGCTATTATTAGCTGTAAAATTTTCAAATGTAAAAATGAATTATGCAATTAAAATTAGAAAATATTTAAAGTATTGTTTGTTAGTTTTAAGCTTTTTATCCTTGCAATCTTTTCCTCCTAACTTTATTGGGCCTTCTTAACAGCATGAAAAAGAGAAGCAAGGAAGACCAAAATGAGATAGGTGAAAATTCGTACAAAGAAATTCTCAAATTTCAAATGAAAGAAAGTTAAGTTCACTTAAAAAGTATTTCCATGATATTCAATAGAAGACTGAAACAGTAATAAGGATACCCTTTGACCCGCTATCACCGTAATAGATCGATCTTAACAGATATTTTTCCAAATTATTCTCGGTTAATCAACCTTTTCCCTTCCACTCTAACCACATTAAAAACTGTATTTGCTCCCTTCCGTCTCTTCCATCAAACATATCTCACAAACTTTCTCAACACATTCTCTCCTTGACAATCAATCTCTCTAATTCTTCCATTTCCATGCTTTTTCATTTCACTCTTATCATATTCCTCGCATACCATCCTGTCTCTTTCTTAACAACATACACTCTTCATTCATAAATGTTTTACGTCTTAAAATACCAGCAAGAATGGTTCGGCCAATTTATATTTGGCATAAGTGTAATAGGGTCAGTTCACTTAGTGACCTTTTAATAAATGTATGTCCATCCTTTGTGTGGACAGTATTGTCCACATATATCATTTGACTAATTGATAAATTGTTGCATTTATTTCTTTTCTTTTCCAATAACATTTTTACAAATCTTTTTTAATTTCAGATTTCCAATAGTACCTTGCAAAAAAGAAAAAAAAGAATGGAATCACAATTGGAGAAATTGGCAGATGAAATGTTTGTTTGTTTATTTCTATTATTTATTATTATTTTGCTTGTGTATGTATGTATTTCGATTATCTTAAATAAGGTAATAGGTTGTAGAAATGATAGTTGAATTATGAAGAAAGTATAAATGTTGCATTTTTTCGAACAGAACTAATTAATTATCCTATGATATAACCTAGGAAATTTCGCGATTCTCATAGATTAGAGAATCCTGATCATTTTTTATGGTATTTTTTATTAACTTGTTTGAATGCTTAAATGTAATACTGAACGATTTGACGGGTAGAATTAGAATATCTACTGAAATTTCGTACTTTATATAAATAGGTTAGCGGATGTAATTTATCTCTACTTGTCCTGTCAGCAAAGAAATGATTTTTCGGTTCAGGAACTTTACGAGCTGTATAAGCAGTTCCAAGTGATAGAGCGGAATTTAGATAAAATAAATAAAAAAATGTTCGAGCTAAAGTAAGCATTGGATTTCTTCTTTACTTTCAGGGTATCAAGAGAGCAAGTGAAAGGGGTGCTTTGCGTTGATGAATCAGGCTTAAATGTATGTAGTCGTGGAACACTGAGTAATGCAACAGGTGATGCAGCGGTTAATTTATTGAAACTTGCTAGCAGTTTGGAACCGAATGTACCCATCTCATCCATTATCATTGAGCTTACAGGTTTTTCGTTCATTTATTTTCTACTTTACAGTAGGAATTGTCAAATTATTGTGGAAATGAAAAAATCTATAAATTGCCACCAGTCACTGGGAATAATAGTAATGACTGCAAATTCGTACTAGCTGTGATGTTTTAATGGTATGCATGATGTAATGGAAATAATCATGAAAGCTACTTGAATTTTTGAATGGTGCAGTCGAAATTATTGAACAAATAATTTTGAAACACGTTCTCATATTATCATTACGTAATAAATATCTCCAATTATCCTTGTGTTTGTAATGAAATCATATCTCGTTATTTATTGGTAAGGAAGGTGTCATAGTTTAGGCCGTTGATTAAAAGAGATAGCCGAAGTGCCTGAGCTTTCAGTTCTTTTATCGATAAATTTCACGTTCTTTAAAAATGGAAAAAAAGTTTTAGGTGTTGATGGCAGTGCACTCTCCATAACAAAAGAAGGAGCTTTAACAACAGCAGTACACCGCGTTGACAGGAGGAGTCGTGATTTTGATTAGTGGTGTCCGAATAGATCGAATAGGCCATTTATAATTTAAAACCACAGTCTTTTCGGAAATATATCAATAGTTTTTTTTAGTCTTCTATGATGCCCCACAAAACAGTCACGAAAATCGAGATGAGCAGAGTGCAGCTATGATATATTTCCGCAAGTGCTTTCAATAAGTGTAAAAAGCATCACAGGCGATCCACTGCCAAAAAATCAATCAAAGGGTGAACTGGTAAATTCTTTTCTAACGTACTGCAAGCTTTCTCTAAAGAGCTGTTGGCGGTATGCAGCATACTACTACCAGATCAACCAGTTGGCTTGAATGATACCTGAATCATATTCTTATTTCTGTTTACTTTAAGTCGTTTCATGTATGTTTAATCCACATATTCCTACCACAATTTGTATTTCCCGAGAACAAGTACTTGCTATGTAGAGGAATGGATTGAATACCTTCCTCCCGATTCATTTTCAAATCTACATACAGTATTTCTCGACCGAAAATTCTTTCATTTGTTACAACGCAGATCAGCTTTCAAATACAACTGTTAGATTTATTCTAACAGTCATTTGTGTTTTGATTGCTGAACTGAATGTGTTTTCTCCGAAAGCAATAAAGCATTTTAACTACTGCATCGTCACCATCACGATAACCATGCTACTTTCATGTCATAACTCTTTGGTAATTTTTATTTTACTTACAGAATCAAGATGCACATCCGGAACAACTAGAAAAAGACGTGCCTTTTTGTCGGAAATTTCCAACAATTGAAAAACAAGGAGAAAAAAGGGAACATCATCGCAATGAAACATTACACGAAGTAGGAGACACAATTCCGGGCCGAACAAAACAAATTTCATACGAAGTAAAAGGAAATATGTTTTCTACACATTCCGGAAAGTGTACTTGTTGCATGCACAAAAAAGAGCAACTTTAAATTGCTGGAAAAAGAAGTATTTCATCAAAATATTTCAAAAATATTGTAACTTCTTTAGATATCAATAGATCTAATAATATCTTCGAACAGGAATTAAGAAGTGAGAGGATTTAATGATTGGTTGGGAGACAAAAAAATTAACTGCAAATCCAGTGATATCCAACGATCACTCTATGACCCCAGCATCAATGTTTAATGTGCCTTTAAAATGCACGACTATAGAAATCAGGAATGAGACTATACGCGCAGTTACCGTTCCGGAATGGTGCTTACAGATAACAGATGAAAGAAACGGATATGTGTCCAACGTCACAGTAGGCCATCTGCTCAAGTACAAAACACACAAGCACCATTAATACTACCATTATTAGCGAGCACAATAACAGTAGGGCAAATTATGATTAGTTTGTAATACGAATTTGTTACACAGATGTCTTTCAAGTACTTGGTAACGAAACTTTTAGCCAATCCCATAGAATTAATTTTGAAAGACCGACCTTTCCAGACCTTAACAAAGTTCTAAGTTGAGCTGTTATCAATATATTATAGGATAGAAAAGGTGATCAGCTGGCATAAGATGAAATAAAAAAACTCGGGAGGTCTTACTCAGCATGAAAAGTCTAAAGGAAGACCATTAGTTTATGTGAGGATAAGAAAATCCCAGTGAAGTTAATCCGGTGTTCAGTGGGAAAAAGGAAACAGGGCCCGTTCTGCAATAATGAATATTGCCCGCATTGATCAGATCCTTGTGCAAAAAAAAAAAAAAAAAAAAAAAAAAGGGTGGGAAACATCAATTAAAAAAGGAAGACTGTGGAGAACAGTGGTCATATTTACATTTCAAATTTGGATCATTAGTTGGCTGATATGGCGTGATTGTCTCAGAAAACTCAGATGAAATCTCATTTTTCGGATGTACCGTTGATTGCTCCTGGTTATTAAAAGTCCATCAAATTCAAACTAACAAGAAGCCAGAAAAAGCACAAAAAATAAGTGTGAAAGGAATTTCCAACATAAGCTATTACTGCGATCAACCGACTATCTCACATTGAATGCCTAATTATCAAAATTTTTAATTACTATCAGAAATCCACTGCTATCAATAATGTATTTATCATCATTACGAAGCACAATTTAATCTCCTACTGAACGGACCCGCGCCTTATTTATTATTTGTTTAGCAAATTAAGCAAAATGTAACGTTTGAATTAAAATGAACAAGAATGACCGATACTGTCAGACGAAATTTTGTTGGATAAATAAAGATGTCATAATGAAACAACAAAAATAACAACGAAAGGAACATTTTCACAGACGTGCAAGCCATACATACTCACTGACCGCCGCATGTTGCATGAACAATAAACAATTAAGACATTTGTTGCATAGATAGATTGTTACTTATGTAGAAAAAATACACACATAATCAAACAATCCCTTCATCCAGTGAATTATTTCAGAAAGAGAGACACATAATTAATTGTATTATATGTACACTAATATTTAAAACATTTTCAACATTGCACTGTACCTGAAGAAAATCCATTTCCTATCCAGCTATGCCTAATTACAACATGAATGAGACTCAAATTGTCATGTTAAAATAAATTTGATGTCCAAATAAATTGTTTGTATTTCAGTCCATTACATTTTTCCAATTTAAATTACAACTTTAGATTCACCAAATCTTGCAATTTCGTGATCCCTACCAGTAATTTATACTGAGAGAAAAACTCGAGATCGTTAAATTAATCCCTTGAAAGCTGTTTTTTTTTGTAAAGAGTATATCCTAATTCCAACATAACATCGACCAAAATTAGCTCCCTCTTTGAATTTAAAAAGAAAATTGCGTACAAAAAAGTGGGATGATATTGGTAGTTGCTGATTCTCGACCTCGAATGCAAGAATAGAAAACAACCATTTGCATTGGAACGTTTCTTTATACTCACATTTCTTCAACTGCAAATTGGAAACTAACGAATTCAGAAATAAACAGTCGACAATTAGCAATCACCATCAGATAAACGAAAGAACCGTCAAAAGCATACAGAATTTACAGGAAGAAAGCGAAAGGAAGGACATAAGGAAGAAACGAAATAAATTAAAGAATGAAAAAAGTACAATTTTACAAATAACTATCAATTTAAAGTCATCTTCTCCTCGTAACTTTTAACAACATATTAAACAGGTAACTAACTATTAAATCAGTTTTCTTTGAATTTGAAATTTACACTGCAAAAGCTACCGAAAAAAGCTGTCGTCTCTTTTGGAATTCAAGTGTTACATAAATTTCGGTAGGAAAAAATTACGTAAATTCTGGTCGATGGGTTTTTTCGAAGAAAAATTTCTCATTTGCTAACGTTTACAGGATATACTGCTTATAACTTTTCAAATGTTAAAAGCGATTTCATTAGCAAACAATTCTTCTTTCTAAAATTTATAAATTGACATAAACCCTTCCAGAAAGAAGATTTACAAGATCAAATTAGTTAAAAACTGACTCATCAACAATGAGGCAATTTCATATTTTTTGAAAACAACTGAACATTTTACAAAGTGCATACGAGCAAAAAAAAAAAAAAAAAAAAGAAAAAAAGAAAAAGCTAATAAGCATTTGAAATTGGGGAGAAGCAAACAAACAAACAACGAAATTTTGAATAAAATCAAGAAAAAAGAGAAAACAGGCACTCACTTTTCAGGTTGCAATTACTCCCTTAATCTTTCCTCTCCCATTCTTCGTCATCTCTTTCAGCTTTTCACTTTACTCCCACTCGTCATAACTACAACAAGTTTGTCTGAGATACGGCAAAATCAAAATTCCTGAAGGCATTTTTCTCTGCTCAATTTTGTTGCATTTGTGGTGCTGGCGCTTGTGATGGTGGAGGTGGAGGTGGTGGAGGCGGTGGTGGTTGACTGGTATAGATAACCTGACCGGATGTTTGATTTGTTGGTACTGCACCAGCGGCAGCAGCAGCAGCAGCAACGGCAGCAGCAGCAGTAGCAGCAGCAACATTTGCAGCATCTGTATGCATAGCAGCTAATTCTGGAACAAAATTTTGCAACGGTGTCGTAGATGTCACCACTGCACCAATCATATTCGGATCTGTCGTTGCCTATAAATAACAGATCTTTTCTTTTTTTTTTCCTCTGCAAATTTCTGCAAAATTTTAAGAATATTTAACATTTCGCAAAGTAATGTTAGTTGATTCATGTAAAAAAAAGTTTTGCAGCTAGCGCTTGCTTACCAACTAAAGTTGCTGATGTGTGACATCGAAGTAACAGGTGACGTTTAAATTTCGAAACAAAACAACTTCTTTGCATGATAATTAAGCGACCGTGCACACTGCAGTATTAAACGAATGTAACGAAATGCATCTTATCAATCATTCGTGAATTTAAATGCGAAATTTCCTGAGGTTTATTCTTGCACACATTTTTGTTGCGATGATTCGTGGATCCTTTTAATCCGCTATATTGCAGCAACAATTTAAAAGGAGCCAACCAGAAGATCAGAAATCTCCTTTTATAAATAATAGTATTAACATTAGACAAAAGTTAACAAACTACCTGAACACCATATGGCCATGGATACAGTGGAACTGTGTAAGCTTGCATAGCAACCTGAGGAATTGCTGTACCAGCCGGAGCTTGATTAGCTGTCATACTTGTACCCGGTCCGATATTCGTTAATTCAGCTGATGGATGTAGCATTGCATTAGCACCTTGAAGTGATAAATTTTGCATTTGAGCAGCAAGGTTCCCCATCGGAGCATCTCCATAACCTGCAATTTATATGGTAAATATGAATTATATCATTTATAATACAACACCATCTTCAAATTCATTTCTTTCATTTTTCTTTTTGTTTGTTCATTAACTTTTTGTTGGATTACAACAGTTAAACTCCCACATAAAACCTTCTATTTCGTAATATATTATCACATATCATGAATAATTTTCTAGACAATAATGTACAGAGATCCAATTTTAAACTTACCTGAGAAAACATGATATTGAGGATGTGGACTGTAAACATAAGGCGATGGTGGTGTTAATAGGTATTGATAGTTCGGATTGCTGCGAATATACTGTCCACTTTGGTCATAAGGTGGTGTTGCAAAACATGGTTGCTGAAAGATGTGATGAATTAATTTCTACAAAAAAGATTCCTTTGAATATATAGCTCTAATATAATAACTACACGAAATAAAGTAAACTGAAACTTACAGTAATCTCAAGATGTGTAAGACTACTATACAATCCTGGGACACTTTGTAATGGTCGACTTTTCGTCTTCTTATTACTATCAGCATATTTCACCATTAGTGGCAAATTACAACCGGGAATTATTTTTTTCCCATTCATTTCCTATAAAACAATAATAAAAGATAATGTTATTATATCAACAAAAATACTTCAACGCATACTGAATCAATTTAATTACTCAATAATCGGCTAATTACTTTGATAATTTTTGCACACAATTCTTCATTATCCATTCGAGCGAATCCAACACATCTGCTCGAACCATCACCATTCTTCAATACCCTAGTACTGATTGTTGAACCATAACTTTCCAACAGCTTTTGCAAATCTCTTTCTGTATAATTCGGTGGCAAATTTGCCAAGTACAAATTTGTCGGATCTTGTTCCTGTTGCTGAAAGAGGCTATTTTGGTTGTTTGGACTCAGCGCCTGCAATGAAAATTCGCCTGTTAACGTTTAACGTTTCTCATAGCAAACGTTAAAAATGTTTTTCTCCCGAAACAGCTGCTGTAAAGATTTTTAAAACATTGGTAAATTACAGGTACAACAAATCAGAAAAAGAAAAAAAGGAAGAAATTAAGACTGTTATAATTCTTTCCTTTCGTCTTAATTTCATTTCAATTCATCTCTTTTTTTTTTTTTTTTGCCTACCTTTTTTCTGGATATTAACCTATCATTCTTAATGTTTAACAAAAAATTGAACGTATATTCATTTCCATACTTCATCTAGAAAAAATTTTTTCTCTCCACTTATCTCTTCTTGGAAGAATGGGAAAATCAGAGAGAGTGAGAGAAAGAGAGAGGTTAGCGTAAAGTAATTTTATGTTGCAATTTGAAACTTTTCCAGCACTAACTACTTATCAAAAGATAATTATCATCTAAGCTGTAGCACAGACTTCTCAAACAAAAATATAAATTAATTTTGAAAAATCTTTCTATTGGAAATTTTTTGCTACTTACTCAAAAAATCTCGCTCGCAATCAATAATAATTAATTACCTTAGCCATTTGCGCTCGTACCTTTCCTTCTTGATTCAAACCTTCAACAGCACGTAATGCATCAGCTGCTTCTTCGAAATCAACAAAACCATAACGTTTACATTGACCAGTCGTCTTATCCTTTAATAAAAAATCTCATAATTTTCTAATTTCAACAACCAATAATTTATCTACTGAAGAAAATGTAATGCTTCTGATAAAAGATAGCATAATTTTATTATTAATTAAATTGAGCGCTAATTTTTCACATAATTTCTAAGTAATTAGTATTTGAATAAAAACTATAAACTCTCAAATTATATCAGATAGAAACATACCATATTTTAAGAACAAATATACCACAAAATATTACCATAATTGCTTTCGTTGATGCTATTCGACCGAATTTTGCACACATATCTCTTAGATCTTCATCAGTTGTATTTTGATCAAGTCCACGAATGTAAACATTAGTCTAAATGAAAATAAACATATGAGCCTAATTCTTTTCAAAACAATCTGCTTAATATTCCCTAAAATTTCCGCATTCTATCCTTTCATCCTTTCTACAACAATTCCTTTTTAGGACTTTTGACGAATCATTTTTAGGACAATTATCAAATTTTCTTTCAATCGCATTGGATACAACTTAAAAAACCGGAAACTTATCATTCATATTAAATGTTTTCCCTAACTAACCAAGCTCAATGATGGAACTGGTGAACCAGTACTGTTCCTACGAGTACTTATACCCGAACTCCTTAGTCCATTACGCGATTGTGTACCATCATTTGTGCTTCCATACCCATTGCACATATTTTGTTGCTGCAACGAAAAATATAATAAATTTCCATTTTTCTAACAATTTTAAAACATTACAACTCAGCAAAACGATTTTTTCCTTTTTAAACAGAACTTCTCATTTTTCTGCTTCCAAAACGATCCTTTTCTACGTATTTCCCGATGTTCGTTTCCCTTTAAACTTAATTAATTCATACAATCAAAATGATGTAATAGTGAACTAACAATTTCCAACGTTTTTAACTGAATAGATGTAATTTAAGGAAGATTAATATTGTTCGCAGAATATAAGCAAATGATTGCTTAGTTATGGATGGATGTAAATTTAGAATAAGAAGCTATGTTCCAGTAAAGTGAACAAAAAAAAAGTTGAAAAAAAAAGGTAATTAATTGCAGGCAAATTTACAAAAGATCCATGGAAATGTTGAGGTCGAGTGAAATTTTGTCCCGTATACGCATTCATATGAGCATTCAACCGATATGGAGAAGGCGTATGTCCAAGTACAGCTGACGATATTCCTGCCGACCTGAAATTCATAAAATCTCGCACAACTCACGAAACAAAACAAGCCAATAAAAAAAAGAGGTCATCGTGATGAATTTATCCAGCAGAAGATACGGGAAAGTAGTTATTTCATTAATTCAGAAAAAAGAAAAACATTGCATTTAACTTCAAAAAACTATATCTGTCTTACAGAAACTTGCAGTTTAGAATTTCACCAAACTCACTAATTTTCCAAAAACTTTTCTATCTTATTTCATATACATATATCACACATTGTTAATCATAATAACTTTGTTGAAATTGATTTAACATTTTCATCAGATAAATCATTTTGCTCAAAAAAAGTTAACGAAAAAGAAAAAAAAAATGAAAAGTAAAATAAATGAAACTATCATCAAAATACTTACCCCATATATTTGGAGATGCGAAGCTTACTGTTGATGATAATTGTATTAATACTATTATTACTATTGTTGTTATTGCTATAATAGAAGAAGGAATATGTTGTGATACTTAAACAACTATAATATCTACACCAATAAGCATCCGTAATCGCCTTTCGAATCCAATTGCCCCAAATGATACTACTCGTTATTGTTTGTCGTTGTTGTTGTTATTGTTGTTGCTACTTCTGTTGCTACTACTACTGCTACTGCTACTGCTGCTGTTGTTGTTGCTATTGTTGTTGTTGTTGTTGTTGTTGCTTTTGTTGTTGCTGTTACAGTTGTTGATGACTTGCCCAGGATGCTGTACGCACAGACTGAAATAATTATCACCACGTATACGATACATATTATTCACGTAATTTTCACAACGTTCATTTCATCTCTTTCTCCCCAAAATAATCGTCAAATTTATTTCATAAATAATTAAAACTACAAATTATTTGCTGAGCAAAAGTTTTTTTTCATTTTTACAAAACAAATAAGTGAATATTTAGAGAAGACAAAAATATAAGTTGATAATCAACGAAATAAACACTACAAAAAATACAGTTATCGTATCATTTTCTATCTTCTCTAAAAAATCACACATAATTGCTCTGAGATTTCTCGGGACGAGAAATATTTCATTAAAATAGAAACCAAATTTTTTATTAATCCTTGAGCAAAATTTTTTTCACACACAAAAAAAAAAAAAAAAAAAAAAGCTTAAAAATTTACAAAACTAAAAGGATTCATTATGTCTATTTCAAGTTGCAAATCATAAGCAAATTCTCAACCTGACCTTTTTAACCTAAACGAATCATTTGGTTACCTCTTCGCTCCCACCAACGTTGTCATTTTTCGTTCAACTAATCAATCAGTCAATCAATTATTTGTCAACCTTTTTACCAAATAATTCATTTGCAATGAATGTTTTCATGGTATTCCAATAAACTTTACTTCTACTTTTCTCCCTCTTCCTCTCCCTCTCTCTCTCTCTCTCTCTCTTCCTCTCAGTAGTACTTTTCTTTAAATCAAGCTTAAAACCTATGAAACGTTTTAAGTGTCACTCTTTCTATCTCTCCTCCTCCTCCACTCTCTACTTAAAAGAGTACTCCTAACAATTAAACAGACAGAGAGAAAGAGAGAGAGAGAGAGGGTGAAAGGAAGGGAGAGTGAGAGTGAGAGGGAGAGAGAGAAGAAACGTTCTACTTAAAGTAGTATCAATTTCAATGTATATTCTAAACAATTGCAGGAAATGACAAACATTTGTTGCTATATGAAAGTGATTTTTGCACATTTTTATATCTAATTGAAAAATCGACTAATTATTCAAATTATTTGCAATGATGATAATTTAATCTCAATGACAATTAAGGTCAACATATTCCTTTCTTAACATCAGATAAGACTAAGTTTAATCGGTTACACAACTGATAATGAGGTAATGATAAAGTGAAACTTTGAAGCGCAAACTATAACAGTTCCATTTGCGCCATGCATTCATTGCATACTGATAAAGATGAATATAATGATATTAAAATCTATTAAGCAAAATAATTTTAATACAGCACTATCATCAACCTAATCATTAGCTGTTATCATAATAAAAACTATATGATAAATAGACAAGTGATAAAAAGAATCTGGCAATCCGATCAAGAAAAAAAAGACAACCAAAATTAATATCACTTCTAAGAAAAAAATTGTTACCTTTGACCTTTGCCGTTAAAATCATTGCACCATTATCAATTACAGTAAACGGATGAAAATTATATTACAATTAATTACGAATATATTTTTGTATCCATTCTCAGGAAAGTTTACCATCTTTTGTTAATCAATCATAACAGGAAATCCCTTCCTGTTATGATTGATGATAGAATCTTACCGAATTACTAAATAAACCGGAAAATAATACACTAAATTTTACGACATTTTATTTGTATTACCATCAATGATGATAATAAAAGAAATGATAGTTGTTGAAATAAGCTTTTCTCTGTTTAGCCACTATAATAGGAAGAGGACAATAGCGCCTTTTGTTGTTATACTAACAAAAGGAATGAATGATTTTCCCACTTGATTTAAGGAAGAGTATCATTTCTCTCTTCCTCTCCCTCTCTCTCTCTCTCTCATATAGATTAAAATGAATTGGCAGAAAAAGAAAGGGAAAGGAATAGGAAGAGAGAGAGAGAGAGAGAGGGAGATGAATGATTGAAGAGGACGAGTTAATGTTCGCCCCCCGCCCTTCCTGGATGGAACGGATACATCGAAGCGATACCATACAGATCAAAGCGCTCTTCTACATGCCTAAAGTATTACGAAACAAATGAAATGCAATTTTTTTTCTCTCCCTTTCCCTCTCTCTCTCTCTCTCCCTCTTTCTTTCCAAGAAAGATATATAGAAGTAGGTGAAGAATGTCAGGATCAACAAAACTAATGACAAAAAAAAAAAAAAAAGAACTGAACTGTCAACAAAGCAAAAGAGAGAGAGAGAGAGAGAGAGAAAGGACAGTAATGGACATTTACCTATCTTTATTTACCTCTTTTTAACCTATAAAATGATTAATTGGACATCACCTAAACTAAATCCATCTCTGCTAAATTCATATGTATTCTTCTATTTGTACTGTTATTTACAGAAGAAACTAATAATAATAATAATAATAATAATAATAATAATAATAATAATAATGATAATAATAATAATAATAATAATAATAATAATAATAATAATAATAATAATAATAATAATAATAATAATAATAAT
>JABVXV010000334.1:0-67051 GCA_013365325.1 Dipetalonema caudispina | reverse complement strand
TAGCTTGGCTGATTTGGTAAGTAAAGTTAATAGAAATATTGCTTCCAATAGAATAATTATGACAATACGCAAGAAGTATTACAATTCAATCGTAACCAATTTTAAAAATAGCGCTATTGGAAAGCAATGACTTATTGAAGGATGGGAAAGGTTCTCGACATAAGGGTTGAATTTCTTGCATAACCAATTTGGTTGATAAATTTGAAGCCAATGTGGTGCTAATATCTGATACATTTTGATGATGTAAGAACTGATTAGCGTAACAAATAGCTTTATATCCTGATATTGAACAAACACAAAATTAAAATATATAACCACAGCCGTCGTTCAAAATGCAAAAGACCATGGAGTAAGGAAAAATGGTATTCCTAGGATGACTTCAACAGTTACATATTGTTTTGCTTGCTTTTTTCTTAGCTTTCAAATTCATTCACAGCATTTCTCTTTTATTCCCTCGCATTATTCAACTTTTTATGGTGGTTCCAATTAAAGAGATCGAAACTCGAACTTGACGAATTTTCTCGTTGAAATTCCGTCACATACCGTTGCTTTATTATTCTTTCCACATCAGCAGCCTTGGAATAATTGCTTTACTTGAGAGATCGGATATTACCTTATTCACCACCTGCTAGAGCTAATCCGCAGTTCCTTCTGCATATTCATTTTGTCTGATTTCAAGACTATTATAATGTGCTCTTATTTATCGCAATTAATAACATGGACATGGAAATTACTGTTATTACATAAATATTCTCTTTCTTTCTATCTCGAAATAGTAAAAGAGACTGTCCTCTAAACCATATAAGGAGAAAGAGCAAGGTCATCATAACTAATGATGTTCCCTCTTTTTCTACCTTTCTTGCTCTTATATCCTCTCCATCCATTTCCAAAGCTAATCGTCATTTAAGGATAGGTTTATGTATCGCATATCCTTGAATGATTATCTCATTTCTCAAGTGAATCACCATGCATCTGTTGACTTTTGGAGTCGGTCATCTGAAACGCAAATTAACCGAAACAAAAAATTATCCATGAAAGTCGCACCTTTTGTCAGATAAGCCGTAGAAATAGCTTTCGCTCATTGACGTTAGATCTTTCTTCTTCATCTTTTCATGGAATATTGGCAGTGTAATTATTGTGAAATACGTTAGAGGAAAATATATTTTTAGTGCAAGAACAGATAATCATATTAAAAGGAATTTTTCAGATATGTATAATAAGTCATTTTGTTAATGTCATATATTGAATAGATGAAATGGAAATCACCGATGTGCAGGAACTTAACAACAAAGGAAAAGCGGAATGGATGGAAGTGTGATATGAAGGGAAAACTTGGGATGGATCAATAAAAATGCAAATATTTTATCTGGCATCTGTATAAATGGAACGCTATACCAGTTAAATGAATTCATAGTTGAAATAAACTTGCGATTGATAATCACATGTTGGTATTAATTATGAGTCCGTAATTACTGAACTAGCACTCCAATCTTTTCACTTCGTTAAATGATTACTCTAATCGTATGTTCATTCTAACTTATTTATTTTTCACTAATGTCCAAATTTTCCATAAAACCAAAAATATTTGATCCTGCTTTCAGAAAATATGCAAACCACAGAGATTGATTGCCAACATTATTACGAGTTATGTGAAATGATCGATAAATTAGGGATTCCCTCACATAAAAAATAATGCTAATTTTTAATTTTCAACCATCGCTTTATTAATTTCATTGGCGACAAATATTTCCTTATTGACAATCTATTATATATCATTTTTTAGAAGTGAACCATCAATTTGCAACAATTTCTGAATCTTACTCAGTGATATTATGACGTCATAAACCGTGATATCATAATTCTGATTGGATTTCTCAAGAAGACTTCACTCTTGGAAATGATAATCGGTTTGGCGAAGGATGTCGATTACCATAATTTACTTCATAAAAAATTATAAAAGTAACCCAGTAAAATCTAGTAATTACCATCGAATAACAACAGATTACCTCACAAAAGAGCGTTAATCGTCTGACGGCTTGCATAATCTCCTGGGTAAACTTCGGTTTTCTTTTCATATCGGCAGAAAAGAAAAGAGATAGATAAATGTTAGAAGATAATAGCCAACACTAAACATCACCGACAAGAAATAACCGAAGCAAATAACAAAGTTGTTATTTGTAGGGTGATTATGATAGTTGCTAAACTATATAGTTGTTATCTACTGATTGCATCGACGAATCCAATAGGCAATATAACGAATAATTTCGATTAATTCGAAAATCCAGAGATATCGCTTGTTTAAAGATCCAATTACAATTAGAAATGGCCTAGAGTAATACTTAATGAAGTTAATTTTATGGTGAATCGAAATAAGAATAAGAAAAAAATATGCAAAAGTGAAGAAACAATGAACAGTGAAAGAATTTGTGCATTGAAGAAAATTTGTGTTTGCGAGATCAGTTTCAATGCTTGTAGCTTTATTCAGTTTGGAAATTAATTGTTTTAACTATTAAAATATAATTATTCGCTCCAAGTCAAAAATATAAGAAGAAAACGGGAAATGTGTTTAGTTATGCATAGCCATCCCGAAATCTGATAATATTTTTCATACTGTACTTAAATATACTTAATGAATATTGTTTCAGACTCTACAACATAGTAATTTTCATTGTTGTACCTAATTAATTTCTGATGAACATTTAATTACCAGGTGCACTGAAGATAAGTAAGTGCGAAAAGTCTAAAAAACAATGCTTCACCCATAACAAACTGAAACATTGGCACAATGACCTCTTCGTACGACAATACATTAAGCAAATTTTTAGCCCTTAGTTACAAACTTGATTTTTTCGAGAGCCAGGAGAGAAATAATGTCAAATATAGTCAAGTCATTTCATACTTAACGAAACGCTATCTATTGATCTTTCGAAAGCATACATTAAGCTCATAAGAACAAAAAAATATCAGAAATCAATTTAAACAAACAATTGAAGTACATTAATAACCGTAAATGTGATTTATGAGACACGTAAATGTGATTTTCTATCATAAATAATCTCACAGAAGCTTCTTTCTTTTATTTTCTTCACTGATCCAACAATGAATTAATAACATTGCTTTCATGACTACATTTGTATATCCTTCAAAAAAGGTTCATATTTCAGCACATATCCGCCTGATGATAGAAATGCATTCGGCAGTAACATATTCATAATTATATTGCAGGATGGGGCGGATAGGTACTACCATTACCGTAATTCACTCTTGAAAACTGATTCTTCCAAGAAGACAAAAAAGCCAATTAATGCAGATGTCGGGAGGCGCCGCTAGATGATAATTTCACGGATATGAGAGAAATTCATGGCCATCCGAGGGAACAAGTAAAAGGGAAGCAAGAAGTGAGAGAGAATTTTCGACTTTTCCTTGCAAAGCGCAGAAAGGGAAAAAAGAATACATTGAATTGCTTTAATTTTGGTCCTTTCCCCATTTTCTTTCTATGTATCTATATCTCTTTTTTTTTTTTTTAAATCTAATATTTCTTCTAATTTTATTCTTAATGATACTTTTTTCTCTGTTTTATTTTTCCTTTTATTTCTAGCCATTGCATTTTTTTTCCACATACCTCTCCATCTGTGTTTATTCTGCAAGCATACTGTAAACTGAAGGTGGAGTTAGCCAAATTTGTTTCCGACAAGTCGAAGACAAGGAATGAATTCATTCTTCTCAAGTTTCCATGTTGCCCTTAGTACTCTTCCCTATCTTTTGCTAAATACTGCAGGATTTTTTCAAGCTTTAATTTTCAGTAATTTAAAAGGTGTCTCCCAATCTGAATTGGAATCAGTAGTTAATTTTTTGTTCTCATTCTAAACACTTTTGCCATTTTTTGAGGTTCCAGTCTTTTCTTCTAGTTTAAAACATAAAAATGAGCTTAATCGCTTATCAGTTTTTTGTTTAAATGCTATGGTATTTGCAGAAGATATTAGTTGCAAAAGTACAAAGGAATTAATATCAGAAATCATATTGAGAATCTAATCCATCGTCCGATCAATGTATTCAAAAGAAAATGGGAAACATGAACGCAGAACAAAACGACCCATGTTTATTTCGTTTAGCTGCTACTTTTTCATCTGATCAGGTAATTCTCCCTTCCTAGAGAACAAAGTTGTCATTATGGATTATTTACTTAAATTTTGACAAAATATTTGAATTCTCACTACTTTCTTTTTGAGCTAATTGCCAAAATTTCGTAGCAAATTGAAATTTATAATTGATATATCCAAGTAAAAATGCAAGCACCTATAAAGGCAGCGAAACATGGCCGAATATTGCTGAACCCTCTTTTAATAAATATGATATATCATAAAAAGGGGTTTCAAAGGAATTTAAAGGTGCTAAAAGTGTCAGATGTTTAAAAGTAAAATAAACTGTACAATATTCGCTTGGAATGAGATCATTTATATTATAATTTAATTTCAGCCTCATACTTCGATAAAATACTTTTAGATAGACTGTATTTGTGAAGCACTCTATCAAGCTCGTGACGGGGCAAAATTATTAGAACTATTTCAACCTAATATATATAATGTTATGTTTTACCGGTGCCGATACTATTCAAGTTCTGTTCTTCGTGCTTATCTCTATGCATTATATTATAGCAAACGTTATGAAGAACTATTTCAGGTTCGTTTCTTCCATCATTTTTTTTCCACTTTAGCATTTCACTTATTTATTTGCATTTTCTTATTTGTAATATCAATTTATGCCTTAAATTTTTTCCAAATAGCTAATTTATATATTTTTACACTAATATTTATTTCGTTTAACCGTTCCTCACTTGCATTCGATGTTCTATCAATGACATTATCCTGTAGAAGCATTTTTGAACTTTTGATGTATTTGTCTAAAAAAGTTTTTCGGGAGCTTTTTAATAATAATTGTATCATTCGCCAATATTTGAATTTGAACTTCAGACGATAGCATCGAATACTTTCGAACAACGATTTTATAGTGAACTTCAAGACTTATGGTATAAGGCACGCTACGCTGAGGTATTGCCCAAAGCAAATTATGATTATATCTGTAATAAAACTTCTATTTTTCACTGTCGAGAGAAAAAAACCTGAATTTGGATTATCAGATCATCAATAAAGTAAAAAATGGTTATTTTCGTGCATGTCTGGAACAAATTTCCGACTTCTCTATTATCTGCAACCAAAATATCGGCTGGCTCGTGCTTTGTGAAAATTGATAGCTATTCATACAATAGTGGGGTCAATCATATATACCTCCTAATTGGTTATCTCATGCTTTAAAGTTAATCGTGACTGCTGGGTAGCTTAACTTTAAAGAAAATTGGGTTCGTCTACCTTTCAGATAACAAAATTCTTGAAAAAAATTGTTACAAATTATTATTTTTAGAACGAGGAACGACGACAAAAGGAGTTGGGTGCTGTAGAGAAATACCGCTTGCGAAAAAAACATCCACCACCACGGTCCATCTGGGATGGCCAGGAAACTATTTATAGCTTCAAGGAAAACGCTAGAAAGTTATGATTAACTGATCTAATAAGTCGAAAAAAAGGCTGCATCACTTGACGCTGATTGTAAATTTTAGTTGACCCAATATAATTTTGGCATTTCAGATCAAAAATTTGAACTTAGTTTTACATTAATTCTTCAAAAAATATCTCTTTCAATTCATGTATTTGAAGTAAATATTTCTTTTTAGATTCTTAGACAGTTTTACAGAAAAAACAAATATCCTACACTTGAGGATAAAAAAGAGATAGCACGAATCACCGATCTAAAGATCATACAAGTGAGATTTTCGCATTTTTATGGGATCTAAAAAAGCAAATAGCAGGCCAATATCTATAATCATTTCTTATATTTTCGGCACAACTGGTTTTTTATAGGTTTTAAATTTTCAAAATCTTCTTTGACCGTTTTTTACTGGTTAGTTCGTAATAAAATTCTGATTAAGATAAATGCAACTAGATTCGCGAACTTTCACGATCATAGTACTAAAAGTAGAATCCTTTTAATTGTTAGGTTACGGTTGGAGGGTCCCTCTAATTTAAAGAGTGGTAAACAATTATTACCATAATTTTTGGTATTTTCGAATATCTTTACTATACCGCAGATTGTGATTTTTCTCCATATCTACGGATAAAGTTGAATGTCTTTCACCCATCTAAAAAGTAAAATTTTGATGGCATAACCGTTCATTTACTTTATTCGCTCACGCTATTATGGTTTTATGAAACTATATAAATGAGCTATCGTATTTTCAATATTCCAAATACCAGTTTTCAGATTTCCAATTGGTTCAAAAACAGGCGGCAACGTGATAAGAGCTCGTCAACAGGGCAATTTTCATCCGCAGTATCGATGCAATTTGATAATTTCAACTTGTAATAAATTTACTCTATTGTCTCATACTTGTAATTAAGAATTCAAAAGCTTGTGAATTAATTCAAGCAATGGAGCATTTGTGGGGATGATATTATAGAATGAATAGAATTTGCCATCACTGACTGCACAAAATTACAGATTTCTTGGGAGTGAAGATAGTAATTATATTAATAAATAATAAATTCTTTCAGTTAAGATTACAGTAAATTTTTTTAAAGTTCCAAACTCATGAAAACTGTTGCATTGAAGGTAAACTTTAAAACTAAAAAATTCGACTTAGAGTATCGTCATAGCCAAACAAGATTGCCAACACAGATCATTTGAGATACGGAAGAACGAAAACGATAATATTATTTCCAGCTCAATAATTATCATTTTGGTATACTTTTCTCCTATTATGATTAAAATGAACAAATGAGATTTAGCCAACGAAGAGTACCATAAAATTGAAAACTCATTTTCGCCATATTTGGTATCTCTCCACCCATCATATTGCATTGAGAGCAATTGCCAATTAATCCGGTCTGTTATCTAACTGGTTGCAACAGCTCTGTGGACTTTATCACCATCTACTCAATTTGTTGAAATCCTTGTTCTTGATGAGTTCCTCGAACAACTGGAAATCATAAATTTATTCTTGTCTAACGATGAATATTTTTACCGCATCCCGTATTGCTGACATAATGCCATCGACTGATATCGCAAATTCGAATAAGCCTAATTGCTACCATTAATGTCCACGGGGGTCATGCCAGTTGTTCTCTAAAATTTCAGAATTTTGTCTTCCTTTAAAATCTATTGTTAATATTTTGACATGGCTAAACGATGAATTATATTGGAAACATTGAAATGTGCGAGGTTTCAGCTGCAATCAGAGAAAGTTATGGTTTGTATACTCAAGTGAGATCAGTTAAATGATAGCAAATACCATAAGTATATATCGCAATTGAGGAATGAAAGATCCAAGTTGCATTGTAATACAATTAGAACATACTGCATGAAGTGTTCATAGCTTGTGAATGCTTATGCATATTGCTTGTCCTGATGTATACAACAAATAGATTTGACAAATTTCAAGGCTTTCGTCCTCCTACCCTTCCCTCTTCCTCATTATCCCCCTTAGATTAATATTCTTGATATGTAAATAATGGCTGTATGCCACAGCAATTCCTCCTAGTTTTTGTTTTTTATTTTGTTAATTATCCTTCAAACTTCAATAAATGATCTAAGCAAATCATTTTTTCCAAGTTCTCTTCTACCGTAACCACAAACACGTATCGTTTACTCTTAATTCCATCGTAACAAAAGATGGAGAAGTCATATTCTGCCTTGGAAAGGATTACTTTGTTTTTGAAAGTCAAAAATTTCACGGAATTATCTCTGAATGATTTCCAAATGATATTTTATTTTGGAAATGAATTCTTATTATTTTCTGAGGTTTTTGGATTTTTCCACATATATTCCGTAAATTTTGAGATGTTACGTGAAAAATTTTATCCTTTTTTGAAGTCATAAATATGGTCAATAATTTGTTGAATGCAAAAAAGTGACCTCTTCTTTTTTCGCTCGCTCTTGGATCACAAAGAGAGTGACATTGTCTGACACATTAAAATATCGACGAATAGCATGTAAAATAAGTGAAAGTAATCCACCGGTCACATCGAGATAATCAAGAATGACCAATCTATTGCCTTAAAAGTTAAACCCCAAGAGTACTTCACTCGATCAGCTCCATTTGCATATTTTTTACTCATTTCCGCAGTTCGATTTATATTGGTTAGAATGCATCATGCACCTATCGATATTAAATCAATTAGTTTCTATCGTACATTTGTCACTTCTGTTTTCTCAGTTCTTCTGACTCCATAGTAAAAACTGTTCGGAAGTGGGTCATCGTGTCGTAATTCCATTTGCCGTGTTTCTTCCACTATTTATCTCCACTAGAGATTTTGTATAATTGTATCACTTTCTATCATGAATATATGAAGAGAGAAAGTAAGTGACATAGCTTTCAGTGACAAACTTAATCAATATATCAAACAGTGTGACAACTTGTGTTGCAATCCAATTTTTTCAAATTTTATTGACCATTGCATTGTTTTGTTCTCCTCTCCAGCCCTATCCCTCTTCTTCCTCTATTTTATTTCTTAATTTTCCTTTTTACGTTATTTTTCCTCATTTTAGATCCTTTTTTCAACGGTTTCTTCACTTTTCATGGAAAGGTCGTTTTCCATCGGATATTGATTTTCATATCGATGTAAATATTTACTTCAGAAATAAGTTCGTCATAGGAATCCATCCCTCTTTTAAATGCTTCTAAACTTAGATATTGTCTCACTGCATAGGCGATATGGAAAATAGTATATCCATTCACTACCACAGTTGTTCAACATTCATTCTTCTTTGCAGTTGCGCTTTGGTGCTGATCTTTTGTTGTCATTCCAAAGTATATACAGAACTTCCTAGAACGGACCTGTCATCCCATACTGATTGGAATGGGAAATTTGTCCTGTGTGTGCGATGAATTTTTCTGTCGCAGCGCTTAATATTATTAGAAAGTAATTCAGAATAATTTGGAAACTCTTATGATATTGATTGAAAGAACTTCGGGACCTCTATTAAAAGCAATAAAACGTTTTGTTTCCGATATTGTTCGAGAAAATTCATTAATTCCTTCACATTATAATTCTTATACTACAGTCAAAGTTACCAAAATAATGGTACTAATGAGATTTGGATTAAGACCAGGCTGTCCAAGAAAGGTCAAGCTGTAATTCATCTACAAGCAGTCTCTCCTTTGCAATCGTCCCTTCATCAAGTGTGCAATGTTCATCAATATATCAATTGATTTTTTAATATGATATTGGTAATGCTTAACTATATCTCCGAGGAGGTTATCAGAACTTCTCGTCTGATTAAATTTCGGATCAGGGAAAAGACACAACTGAACGGTTCATACCATGAAAAGATGCAGTCTATTCATACATGTCCTAATACCAACCAAAGTTTCTTACCATTAAATTATTTGAAATCATCGAAGAAATGATAGAGTCCACAAATTTCCTTGGACATGTCGCCAACTTCTCATTTGTCATTGTTTTCGTCACAATAATATAGTAAAAGCAATAACTATATATAATAATAGCATTATTTTTCAAAAGCTCTTTGAGAAGGTACGGTTTACATTACGGGCGCTGTTTGTCACAGCGGATGAAAGCAAAGGATATTATTCTTCAATTATTCAATATCTCTATTCTATTATCATAGTTTACTGATATGATGAATCATCAATAGAATTGTTTCATTAATGCTTTAAGTGTTGTCAGTGATTCATAGGTAGGAAGATAGAAGTAATATCGAAAGGTTTTGAATATCTAGTAGTTTTTAAACCTCTCATGAAAAGCTTCCATTTCAGGAAGCATAAAAGAAGGAAATTTGTTGAAAGAAAACTTGTTAATTCATTACTGGAAAGGTTCACGTAATTAATTATATGTTTTGTTTCTATTTCCAACTGTTCTTCAACTTAAATGAAAAATGCAGAATTCATTCCTCCATTCATTTATTCCAATTAAATCACAAAATTTTTTACAATTTATAGTTTTAAAAGTATTGAATTGAAAATTTTCTTCCAAATACGAGTTGAATAGTTATGGCTACGCACGCATATACTATAATATTTAGAATAGGTGAGTAGATTCTAAGCATGAGAAATATATTTTTTTTTTCGGACAGTTGAAGTAATTTTCTGGAAGCCAATTGTTCTTAGTTCTTAATTCCTGTATTTGTTTTACTATTAAAACTTTCCTACATAGCGGCATGCAGCTAATGAGCTAATTCCATCCCTAGTCAGTTATTATTTAATTAATGAGGAGGTGAGGTAGTTTTAAGATGCTGTATGCTATAGAACGTCGCATTTAATCGGAAAAGCTAATCACTGAAGTATTGGTGGAATCTGCATGTTTCCAGGTCGTCATGCCGATTTGATTTATGATGAAAAATGTTTTAATTTTATTTATCAGCAGATGAATGATGAATGTATTTAACAGATGTAAGCGTGATATACCTGGATGTCTTATTAGCAAATAATATGTGAATAACTCTATCTGAGGGTAATCATATCATACATCCATGACCTCACGTAAATACACATGCATATCCCATAAATGTACTTTGCAAAGAAATAAGTAATTTCGAAACATAAACATAATAATTGAAGTGGGGCAAATCGGCATCAGTGTGTTTTGTTTATTGTTCTATGGGCTCCGCAATCCAAATTGTATAGTTCGCTATTGTACGATTTTAGTAATCTTCTGGAATAAGAATGGTTGGATGAATAGAAGAAAAACACCGAGAATTGCAATGGTTGTCTTTAAACTTCCAATTTCCACGGATATCATATTTTCTCCACTAATTTACATCTCTTTCCGCCTCTTAAGTTTGTTGACAGATGTAGAGACAAAGGATTGAACAATTCAGAAGATCCATGAAATTCAACGAATTTTTTCCCGTAACTTGGAAATATCTTTTTATAATGATTATTGAAAGAAGAATTTGATTCGTCTGGTATTTCTCAGAATAAGATGGCTGAATTTTCTCTCTGACATATATATCATTCCTTAGATGAAAACCTTTTAAAAGAATACTGATTCTTTTCGAAGCTATGGAAAATTATCCATGTCGTTTTCACGTAAAGTTTCTTTTTTTTTAAGAAAAAAATGTTAAAGAAGAAAATTACTTAATTTTTTCTGTATTGCTCGTAAAGCCCTACGTGAGTATGTATATATATATGCGTCGTGTATGCTTACTTCTACGATAATATGATTGTACGACACAATCGAAGAATATTTCGTATTGATTATTATTTCATGAAAAGGTGAAGTAATATGTGTGTGTCTTCATGAGTTTTAGGGTAGGCTAAATGATGCGAGGAACGGAAAATGCGTAGTTATTTAATGGATGCTTCCGATTTCATTATGTAAATTTTATAGGGTAAGCTGTGTTCAACTCGCTGTATTTTCTTCTAAAATTCTAATAGGAAACGCTAAGAGTTAATTACCGTTTTGATTCATTTTACTGTCTAAATTTCTGTAGTTTTTCTCACAATAAATGATAGAATTATCCTCATTCACTTTATTACTTTCATTATGATCAACTTGTTTGCTTGCTTGGCTTAATCAATGTTCAGTTCAAAGTTTTGAAATCACATTGTTTAGTTGTTCTTAATTTTCAATAATTGGTGGGAAAGGTTTTGAAAAGTCAGTAAGACGAATTGTTCAATGGATAGCAAGTGAGAATGCGAATAGGAAGCGATGTTTCTGATATCACATTCCTCATAGTCCATCAGGCATTCCGGATCATTTATAACCGTTTTCTTCTCCATTTTTTTTCTCTCCTTTAATTTGTTTAGCAAATACCATCATTTTCCAAAGAGCAAAGTCCATCAGCGGTTTAGCTCATTCCTTATTTTCTGCTGCTGTGTGCTTTGCAAATTTGCTATGAACTACAAAATTTTGAAAATTTCAGAAATCAATTATTCAGGCTTTCCGATCGTAGGTTGGTCCCATTCTTTTGTTTATTAATTCATACTCAATTCTCTCGTTATAATCCAATTGATAATCGTTTTGCACACCGAACAGATTTCCCATTGATCAAGTTTCCTTTGGAACACTTCCTCGGATCATCTTCATGCGATTAATTAATTCACACTCGATCTATCAGATTTATGATAGGATTTGCATATGGAAGCAAGCAGTAGTCACAGATACTTCTCTGATAAAATTGAGAAGTTGAAAGATTCAGTGGAAAATTCGCTCACAATAATGCATAATTAAAAGACATAGTTAACAATAGTGTTATTTTTTCGAGTATTATCAATTGGCTTTCTTCTCTTTTTCTTTTTTTTAAAAATATAATATGTGCTGAGTAGTGTTAAGTACAAGACGTTAATTCGGATTGTTCTTGAAATTCTTCAAGTATTGAATTGAGAGCGGAGTACTTCGATCGATTTTTGCCGTATTTCTATTCTCCATTGTGTTAAGTTTTACAGCAGTTATTGATTGATTTCAATTAACTGATAAGCTTTTGATGAACACTAGCGAAAGTTTTATCACAGTTTCTGACTGACGTCGGCATTACTTGTACATCGGAAAATCATCTTTCTTTTTCTTTTTCTTTTTTTGCAATGTTGATACTATGCTGATAACTTCTCGACTACACCCTAAACCCAAATAAATTTGTCATTCAACCGACTGGTCGATCTATCTTTCTTTTTTTTGTTCAGAGCAGATCCTGGGACGAACAAATAAATGGTAACAAATAAAAGCAGTATTTCGATTGGCTGATTTTGTCCTATCAGCAAAATAATGCCTGAAAATTCATTTTACCGAAAACCTTTCCCTGATCTCATATTGGCAGCAGTCGGAATAGCTGTACTAAACAGTAAATATTCTGATCGTATTGATGTATTTAATTTAATATAATTTTCTTCTCAATGGTTTCACTCATTTATTAATTCTTCATCTCTTAGCCATTGTCGATATCATCTTTGTTGAAATTGTGATTATTATCGAAATTCGTTTTGACGTATATTATTTAACAAAGTTTTGATTATTTTGTCGGTTTCGTCTATATTTCACTTTTATAACGTCCGGATCCATCAGTACAGCTTTATATTTGCACTTTTAATATTATTATTCCACTAAATTCAGGTGTGTTTTTTTGCATTTCACATTATCTAAATGACGTATACAATGAAGCACTGAGTTGAAAATGTACCGTGTTCTCGACAGTATCTTCAGCAACAGTAATCTGAAGAGTTTCTCGAGATTTCTATAGAATTTGTTAGCTGCGAAGAAAACTTAAAATACAACTTAATGATAACTCGGCTTATCATATTGCCAGCAATCTTCACTACCTCATCAATTTTATTGTGGATCCTTATATGCTCTGCACCCGCTTGGTCCAATTCTACTTCCTCCAGTATGTCTTTATTTAAATTTTTCTTGTATTCAGATTTAATTAATAATCAAATTTACACTTCTCTTCAAATCAGTTGCATCATTCTTTTCCACATCACTTTCAAGTTTACTCCTTACCTTCCCAGTAAATACCGAAAAACGATATTGCCGAAAATTCAATGATTTCAGTAAAGATTAATTGCCTAAATTCTTGTACAATGTTGTTTTACGAGTGATCTGTAAAGGAATCGTAACATAGTTTATTTGTTGACTTAGTAGTAATTGTCAATACTGCCACATTTCTCATGCCAAAATTGTTGTTGAATATTGGCAGTTAAGCAACAACCAATTAATTTAGGTCGGTAAAGCAAATAATTTTTATTTTATAATACTACGTGATTCACTTCTTTTTTCTATAGCCGATAAAAAATTCGACTTGTTGATTACATTATTTAATTTATGCATAAATCATTTCTTTATACTATCAGAGATAACAGTGGCTAAAGTGAAAAGATATATTTCATAACTCAAAATTTCGACAGTTTTGGAAAATTTATTGAAGAATTCTTATTAGCTAAAGGACTAACGGTTTGTTTCAGTCGTCATAAATTGGAAGCCATCATGGAATTTGCCGAACGATTTTGCAAATTTCACTGCGGCAGCCAACTTATTCCATGCTTACAAAGACCAACATTTCAGCTATATTACTACACTGTTCATCTTCGCCTATATTTATAAGCAAACATTCGCCATTCCCGGATCATTCATCTTGGCAAGTTGCTCAAAAGAACTTAGATACAGAGAGAAATAAAATCAGTGATGAAAAAAGGACATGGAATGCTCTTAATAAATTGGAAAATTATTAAGAGTGGAACCCTAACAATGAGGGATTAGGATTTCTTCAAATTAAATAGCTTTTAATTTTCAGAATCTCATAGCCGGTGCACTGTTTGATGTTTGGATTGGTTTTTTGTTGGTATGCATTTTGACAACAGTCGGCTCAACATTATGTTATCTCTTCTCAGAATCTTTCGCCCGTGAATACGTCTTCTATTACTTGGGTCATCGTATTACTTACTTACAGCAGAAGGTATTCTGATAGTTCCTAAATAACATTTCGCCATTTTACTTCACTTCTACCATACCGATTTCAATTTCTCTTCTAATATTTGATCATTATTTTGCTAATTAACTTATAATATCAAATCAAAGACTTGAAATTAGTTGAAATTTCAATTCAACTTAGGTTTTCCTGTTTAATTTTCGTTTGCAATACAGGTACACAATAACTCACATCGTTTACTGGCATTTTTATTGTTTGCCCGTATCTTTCCAATTTCACCAAGTTGGCTACTCAATATTGTTGCACCCTTTCTCAATATTCCTATTTTCATTTTTGCGATAACTACTTTTGTCGGTAAGGAAAGTTATTTCTGTTAAAAATTGAGCTTGAAATTACAGTTCGGACTTCATAAAAACCGAATTTTCTATTTTTTTCGGAAAAAGTGAAATTGGTAACTTTCGAGAAAGTGAATCAAATTTATTCTAAATTTTCGAGGTTAAATTTTAAATGATTAGATTAGAAGTCTAGATTTGATTTTGTATATAATCCCAAAATAGTGAGCTCAATCATGTTTTTTTTACTTTTATTTCAAGTAAAGGAATTATTCCAGTTTATCTATTGCACTTCCACATTTACATAATGCTAATATGAATTACTTTTTGTAATCCTATTAGAAAATAAGGTATCATTTACACCGTTCAGCAACTATGATCAGCGGAAAAGTGACAAATTCATTTACTCACTCCAATTTGTCGCAATTTTATTATTTCTAATTTCAATTTCTTGCAGGATTGGCACCCTATAATTATATCTGTGTGCAAGCTGGACGTATTTTATCAGAACTTCATAGCTGGGCTGATATTGTTAGCATCTCTACACTGTTTAAACTTTCGTTACTTTCATTACTACCCCTCATATACGCTTTCTATATCAAACCAAGGAGTCAGGTTAGATTTGAACCAACGAATTAGAATCGACGTTAGATATAAGCCAAATCTTACCCTTGCTTATTTGTGAAGTTTCCATGAATTCTGAAAATTTTAAAAGCAGGCAATTACGGAAATGAACAATAACAAATGTAGGCGGACAATTTTAATATTTCGAAAGGTAGAATAAGATGAAGATTTAAGCTAATTTAATTACATTTGGCAGAAAATATGGTTATTACAATAGAGAGGTATCCTTTACTGACTTCAGCACATTATCCATGAAGTATGCCTTTGCTTTCAGGTCGCAGTAGCTGAAAAAGAGAGAGTCGAAAAAGTGTTAATTATTTAGGAAAAAGAATTCCAATTATTGCATTCTGCGTCATCACAAGATTTCGATATTCTGAAACTGATCTAATTCTTTTTGGAATTATCGAGACCTGAATATTATTCTACTTTCCGTTTAATATACTGGAGATTTTAGCTGCGGAAACTTACACCGACACTATAAGTTACCAATTTGGATTTGTATTAACATTGATTGTTAAACAAAAATTGTATAATTAATTGTTTCGCTCTTGCACAATAATTCTAGTTTGTTTTATGATTTATGCAATACATGGCTGCTCAGTTGTACTATCTTGCATTCCGTTTTTTGAATCTACCTGAAAGCTTTGTAAATCAAAAGTCTCGATTTTCTATACCGATTCAGATGAAAAGTCTAAGGTGTATTGAAACAGCCTCCGACTATAATTAGTAAGATTTCTGAGACAAGTCCAAGTTTAAAAACTTTCCTATACATTTTTAATCTTTTTTGATCCTTTTTTTATTCTTTTATGCATATATTGCGCTAAAACCACTAAAATTTGTGTCATTGTTCTATGATAATTGATATAATGCAAATCAACGTAAGAAAATCGAACAAACATCACTGCTTTTAATTGAATTTAAATGGATTATGAAATGAAAATAAATACCGAAGAGTACTTTTAAATTGTTTGTTGGCAAATGATTGAGCAAATGACCAGGAAGTTTGATTTACCGATTATTAAATATTTCAAAGTGGTCCCTTAAAAGCTTTCCATTAAAAAAATAGAGCAGATTTTCTTGCTGAGTGAATTTGAAACAAATCGAAATGGGCATCAGTAAACTTGCTTATTTATTTAGAATTTCGGTCTGCAGATTGAAAATCTAATTGTTGAAATGGTAAGTCTGACACGGCCTCTTAGATATAGCAAATCAAAATTGGAACTAATTAGTTCATGATTGCATTCGACGAATAGATTCTTACAAGGTGGTAATAGAATAGGAGTAAATATGGTATGAGTTGACCAAGTACCGTTTATCGGTGAGTCAAAGAAAGGTCTGAGGAAAGTGAAATATAAAGCCTTCACATATATTGTGAGTTATATTTCATAGCTTAGCTATTATTTCTACGTATAGAAAGAAACATATAATTTGTTTACAACGAAAATTGAATTGTTTATCTTTCCTCCCAATTCATTCACTCTTCCGCCTGCTTAAACCCAGTCATATCATAAACATGCATTCATTTGCATACTGATGTTAATGTACATACAAAACAAGAATTATCCTAATACTTTTACAGTGATTCAATTGAAGATTTCGAATGAATGCGGGATTCTTCGTCTAGTCACTTTGACAGCTTAGTCAGTTATTAAAAGGTTTTAGAGTACTATTAGATTGTATTGGCCAAGTTTTCGATATTAGGCCTCTGTTTGTATCAAGGAGATTAATAGGCTGAATATTCTGTTTAATCGACAGCTTCATTAATGAGTCACTTAAAACTAAAGGCTAAGCTGAATGTTTACCTTAATCTATAACGAATACAGTAAAATCAAACTACCTTAGCTATAACGGAATTCTTTTAATCATTGAATGGTAAGTAGTGGGTCATTCAATAAGGAAATTATCATTTTTCTATCAATTAGTCATCTCAAGTCTCTTTGCAACAAAAAAAAAAAAAATTGCCTTCCATCGTTTCATTATACGGTTACGTACGGAATTGAGCTTCAGAATAAATTTTGAATCATTGTTAATTGCTTTTTAGAATGAAATGCCAATCTCACACATTAATCGTAGTATTGATTTATTGCCTTTATTTGTTGTTTTCGATTAAAAATGAAAAATCTGTTGGAATGAAGAATTTCAATTATTATCAAAAGAAGAATTGAAATAAAGGGATAAGTCTGATAAACATAAAACTTTTCCGGGACTACGTAAAAGCGGTGAAGATTCATTTTATTGTTAGCCTTTCCAGAATTATTTCTCAATTAATTTAGTTTCCATTATATTCAAGACTCTCCTATATAGCTTCATCCGTTATTTTTCCACATAATTCATATTTAGTTTAATTCATTTATAGTTAAGCTTGCATGTATCATTCATTCATTTGTTGATTTGCATTGATCGATTATTAAGTTTTTATTGCATAGTAACAGAAGATAAATGACAAATAGAAAAGTTAGAATTTCAAAATGCTTTTTCTTTGCTAAATGGGAAGATAAATATGAAGAAGTTGCAATTGAAATGTTTGTCAATGATAACTATTTCCAACTCGTCGTTTATACTTCTGTAATATAATGCTGTTCTTTGCTAATAGTTAGACCAAACCAAATACCAATTGGATCGCTTGAATTCGGAAACAATTTCGCTGCAAATATGTATTTGTCAGAGAAGAATAAGAGAAAAGCAGAAGCAAACATAACGAAATTTTCACTTGTGCTGCCCTGTTTGATTGATCGGTCTCTTTTTAATTACTTTCTATGTCACTTTTTCATTTGTTGTTTTATTCAAAAGAATATATTTTTGTGAAATCAAATTTGCATATTTTAATGTTCAACTCGAAATTTCTTTCTTTCTAACATTTTCACATCTGAGCATACCTCTTGTTGTGCTTTCTCGAAATCCCTTTCAAACTCTCAAAATCATCAGTTTTTTCATTCCTCAGACATGTTTCTCGTCTTTCTCACTTACCAGTATCTATTTCATTTCATCAAGGTATTGAAATAGATACCGAATCCAGAAAGGTATTGAATTGAAAGGTATTGAAATTCAGAAAGTTAGATTTCCGAAATTGAAATTTTCTAGCATCCTCTTTACTATCTCTTTAAAATGACCAGAAAGTAAACTTCAATACTAGATATTAATTAGTGACACATAGAACAAATATAGCAGAAATACGCAAAACGATGCTATCTAAATAGCTTTTGATGAGTAATAAGTTTCTCAATGAAATTCTCAAAGCAGTCGGTGTTACTACGACATCCATGTATAGAATAATTTCTGCAAGAGTTCTAAATTTTCTCTATGTTAGCTTAAAAAGACATAAAAATTAATAATCCTACTTAATTTATTTAGACTTGTAAAATTGCTGAAATTTATTTACTTCCTATCAATATATTAATATATCAGGAACTAAAACATAACGCGTATCTCAACGGTCCATCTTTTTCAGAGTTTGCATTCGGAAATAAATCAAATATAACGTTTCAATCTTCGACAAAATATAATTCTATTCATATAAATCATTAGAACTTGTCGAAAAATCTGTCATTCTATTAAAATTCGCAGTTTTGATCAAAAGAACAAAATTTCACGAAAAGAGAATTTTCCTAGTAGCAAATGCCAAGAACTGGTTTGCTAAGAAGAAGTGCAGAAGCAGTGGCTGTCATCAACAATAAGATCCACACGATCTACACCAACAATGATGTAGAAGAGCGTTCCCTTTGAGGAATTTCAACAACCTCTATCTGTTATGGCTTTATAATTTCTTATGTAATTGCGCTATTACCGGTATCCGTTTAAAGTATAAGCGCTCTACAAAAACGAAATTCGAAACTGGTTATATTTGAAATGTGTGAATTCCAGGTTGACAGGCAGACATATCATGAAACGGTTATGGTTTGCCGCAATTTTAGAGTACATTTTCACTCGCCACAAAATTTTTTCACATCTAGCAAATTCTTCATATCCGTCATTTACTATTGATTATCAAAATGACGCATTTCTACTGGACGGCAAACCATTTAGGTAAAAATTCCATTGATTCACAAGTTTTTAATCAAATTTGATGGCTTTATAGAATATCTTTCCTTCGTACGTAATGAACTTTGCTAAGAACAGTGATAACAACTGCATGTATAGGAAATACTTTTTTTTGTCCATTTCTTCCTATATTATGTTATCACCTTTCTTATCAACATCAAGGTGTTAAGAAATAAATTTACACCCTTACAATGATTGATTTTTTGCCCTCGTTATTCCATAGATTAATTAAATACATTATTCAGGTATATTTCGGGCAGCGTTCATTATTTTCGGATACATCCTCATTACTGGGATGATCGATTGCGGCGGATTCGTGCTGCAGGCTTGAATGCTATACAGTTCTACATTCCATGGAATTTTCATGAAGTTTACAGTGGGAGGTTTGTTTCACCGGAATAATGAAGTATATCATAAATGAGCAGATGACACTTCTGCCTCCTTGTGAGTTATACAGTTGTAGTAATCAAACATTGTAAACCCCTTGAGAAGTCAGTAAATAAAAAGAAAGAATTGAATCTTTTAGGCTTTTCCTTTATTTTCAAAAAATTTAAATTACAAGTGCTATAGATACATGTTCAATGGACAGCGCAATATAACACGTTTCATTGAACTTGCTGCGTCTAATCAACTATTCGTCCTTGCAAGGTAAATTACATTTAACGTATTTAGTGCTTCACGACAATCTTAGTATTAATTTGAAATACCAAAGTATTTGCATGCGTGATTCTCTTATTTCAGAATTGGTCCATATATTTGTGCTGAATGGGAAAATGGCGGACTACCGTGGTGGCTTATTCATAAATACGAAGATATCCGTCAGAGAACTTCTGATAAGCGGTGCGAAAACAAAATCTTCGAAAAAATTCAGAGAAATTTACTTCGATCTTGGGACGTGCTTTAATTAATGCATTTTATATATTAAATTGGTGATAGATGCATCAGAAAACCAAAAAAATTCCTAAAAAAGTTAAAATTTATTTGTTGAAATAAAAAATTT
Source organism: Dipetalonema caudispina (assembly GCA_013365325.1). Taxonomy (NCBI): domain Eukaryota; kingdom Metazoa; phylum Nematoda; class Chromadorea; order Rhabditida; family Onchocercidae; genus Dipetalonema; species Dipetalonema caudispina. Next base: position 46,624 of record JABVXV010000334.1, on the reverse strand, counting down.
CGAAAGAAATTTTTTCCTCTTTTCATCCAATCTCACCATAAAGCTAAATTCAGATTCCTAAGAGAAGTGGAACAATGGTTCAACGTGCTATTACCTATGCTGAACGAGCATCTGCTTAAAAATGGTGGCCCGATACTGATGATACAAGTGGAAAACGAATATGGTAGCCATTATGCATGCGATCAAGTATATATGAAACGACTGAGTGAGATGGTTCAGTATCATCTTGGATCAGATGTTGTCCAGTATACCAGTAGGTTTCAGATATAGAAACACAAAATAATCGAAAGCAAAATGAGAAAATATCACATTTATAACTTGACGACAAGCTTATTCAAGCATATTACTCTGTTAAACTTAGTAATGTGCTTGAAACTGTGAATACATTTTGACTTAATCCAAAGTTACTGCACAAAATTTATCAATAGTCTGAATTGATGCTTCAATGATTCAGCTATAGAAAGGTTGCTGAGGTCTTTACCAGTTTCTTATCTGATAATCGCCACTTCTTAAAGCGAGTTCAAACTTCGCATAATCAAGTATAATCAGTAAAGTTACTTCGAAAAATATGAATCCTATTTTTCTGAGCACTTTTTGTTATATATCATTGCAATTTTTTTCCAACAGTTGATTTTTGAATCGCTGCCATTTATTGTCCAGTTGCAGGTAAGTGAAACCAAGTTGAATAATATCTGTAAGAAATGACCCATCACATGAAAAGTGCAGATACTCGGGTAAATTGAAACTGTCTCATTATGATCACTCTAAATCTAACGCCTTCAAACTTTTTCCTATTAATAATTCATTTTTTGTTAACATTTGGCTATATTCATATAAACTGTCATTCTAGAAATACCAAATAAATTTCTTTGACAGCTAATTTTAACTATAAAATTCTTCTCAAACAATCTTTCTATTCCATTACTTCATCGAATTCTTAATGAATAAGCTATTTTTTCGAAAGACAATACTAAAATGTTCAATACTCTCTCGTAATTGTTTTGTTTACTGATAGTGAAACAAAATTTTCAATTTTTTTCTGTGCAGTAGCAGTTATCCTAAGAAGTGCTGCACTTTTTACTTTATACTAATCCCCATGAAACTAGAAATTATATGATAACACAATTATATGATGACACAATTATCCAAATGTTTGATTATCAGAACACTAAAAAATATTTCTTAAAAAACAATTAAGGTGATGGACGGTATTGGTGACACATGTTTTGTCTCTGCAAAGATTGCATTCTCCAACACTTTATTTGTATCACAAATTTTGGAAAATGCCGAAAATAACCCGAAGCAAAAATAAATATCACTGAACAAAACGCGACTCAAAAATGCCAATTGAAATCAGACAAAGTCATTTCACCATGCTTTGAGCGTGAAATGTTACCTGCTCATTTGGAAAACATTTTTTCTTCTTTTCTTTTATAATTTTTTACTAATTGGACCTTTGACATAATCATAAAACGATACCAAAATATATAAACATTTTACCTTATTATATAGTGTCATCTCTTTTTTATTAAGATTGAAAGGGTTGATTGTTACATCTTTATTTAAGCCTGCGTTGATGATCACTCCATGAAAAACCAGTCTTCAAGATTTTTCGAGTGAGTTTAAGAATCTATTTATAGCTGATGGTTCAGCGGAATCCTATTTGAAATGTGGCACAACAACCGGTGTTTATCCAACAATCGATTTCGGTCCAACAAGTCGACAAAATGTGGATGCATACTTTGCAACACAACGACGTTATGCACCACATGGTTTGTTGCTTTCTTCCAAATTGAATCTTGTAGATTACTCCATCAGAAAGCCTTACATGGATAGAATATTCAAGACAATAATTTATTGAGAATAAAATCACCCACTGATTTTCCTACGCCATTATGTTTTTTCTATTCTTCCATAGATTACTCAAGTGTTTTTAACGATGCTTCAAAGTATAAATTAGCAGTGAATGGTTATTCGATTTAATCATCGGTAACTCTAAAGATATATTTGTTATTTTTCCCATTTCTTCAAATATTGTGAAGGTAGACAAATGAAAGATTGAATTGTGAAAAATTAAGGATCAGATGTGTTCAATAGGATTTTTTGTGATTTAAAATTTTTGCTTTGTTTATTTCCCAGCAGCTTGGAGAAATTCGCTTTTTTTCCTTTTTATATTTTTGAAGAAATCTTGACAAGTTTTGAACTAAATCAATGAATAGGACCATTGGTAAACTCGGAATTTTATCCGGGATGGCTGGTTGTTTGGGGTCAAAAGAATCAAAAATTGCCATCAATAACAAAAATCATTGATACGGCTGATTACATGTACCATCGTGGAGCAAGCATAAATTTTTACATGTTCCATGGTGGCACCAATTTCGATTACTGGAATGGGGCAGAAACCACTGCACCGGTAAGGTTTTAAAGCTTTTGAAAAAAATCATATTTTAGAAAAAAAAAACTCAGAAAAACCAAAGTCGTTATTAGGAAGCAAACCTTTATAAAAGTTTCTTAAAAGTTACCTTCTGATCAAAAGTAGAAAAGATACCCGTGCACAGAGACTCCGAAGTAAATGATGGAGGACACCAATATTCAATTACAGGAATTCATACCAGCAGATGGACTAATAAATTATGCTGATTTTCTTCGACGAATTCATACGGGATAATTCATATGTTACCCGGAATTTAATCAGTTTATTAAATTTATCACGATTCACTTCTGAATATTAATCTACCAGCCCTGAATCCATCAATTTATAAATTTTCTTTTCATATAATTGCTAACGAAACCCTCGTTTTAAAGCCCTCTTAATGATAGCATGCACACATAGGTGATAACATCATACGATTATACTGCTCCACTAACTGAAGCAGGCGATTTAACTCCGAAATACATGGCGATACGAAATTGGTTGGCTAGTAAATCGGATTGGCCGCACAAACCAGGTGACATACCACAGGACAATTTGTAAGTGATTTAAAATACCAAAAATTATAATGCAAAAAGTTAAGTCACAATTTTATATAGTTGATGCATGAGTCCCATGGAAGTTGGAACATTATCTTCGAAATAAAAGAATTCTGAAATGTTGTGGGTTGCTCTTGCATATGTTTACTTAAATTGTTAGAGCTTTCACATTAAGGTTGTTCCATTTATTTCATTAAATGCATCTAATTTTGACATTTTAGAAATAAAGGGATAATAAATTTTTTTTTTCTTTTTTTTGTAAGGATCGTATTAAGAAAGTAGAAAATGAAGTTTTTTGACCTTTGTGAAATTAATTCTTTTCCAGAAAAATTGGTTATGGCAGTGCAAAGTTGAAAGAGATCTTACCGTTAGGGAAACGGTTTTGGGAATTGGTCGCAGAAAGTCGACACTGTCGGGCAACAAAGTATCCGATTTCATTTGAACAACTTGGACATCCATTTGGTAGATGTTTCATTACTATTTCTTTTTTTAAAAATCCTCAAATTAATTCAGTCAATTTTTCTGATATTCAATTGCGTAGAGGTATTGCATGGAATGCTCATATATGTTGGACATGGGAGAAACTACTGAAAACGTTTAGATTGCATTCGCGACTGTAAGCACTTCTTTTTTTTTTTTTGCTATAAGAAGTTTTTAGAACAAATTTATCAAGAAAATTTAACAGGTTTCGTGATATATTACACAACATTAAAGTTTGCTGGAACAAATCTTACAATACCTCTATTGAAAGACCGTGGCTATGTATTGATCGATAATGAATTACAGGTTTCAAATAGAATTTTAATTGAGGTTGAATTCGGTGACTTTATTTTGCCACTTGAACAATTACTGCTTAATCAATTAATTAAAGTTTCTTGGCTGAACAACTTTGTCTCAGACAAGAAATCTTCGTTTAGTTTTAACCTTAAAGTTAAAACTTTTTATTCATTTCGAATTTGTAGCCAAGGAAGTCAGGGGAGTATGAAATTTCTAGGGAGTGCTGGTAAACAAATTTGAGAGCTATTGGAAGCATTGGATAGATTTAAGAGGTGCAAAGAAAGGTGTGAAGCTCGGAATCTTAATAGAAAATCAGGGACGTCAAGCAATTCCAACGATCAACGATTTCAAAGTAATTGATTTCCCTCTATAGGATTGAATAATTAATCAAAATTGATTGGATATGCCTCCAATAAGAATGAATTTTCGGTTCGGTTTCCGCATCCGGTCCATCAAACTGACTATGAAGATGTACCCATTCTAATGGGAGAAAAATATTGTCTGAAAAGCCTTAAGAATGTAAATTATATAACGCTCACTTTCACAACCGCTTTGGATTGATAATTATAACGATAAATCGTGATAATGATAATTCATCATGATCATTTACCATTGTTATTATGTTTATCATAAAAAAGTGGTATAATATTCAGGGCATATTGACAAATGTAACGCTTGATGGACAAATAATTGATGATTGGATACAATGTGGCCTATGCTCAAAATTAATAATTTCGATGACTCGGCGAGCTAGGAGATGGAACAATTTTAGTGTATGTTTGTTTTATCCAACTAAAACGAAGTTTCGGAATTTCTTGGAGCTTTTTACCGCTCGTATTTATATCATATTTATCATTTCATTTGAAGGAATCTATAAAAATTCAACCGCTGACATTGGCGAGTTCCACATGCATTTTATATTCCTGGTTGTCTTTCTTCATTATATATTTTTTCAAAGCCTTACTTTCTAGACCTGTAAGCTTAGTTTGTTGGACCATCTTATGTTATTGGCTGAAAGCTTCTGTAAATGTGGAATAATTTCAGGGTAACAGAAGTGGAATAGGTTTATATATGGGTCATTTCTTTGCAAATCGTCTTGCTGATACTTTCTTGAATCCAAGTAACTGGGGCAAAGGACAGGTATTCATTAATGGACACAATATTGGCCGATACTGGCCAAGTGTTGGGCCTCAGGTAATTGATTTCATATGATTGATCAAAGCCTTTCCATGCAATTTCCTATCCCATTTCTCGGAGACTAGTTAAATCCGGAGTCAGTTCATTTATTCAGATATTCATCACATCTTTTCCACATTAGTTAGATAATGAGCAATTTTCACAACCGCTTTTATGTCTTCAAGTACTTACCATAGTTTTTTAAGGGAGTCCATTGTTATTAGAGTACTTAGCGCTGAATTCAGATAACCCTCTACGTACCAAGACCGTATCTAAAACATCACAATACGATTGTCATGCTGGAATTGGAACAAGCCGGGAACTGTAAGAAGCAATTATGTACCATCAGTTTCATAGATCATCCGATATTCAATTTTACCGGGAGTGAAACTAATCATGTATAACGGCTGTTCATTGTGATATTCCTATTGAAATCTTTCATGAATGGAAGTGGAATGTTAAAGGACATCTAATAAGATTATCTGCATCAAAATAAAGAAGTTGAAATTGCTTGGCTTATAACATTTTTATCAAATTTAATGAAGTAAAAGAGGAAATAAGTTCGAATTTCTTTCCTGAAAGTATCAAATTGTGGCATATTTCTGAAGTCGCGTCCAACTGCATGCATAATTCATGTACCTTCTGACTTATTTGGTCCTTTCCTCTTTCTCCAAAAGTCTTGATCTTTTACATAATGTTTTATTTTTCAAAGACGATTTAATTGTCAATAATTCCACAATTAATTAAATATGCCATTAAAATAATTATAGGATCGGACCAACGTCCGTTCTTGCATGTATCTTCTCGTTTGAGTCATTGTTGACTCTTTCATATCATTCTCATTTGAAACTTTCAAGCAAGACAATCTTCTCATCGTTTTGAGAATGTTTCAATTAAACTATCATTTTCTTTTTGAAATTAAGTGACAGCATTTGTTTACCAAAAACTCGGTTCTGATGACTTATTTTCCATTTTATAGTGAACTGTTTCAATGTTTTCAGCACTTTATTTTTGCGCTTCCTTCCACTACTAATCGCTTATTAACCGAATTGAATTAGTCATTTAATGGCTGACTTTTTCATTACGCTGTGAAAAATAATCTTCTACACGTTGCGGAGAAAACGAGTCCTCCGAAAAAAGCATTTTTGACCGGATGAAAACTGTTAGCATTTGACTTTGAACTTTTACATACTTCGATTCCATTAAATAATTTTTCAACTTCTTGAGCGTTGGTCAAATTTTTTTCGTGGTTGAACCTTAATTTTGAGAACCGGATAAATAAATAGTTTTTTGTCTCCTGAAAGTTATTTTTTGCATTTTGCTTACTACTCCAGCAATATTCTAACAGCTTCCAACTTAACCAAAATCATCATGACGCAATTATATGCTTTTTTGGAGTTATTACTGGTCACTTTAACATTTAACATATTATCAAATTTCAATGTTATATAATACAATAAATATTTTACGCCGAGAACTTCTCAGCGCAATTGCTATTTGAAGGCTTAAAGAAGCTGGCATCAAAGAAATATAATACGGTCGGAAGTAAGAAATATTTTTTTCCGCAAAAAAAAACGAAGAAAGCACAATAACATTTAGGTGATGGTGGTGAAAACACATGGAAACATGCTTGTTTAGCAAGCAATGGTTACAATAGCAATGAATACACATCTCCTTTCCACTGTAAAAATTTTGCAACAAAATTATACATTTTTCACTTTAAGCGTAAATTCATTCTTTTAAAGATGGAAATTGACTTAATCGAATAAACATCGGTAATCTGTTGCTGGATGAAGGAGATGGAAACAAAGATGGAAACATAGAAAGAAGAAGAAACAGGAGGAAATGAGTGGTACTTTATTTCAAAGGAAGCTAAGATGACACTTTGCATAGGTACAGTGAGAAGAAACGGTCATTTCGCTTCTTCCATAACCATTTGATGCGATAGCTTCGATGATGCTGTCATTTTAGTTTGAACTTTATTCTTGCTCGAATTCGTGTCACAGCTGGGAGAGAATGTTTGGACAGAAGGGAAAGCAGGGAATATGTATGCTTTCTTCATTATACTACAAAATGTAGAAGGAGGTTAGTCTATGTTGCCAGACGACATTTGTATGCTAAAAGCAGGAAAGTTAGAAATGGTAACGAAACTTGAAAAAATCTCTTCATTTCACTTGATATGATTAGAAGAAGTCAATCAAATTAGCAATTTCTGTCTTAATATATACAGAATTGCTTAGCTTGTGTTGGGGAATAAAGTCGTAAAGAAAATTAAAAAAGTACAAAGGAGTGCAGCTAACCAACATATAATACTAAAATGAAACTTTTGGGAAATTTAAGTAACTTCTCAAAAAAGAAAAACATTTTCATAGCGATAGTATTATGCTGCAAAAACATTGTTTGTCGTTTACGGATCGAGTAAATAAGTGGCATTGAGGCTTGTTGTATGTATAGCAGTAATTATGAAGATGAGCTAGATATGTAAATAAATTGATCTCAATTGGAAAGAGTAAATTGAAATATTCAAATTATCGAAAGACCATGCAAATATTACAACAACGATGAAATAATTTCGAAATGGTAAAATAGTTTTAAGAGAATAAGAAGTATTTTGAATTTTACTTAATTTCGTGTTTCCTAGATGAAACTTTATTGGACTTCATACAACGCGTTGAACATCAAAACAGTTCAAATATCTTAGTGTACAAAAGCTTTTACTATTATTTCTAATAATGCTATCTACCCGCTAGTTTAATATAAGGCGGATAGTTGGAGCGATAAAATATCTTTGAGGCAAGGAAACGATTCATAAAAAACAATTATTTCATGTCACTTTTTTCTTAGCACATTTTTGTTTCACTTTCTTAATATATGAGAAACGGGAAAGGGAGGTAGAACTTTTGTAACGATAAATCAGTGAGGAATTTCAGGCAAGCTGTTACATGACAGCATATTAATAGATCAGAATTAGGAGATTTATTTATCAGGTTGAAGTCTATCGGCTGAAACTGTAAACCTCATTCAAAAGGGTTAGAAATACATTTGCGAATGACCAACTGAGTTGTGATCTTCGATCAATCATGTGTGATAAAAAATTAGTAAAATCCATTCAAATTCCTTCCAAATTCCTTCAAGACATTCAGTTTGAAGACATTCGAATCATTAACTCGTTACAATTCGAATATCATTAGACTGAATGTGTTGATGGAATTTGGGAGAAATTTGAAGTTAGAGAATATCGAAATACGCAAATAATAAATGTTCAAAACATCACAACTCACAGCTTACAATAACAAAAAAAAAAGTAATCTGCTGACGTACTCAAAGAATTTCATTATATCGAGAGATTTGCAGTGTGCTCTGAGGTTTCTATTTTATCAACCATTGAAGCAACCCACAAATTCGCTAATTTGAATAGGATATTCTTGTATCACTCGGTATTTTCCCGTATCATAGATCTGGAAGAATTCATTGTTAACTTAATAAAATTAGTTAATTTTTCATGCATCAAGTGAAAATAGTTCAGATGTTTATTTCACAGTTATTTTAAGTAATAAAATTTAATTCAACAGTTAATCATTTTGGAATTGGTAGTTCTTTCACTGAGTGAATATGAAAAGAAAATTACCCAAAAGTCTAATACCTTTTGCATTGAAAAGGATATAAACTGTTGTAGTAAACTTCTATCACTCCTTATTAGCTAATATAATGATATCAAAAGGCATAATGCGATATCTTCATAATCGGCTCTCATATCTACCTGGATTTTGTTGGAAGCTGTATAAAGAATAAATAGCGTGTCGTTCTGATATGTTAATCCAATTAGATCGCGTGGAAATTGTGGAAAATAGTTTGTCGTCAGGCCGGAAAATGTTGCCACATTCCAGTAAGCGTCGTATGTTGCAAAATTATCTCCCTGAAGTTTTTTTGATAATTTTCCCAGTATCCGGAAAGTGAACAATGAGAAATAGAAAAATTCCTTGAAAAAAATACGCAGACTTTTCATGTATCCATCAAAAACAGAGATTCTTACAATCTGAAAACTGTTAAAGAGAAAATGAAAGGCTCACTTCGACAAGGACTTGATTACCGTCGATCCACTGAAATCCTGCACGGGGATATACTGGCATTTTCTTAGTTAATGTCTGCGGGCTCTTCCGTGCAAGCTGCAAAATGTGGTCGCTATTCTTAATTTCATCTTTAAAGCTAAATTAAACTGAAATATGATGGAAAATGCCACTTAATAATGTGAAGACTAACATAGAAAACTTTGTTTTTTCGATTCCACCGATATCGGTAGACAGTTTGATGTTCGATAAGTACGGTTACACCGCTTCTGTTGTTAGTGTAAGCGACCGTTACAGTACGTGGGCCATCTGGAAACATCTCATTGACGAGAAATGATGCCTTTTGATGTAAGTTGTCATGCCTCCAGAGTTGATACACGCGGTCACGAGCAAATACATAAGTTCGACCGTTAAATGCTGCAAACTTGAAATTTAATTTCAAGATGAACTCACGGATTGATAACTTTGAAATTGCTTAAATTTTCACAGTTCTCTCTTAGAACTAAATATAATTGTACTTGGCATTTAAAAATTGAGAATGAAGTAATTTTCGGTGCATCATATTTTGCTGAAAGTTTACAACTTTTGAGTTCTTGAACTGCAATTATTCGTAAAATATCAACAAATTTTTGAAATCTCAGTTTACCACGTGTAACGGCATCAAAGCGGTGCGGACAACTTTTCATCGGCAGTGCAAGCGGTTGATCTGGTTTTGGAGATGGAGCTGGTGTCACAACGAGCAATCGTTCCCAGATAAGCTCTTCGGTAACATCTGGTATTACTTCGTGGGCTCGTGGAGCAGATGTAGTAGTAAAACCAGTAGTATGAATAGTAGGTGATGCAGTAGTAGTTGTTACTGTTCCCAGATTTTCTCTCCAAAACGGTTGATCAGTAAATGTTTGCCAGAAACTCGAGGTTGAAATATCCCAGTATGTCGGAGTCGTTTCTTTCCAATATGATTGTGTTGCAGTATCCCAATACCACGGCGTTGAGGTTCCCCAATAATTACCGTTATCATATGGTTCCTTTATTGTTTCCCATTTAGCTTCGGTCAGTGTTGTTGTCGTTTCCACGTCTATTTCCCATTTACGATTCTTCTGCTGTCGTTGTTGGTGCATTTCATTACTATGAGTATTTTCACGATGTCTATTCATGTTCCAGTAGGATTCTTCTCCATCACTATCATCCAACAACAAATATGCATTGCTCGGATAACGCTGCACATGTCTCAGCTTCCTTAAGCGTCTCTTCCCTGAAACGACAAAAAATTACAACAAGCTTTCTTTAATGAATAATGATCGTCTGCGCAAATTGAATGAGAAAAAATTTCTTAAATACCTTTCTCTTTTCGCTTACGCTTCTTTTCGAAGGGATTTTGCCCTGATTCAATAATTAGTGCTATTTTTTGGGCCCTCGACAATTTAGGTATTTTCATCGGAACTTGCATTTCTTCTTTATCACCTGGTGATATACGGTAACGGCGGCGATGACTTGTTTCAGGTGTATGATTTCCATCCTTAAAATATAAAAAAATGGATGAAAATTTGAAATTCAGGGAGATTTTAAAAATTCTGTTTAATGGAAGTTTTGTTTTTTGCTTAATATTTACAATCTACTACAATCCATACTGCTCATTTCAGCGATCACACTTAAGTGAAAAAGAATTCCAACTGTCGTTTTAACAAACCAAAGTTGAGTAATGAGAAGTAACTCTTGGAAGTGCACATTTAAGTACGCCATTTACTATTAATCATTGGTTAGTTAATGGTATTACTTAAGAAGACCACAAATAATAAATTGAGAATTGATATAAAAGTTAAATGTGCTTGAATTTTGAGAGAAAGCAAAGGAAATAGAACTTAAACTACCTGTTTGAGTCGTTTTTTGGCATTTAGCAGATTACTGGAACATGCCAAATAAGCAAAGGCAATCAATACGGTTGCGCTGAACAGCCACATCTTCAGTAGAGGCTGAATTTTTTAAGATGTAAAAGCAGAGAAAATCCGCTCTAATTATATCATCCCTTCGTGTCTGGGCTCTAATCTTTTTATTTAACCTACTATAAATTACAATAGGCCATTTTGTCTCTTCGAAATCTAAACCTTTGCCACAACTTAATGCTTCCCAATTTTTCAACTTTTTAATATCAATTTCCGGTCGAGTGGGTCAACGGAAAAGTCGCTCCATTAAAACATTATTGAAATTTGAATTTCATAATAGCTCCACAAATTTCGCCACAGGGAGATTTTGGAATCGATATTTGCCAACTCATTCTTCATTTCTAATTATTGAGGAAGTAGCATTCCGGTCGTCAATTGTTGCAGGAATTCGCAGGAAATGGTTATATTTATTTTTCTTTGAAGGAAATTACGGTCGAGCTCTACCATTTAGTTTTCCAGAATATCAGGGCTAAGAAAAAATATGAATACTTTGAAATAACACGTCGAGATAGTGAAATCGAATTTAATTCTAATATTTATTCAAAATTAATCGCAACAATGTTTTGATGAAAACTATCGATACAAAAGCAAAAAGATCGCTGAATAAGCTTCGGCAACATTTGAAATATTTTTGTTTCAATTTTATTGAAGAAAAAAAACGGACATCTAAACAGAACAACGTTCTGTCCAGTATTTCTGACCTCACAACGCAGAGAACGGTATGGGATTTCACAGTATCTGCTTGCTTTGACAAACACCCACGCACGGCGTCATTGAAATTTTACAGTATTGTTTGGAACAATACTGTAAAAGGATATGTTACGAAATTTTTGTAAAAAAAAATTCAATAAAAAACTAATTCAAGCTGCATAGTACAAAAATGCAAATTTATCAAAAGGACTGATTCGAAACGTTCACATTCAGTTAGTTGTGATTCGTCCTCTTTGTGCTTCTCCAACTTCTTCTCAAAACGCTGGATTCAGAAGAATTCTTTAATGATACACTGATTTATGCTTTGCCATAAAAGGTTAGATAGAGTTGTTAGGGAAACAAAAGAAATGCAATGTGCTTCCTTGCAGTTCATTTTACTATTCAAATTTCTCTATCCAAAAATGAAGTGCAACGAGTATCAGTAACAAACAATAGGTTATTACAGCATTTCACTTGCATTTTTTAACAATTTTCTAGTGTTATAGGTCAAGAATAGAATTCCATTCTTTAAAATTTTGTATTTAGTAAAAGCAGGGTCAATTTTAATGAAACCAAGCAAAATGAAAAGAAACGAATCATGATGGATGGTTCGGAATTTAATCAAAGGAAAGGGTATGATTTTCAGATAAGTAAAGAGCAGATTAACAAAAAACTCATCATCCATTAAAAATGGAAGAAAAAGAAAAGGACTGTAGCCTTGTAGGATCTTTTTTGCCTCATCAATACTTAAGAAGCAAAATGCACACCAAGTGCTACTAAGAATATAAATTATCCATTTTTCCATAGTTTGTTGATCGGTTTTTTTGATGTGGCGCACAAAAAAGGTTAAATTTTTTCATTTTAGAGCGATGTGTAAAGTAATGGTTACGCATCCAAATAAAATTTCACTCCTATTATCTTTGGTATTTATTCGAGATTGAACGTTTTTCATAGTATGAACTTATTTTGGAATAACTTTTCATATGATTTCTGCTCGAGATAGAGTCAAACTATGCTGCACAAGTTAAATTTCAAAAGTATGATATAGTGACAACTAAATGTTTTACTAAACACTGATTCAATTGATCAATTTAAATTTGAATTCATCTGCAATATCATTGGATTCAGGAAAAAGTGAACGGAAATAATAACAAATCGTGATAATTTTTTCTTGGCATATACACTTCTTCGAAATTTTTCAAAAGAATTCTAGCCATCTAATGAAAGAAAATAATGCTACCTAAATGAAACTTTCAAAAGCGAAGAGAGGAAGTTTGAGAGGGAAAAATAAACAGATGGAAGCAACCTTTCACTCATTCTACAAGATGGATTTCTTCAACAATTACGATCAGCAAATGTAATTTTCTATTTGCTTTTGTTGCAAAATTATTCTGTTCGATGTCATGTGCTGCAAAATGATAATATCTCAAAGTTGCATATGTATGTTTGTATGTTCTTTTTTCTCCTATCGTTTTTTTCTGTTTGAAAGAAGAAAGTATTGATCGGATTGGACGGAATATTTTGTTTTCAATTTAACAAAATTATATAAAATTTAAAGCAGTACATAATGGAATGATTGAAGTAATGGTAGAAAAAGAATTGTCGTTCGATGCTTCAAGTGGTAATGGACGAATTATTCGCAATCATTTTCAGTTATCAAATTATAAATTTAAGTTATAAAATGATTATTATCGTTAAAAAAAGCAAACGAATTATTTCTGCTAATGACATATGCAAGAAAATCCCCACTTACGATAGAAATATTGGTTGTAAAATTTCCATCATTAATTCTTTTCCAGAGATGATAGATAGTCAGCAAAACTTTACTCTTATCCTATCATAAATGCGAGGTGGCCATAAATATAACCTTCTTTGAGACAGCTTATAATTTCTTCTAACTCGGTACTGTCCAAATCTTTCTTCACAGCAGAATCATCTACAACTCGTTCTTCTCTCCTTCCTTGCTATCATAAAAAATTAGTGCATTTCAACAGCTAATAACAATATCAACTCCTTTTTGTTCTTAAATTTAGTTGTATTCAATTTGGTTTGCAAATATATTTGTTCCGTAATGAAATTTTGAATAAAGAAACAGGAACAGTTGCACGAATTCTTTTCCAAATTAATTTATTTAAAGTTAAATAGGGATTCAAAATTCGTTTTCCAGGGAAAGAACTGCGATTTTGGCTTTATTGAATCCGGAATAAGAATAACTACAGCACAGGCAGGGAAGAAAAAGGATTAGTGGCGGTTTTTTATATAGTGTTATATAATTAAGAAGCAAAAGCAATAAACTTTGTATTAAAAAATGAGTGAAGGAATATTTGGTGAAAGTTGGTGATAAGAATTTCATCTCCGAACATCTGCATTTCTTTCTTCCCTTCTTTCCCTCTCTCTCTCTACTTTTTGCTCTTTGAATGAAATGATTGAGGAAATCCAAAAAAAAGGAAAAAAAGGGAAAGTTGTTTGATTGAGGAGAAATGTGTAATTAATTTGGAATAATTGACCAGAAACAAATATGTTCATTACAACATTTAGAAACAGAAATATCACAAATCACAAAAGCTATGTTCGAGTGATGAGGAAAAAAGAGGTGAATAGTCCTTCTTAATTTCTACATCACAAAGCATAATCTTTGATATTACAACAATGTAGAATACCGAATAAAGCTAAACGGGACATTAACAAAAATTTGCATAGAGATGAACTAATTCAAATGAACGTACACAAACACCTTTACAACAAGCAATGATGATGCTAAGAGGAGGAGCAAACTTGTCTAGGTTTTGGCTGCTCACGCTCCCACTATCATCATTATCATCATGATATTGTCACCATCATCATCATCATCACTGCTATCATCATCATTTGCTATAATTGATCATGAATAATGAGATTTGGATAGGAAAAATAGCTCATTTCATTCCCTCTCTTTTTTTGATTCTTAAAATTACAGCCGCAAAGTAAATAGTAAAAAAGTATAAAACAAAGAAGTCTATTAGTATGTATTTATTATCATATCATGATATCATATGTTTCGATTCCATTATTAGACAGAAGGTAGAGATATGGAAATGAAAGCAGTATGAAGAAGCCAGTCATTGTGTTCACTTTTAAACCTTAAAACTTCTCATCGCATCATTAATTAGTGTTGAATGCATGAGATGCTAGTTTTCTTTCTTCAATTAATTATTTTCAATAATTTCACTTAATATCTAATGAATCAGTAATTGAAAAATGGTGGAAGTCTCAATAAATTAGTTCGTCCCGATTAGACGTTCTAATGAAATTATCGAAATATCCGGCGTCGAAATATCGAGCTATTAGAAGGTGGTTAAAAAAGAAAAATTTTTCTGCAAAAAAAAATTTTTTTGCAGAAAAACAGTAAGGGATGGAATATTCTGATCGGTTGATCGTTATGATACTAATTTCATCGTCTCATCATTCATTTGTCTAAGTGTAAGCTTTTGAAACAAGTGGGTAGTAACTGAACTAAATGAAGAGCTTTTATTATAGTATTCAGGTTGATTTTATATTGTAAGTGTCTATTTGTAAAACATCCATCCATACGTTTACATGTATCCAAACCCTTATGAATTAGAAGTGAAAAGAAACAAGGAGCTTAAATTGCTTTAATCCCATTTATTTGCATAGCACAAAGAAGATTAAACCGTCCGTATCTATGTGACTTCAAAAAGTGGTGCCTTTGAGTTGAATCAATCCTCGTTTAAACTAAAATTCTGTTGACAGATGCACTAACTCTTTTTCATCTCTCTATTGCATAATGGTTCCTTTCTGCAATTTTAAGTTTTATCTTATTCTATCCAAACTTTCTGCCTTCTTTGGTAGAAATTTATTTTCTTTCTTTTCCGATTCTCTCTCTTTTCATTCTCTCTTCATAGTTTCGAATAAAACAGCTGGAAAGACAATGCAGAATTATTGCTCTAAGACAACTTCAGCCTTTCAAATGATTTCGGCAAAAATTAATGTAAAATTATTTTCATTGTCCAAATGAATATTTCGATTTTTCAAAAAATTTTTGATCAATTCCAATCAGTTTCCCTTTCTGTAAACCCATTTTGTTTGGCACTAGCATTGCTTTTCCGGTTGATAGCTTGATATTTCCTTTATTATCATATTATCATTGTTATCTGATTAGAGAAAAAGATCCGGTTACAGGGTACCAAATCCACTCTGATGCTATTACTGTATCTAATGAGGACATTAAAATGATATTTTGTTTTGTATCATTTCGAAAGATCTTTCGTTCTTTTATCGTTATCCCTTTTCCGTCAGTTTTCATTTACCACCGTAATAAGAAAGAAAAAAAAAAGAATTACTGAGTAATAGGTGATGTCTCCTACAGTCTGATCGGATCATGTCGAAGAAACCATTTTCACAGTGTTTATGTTACACAGAGGAGATAAACCAATCTAGAAAAAACGAAAAATGTAAAAAAAATCACTTTTTTTTGCAAGATTAGCAGAAAAACTAATAGATTGAAATGAAAATGAAGCATTAATTTCTGCTTTCGGTTTCCAAATCTCGCGAGAACTCACGATAATCATTATCGATTATCGTCAAACGGTCAAAATACTGAGAAGTTCCTAATTTCCCTAATGTATGGTATCAGGAGGATAAACATTTTACAGGAAATTTTCAGGAAACGCTGATAATATCATATCTGAAACAAATAATTCGTATGCTTACAATAAATGCAATATAAGCCCCAATCAATAGACGTGGACAGAAAATGCAAGCGCTGAAAGTGAAAGAACAACCGTAATAACGGATGAAGAAGACCGAATAATAGTAGATCTAGAAGTAAATTTGCATAGGAATAAGGAACGGATGAACAGGTAAGAACAAATGAATCAAAGCTTATAATACGACTTAATGGCAGTAATAAGTAATATTTTTCATTCATAATAAATATCAATTCAATTCAATAACAAAAATTTCAGAAAAAGCCATTTATAACTAAAATTATGAAGCGATCAATGATTGATCCTTTCCTTTCATTTGATTACACCACTGATGAATGTATTTTACCGGAAGATGATTGATTCTATATAAATCCTTCGCTGCTAAAATCAGAAAACGCATATTAAAAAGTGCCGATAATAGATTCATTGCCAACCAATGATATGATGATTATTCTGAAAGATGGAAATTGGTTTTTCATTTCTGTTTCTCTTTTGTGCAAAATAAATAACGTCCACATGATATGCTTTGAGAAATTAAAAATTTCAAACAATTTTAAAATTACGCAGCATATGTGCAAATATTCCCCGTAAGAATTTTTTATTTTTCTAAGCAATCATTTAAATTGTTGATCTAAAATTTGAATACCTGCTTAGAACTAATCAGCAGCTAGCAATAATTTTTTATTATGCAGAAATTTCGAGTGATAATAGAATCCATAACTTGATCAATCACCGTTAGTTTCGCGATTCCTTTTAACCTTCGAAAGTTTTAAAATATATGTAACCATAATAGGTTTCGTTCGGGAAATTTTTCAAAGATAAAATGAGATCGTTTCTTCGAGATTTCAGCTCCACTTTGCATTACATTTTTCTTCCAAATACTGCACTTTTATTACCAGAATAAAATTTAACAAAATTTAATTGAATAAGCTAGTTTAACACTAATCTAAATAAAGAATCATTCAGATGCCTTAGTTAAGTATAAGGATAGTTGCAGCGTAACATTCCTAGCCAAATTGAACCAAGATTATTTGAAGTACATAACCAAAGTAGGGAAATTCTTTTCCTTTTTTTTTTTTTCATTTTTAATTAAACTCTATTTCCATTCGATGAATTAGTTCGAAGGAAAAGCAAAAATCCAAAATCGCAAATGAATAGTTAAATGTTAAGAGGGAAAACATTGTTATTTCCAAATTTTTAAGTGAGAAGGTAAAAAAAGGAATAATTCTTATTTATTGCGCGAAATGAATCTTTGGAGGAATACTTTCCCAACAGAATTTATGAAAATTTTGCTTCAAAAAGAATTTAATTTAATTCCAATTTCGAATGGATTAGCTGGTATGGAAAAATATTGTTTTCCTCGCTTCCACTGAGCAGATTTCTTCCTTTTTGATAATGGCGAAAAATTACTTTTAATCTGAAATTGATATTGTATTATCTTTTTAAGACAAAGTGAAAAATGTATGGTTAATAAAATTTGGGAAAGACTTTGAGCCGGCGAAGGAAAAGAAAGATAAATTGAAATTGAAAAAGCAATGGTGGACAAAGTAGCATTTGGTCGAAATCGATTTTAGAAAAGATGAATAAGTTTGAAAATCGTTGGATGACTAAATGAATAAAGCAGAAAAATGAATATTTTTGTTATTAAACAATTAGTAAAACAAGTGCTTTTGGTAAGAAGACATTGGCAATCAAAAGTTGTTTGCTCATTCTTAATTGGTATCATATTCACTTTTGCTAGACTTATTATAATTATTGATTCTGAATTTCTTTTCCCAAATCATTGAAATAACACGTTTTGCGTAAAAGATAACGTGAACGATATGAATAAGATAATAATAATAGTACTTGTGCTAACATTTGTTAACTTAAATTCCCTAAAATTGTTAACATAATTTTACTGTGTAAGCTAATTTAAAGATTACAATCTCTTTTGCTAACAAAAAACACTTAAAGTATTAATTGCACTCTTCAGAATTTTTTAGAATAAAAGTCTTTCACTGATTTTTCTTTTTCGCACCAGTTGGAAGTTTCTTAACTTCTGGGTATTTAACGAAGCAAAAAAAATGTATGTTGGTTGAAACAGTACATAAAATTTAAGATCGAAGCAATTCAGATAACTTATTTACTTTTCATCAATGTATGATCATGTGAAAAAGAAAGACCCGTTTCTGAAAAAAAAAAAGAAAAAGTCTCGTCGATAAGCCGTCCATTTTAGTGGTATCGTTATCAGACTATACCATCAGAACATATTTGCATGTGTAAATGGTTTTTCTCAAAACGTCACATCCTGACTCAAAGCTTGTAGTGCAAGTAAATAAATGTTGTAAAAGGGATCATTTGAGGTTTTTACAACCACTTCATGTTTCTATTCAAGTAAGATCTCATGAAAAATTATATTCTTACTTAAATGATAGAATGAATAATAATTCAAACTTTCCACTCTCTCTTAATCCAGTGACCGATTAAAAATCGACTATTAAGAAAAACATGAAGTTTCGAAAATATTCCGACGCTCTTTGCGATCAAAAAAAAAGAAAACACGACGGCTATTGCTCGATTACTTTCCCATAAGACCAGAATTTTGCAAGATCATCAATATCAGAGATACGGCTATCGTATCGGAATACTAATTTATTTAGCAGTATTAACAAACGTTTTGATTTTTGCTATACGTGAAAAAGTGTGGGTTTTGTAGAGGAAGAATGCAAGATTTATATAATATTAGCATAATCTTTTCAGAGTAACTTTAAGATTTCTACTTATTACAACCTTAAAAATATCTTGTTGCAAAGCGATGAAACTAAATTTATTCGTTCTACTCAATTCTAGACAAGGTGATAGCGTATTTGCGGGATGGATGACATGACTCTTGCTTGCTTTTAATATTTGCAGCAAAGCTATCATCAGGATTCGATATTCCAGCTGTCTGTTCGATCTCTGAACGGCGCAATACGATTTGTTCGGTGATTGCGTGCTTCGATGCTACTCACCATCAAAGCTTTTCTTTTTACCAATATATTTTAGAAAGAACCAGCGAGAAAGAATGAAAGGTGACGTAATATTTCGAAAATCAAGAAAAAATTGTAATTTAAAAATTTATATATTCATATTATCCAGAAAAGATTATTGAATTTGCCAAACAAACACACACACACACACACACACACACATACACACACACACATACACACACACATACACACATACACACATACACACACACACACAGACACAACTAATCAATCTCTTATTGATTACGATTGAATTCGTATCGATATTAGAAATTTCATCCATACAATTTAGAAATCCTCTCGACAAAAATCTTTATATCGTAGATATCAAGCAGCAGCAGCAACAACAACAATGATTAAATGTCACATTTGCAACTTCTTCATAAATCTGTTGCTATTCTTAGTTTATCTGCGATTTATTTTCTCTCTCAGCCATCGCATTCCTCACTATTGCAACATCTTTCGGAACAAATAAGCAAATTTGGTATGAAAACTGCACAAATTTCTTGACAAAAGCAAGGTTTGTGATTTCATTCATCCGAAGATTTCAAATACACCCGTTTCGATCGAATTTAAATTGAAATAAACTAGGAATTAAGTTTCCCTATATGATTTCTCTCGGTTTCTGACAGTTTTTCCCTTTCTTCTATGACTTCATATCTCTTCACTCTCTTCATATTATCCATGAAAAATTACAGTTATCAATTACACATATGAATCTTAACTGTTTTTAACTTCTTTTATTCGAAATATGCATTTAGTATATTTGACCCCACAAGGGTGCATAACGATATCAATTAAAAAGTCTTATAAGAATCGTATGTAGTGCTTAAATATAGAATATTGATTATTAACTTCTTCTTAAGCATTTTTTTTATATCGAAGTTGCAAAATAAGTTTATGAAGCACTTTCTGTAGTAAAACAATATCTAATATTTTGCATAGCAACATTTAGTGACATTAGTTGCAGTTTTAAAATTTGTGCAAATTTATTGAGGATAATAGCGCTAGTACATTTTTGTATAAGCAAAATTATCTGCATTTTGAAATTCCACGAATTACGAAACTTTGCAAAACGCTTAAGGCTAAGGAGTAATATCGTCAGCAATGTTCATGAAAATTGCAGCTTTGTAAAGTTATGTACACACATACGTATTACTGTAGCTGCATAATGGAAATATTTTCACCGGTCATTTTTGACAATCGGCAGCTGACAGTACGATATCGTTCGCTGGTTACTTTTTGAATCTTTTCACTATGCGAGAACACTATTTGGCGCCATGCCGTCACAGCTGTCTTTCGAAAATTGGAACTGCAATTAAATTTAATTCAAAAAAAAATTACAAGTGCATCAGTTGTATGAAGTTTTGCAACATTACCAAAGAATGGACCAACCTGGAAAATGCATAGACGATGACATCGCAAGCAAAATTGATATAATATAAGTAATGAGCGGTATTGTATAAGAATATGGTAAGAGTACCATCCAAGCCACCAACAATAGAGAATTCATTGCTTTGAAACACATATAATGCTATCGTATCCGTTATTCGCAACAAATAAAACGGTGTATTTAATAACATATACACTACTGGTACTACTAACAATATCCTGAAATGATACACTCCTTTTGCATCATGCATATCGAATATACTTCCATTGTAAATCAGCTACCTTTCGAATAAACTTTCTAAAAAATATGTAAACGAACATAGCTGAGCCTTGACGACGCCGAATAGAATTGCTGTTAGAACGTGACCGATTAGGATCGTGCGTGAAACCACGTTTCACTTTTCCAGCAATTAGTAAATTCAATAAAACTACACAAAGGCATGGCGCCACATAACATAATATTACATCAGCAGCCTCGACAACGATCTTCAAGTTCCTTTTTAAAAATCAAGAAAAAAAGAATAGATTTATTTTTTACATAATCATTTGACAAACATTTCTAACCTTTTATATAAGAATATTAATGCTAATATCTAAATAAAAGAGGCTTTGTTTACCAAACAAGTAATTAAGATTTTTATTGGCTTAGCTAACCACTGATTAACTGAATTATGTAATTCAATTACTATTAATGAAATTTTCCAGGAAATTAAAGCTCAAGTTTCAAAACCAACTCGAAATTTTTACCATGAAACTGTGCAAAGCAAATAACCTGAAAACTACCATCATATGGAACACATTTGCGTATATTGGGATATTGAGGATCACTCTTATCATTATAAGGTATCAGTGATATGAATTGAATCAGATTGAAAGCGAACGGTATAGGTATCCAAATCAAAATCATTTTCCATCGATCCAAATATCCATACTGTAAACTTGTTTTGCAATTGTAGTAAGTGGTCGCAAGCAATTTACTAAACTTATTACATCAGTTAAAATTCATTCCGAAAGAAAAGAATGCATTCAACTGCCTACCTAATCGATATTAATATATAAAAATGCATGATTTACTTATCTAATTCTGTGTAGTAAATGCAAATTAGCTCAAATAATGTCGAAAACAAATTTGAGTAAAAATCATTGAATTTGTTTGGAGAAATTAGCATTTTAGACAATTTTTAATCCCTCATTTCAGCCTATACAGAAAATTTCTGTGAAAAAAGAATAACCCTGGCATGTTTCAAGGGATATGCAATGGCCAAATACCGTTCAATGGTAAGTGCGGCAACAGACCAACTGCTGATATAGGAAGACGTTGATAAGACATACTCGATGGCTACACAGAAGTGATATGTAATAAAGTCGAGTTTGAATAGAATTAATAATAAACCAAGTAGAAAGACACTATCTGCCGTTGTGAGCACTATCAAATAGAGATTCGCTGAAACCTACAATTTATTTCCTTAACAAGCTAGGTCAAAGGTTACAGTAAGATTGTCAAAAACAAATGTAAATTGTTTTAATTATGATAAAATCTTTCGCAAATATTCTTCTGTAAATGCCCCGTTTTGAATGACACCTTGCTGATTGATAATATGTTGCTAATTCGATTGCCGTTTGCCCAGTGATAGATTTGAAAACTTGAAATTTAATTTTTGAAAGTAATTTCACAGTTCACCACTATTACAAATCGTTAGAATCAATGAATATTAACTTTGTTTGTCATAATTAATTTTGCGTTATGTGCAAGCATATAACAGACAGAAATGAGCTAAAGCAAACATTTCGGTCGGTCATTATTGAAAATGTCGAAACTGTTAATTTTGATCAAAGGTCCACTTTATGGTACTCTTTGCTCTTCGCTTGAGAATATTAGCAAATAAAAAAAAATGAATGCAAAATAAATGAACGAAAAAAATTCCATAAAATCGAGCATGCTTACTTCTCGTAGCCGTGAATAAAAAATAGTAACCAACGAGATGACATTACCGCATAAGCCAAAAATAACAATTATTGGCAAGATGAAAAGGTATAAATCGGTGCTTGTTTTTTCCAAATTCATTGTGCTATTATTATCCAATGCTTCTGTAGCATTCATTTTTTTTTTTCAGAAGAATGTATTTAATACCACTTTAGTGTATTAATCCCAAGTGAGATCTTTAATTTTCTATTCGCCAGCTGAAAAGAAAAGGAAAAAGTACTACTGGAGATTATTGCAGGAAACTGATGATAGAGGCAACGAAGTGGATTCTGATTATTTATATTTTTTGCAAATGGCGCAAAATAGCAAACATTTCTGATTCTTAAAAGTTATACTGCGAAAAATAATGGAAAGCACTATACACTGCTAAATAATGCCGCCTTTTTTTGACATCGACGTTGATTAATTATAGTTGGCTATTAACCACTTGATTGATCAAAGTCGAAGATTGCATGATTAAGAACAAATGTGAGCTCATATCTTAAACAAGTATAGCGGGATATCAAACATTAATGTTTAAATCATAATAAATCCGCGGTGCATAAATAATACGATTACAAGGGATCATCCAGAACACGGTATATATATTTGTTATCAGAAATGCAAGAAAAGTAGTAACTGATACCAGACTGGAGTTCCATCTACATTCAGACTTAAAGATTGAGTCAACAATCGGAATTATTAGTAATTGATTACACTTATAAGCCTTGATTCGTCCTGATGCAGAGCTCATTAGGTAAAAAAAAGTTATACTGGTATTCCCATCAGCATATTTCTTACGCTATCAAAATTTTTAAACTAAATTAATAATATGAAGTGTCCAATAATCTGAAATGTTACTCTATAAAAAATCTATGCCCACGTTGAAAGCCGTTTCTGAAATGACACTGTGACAATAATTTGTTATCAGCTTCTTGTAATTTTAGCTTCTAAAACCAATACTCAACACTTATTAAGCAATGTATTTGTAAACGACTTGCTCGTTTTATTTTTGTAATTTACATTAATTAGGATTATCTGAAGCACTTTGAAATCGGTGCTAAGCATTTCCGAATTTCGCTTATTGTTGCTTCTGCAAAATTTTTCTATTACTTAAAGAAATTAAAACCTCATCCAAAATCAAGCTCAAATGTCCGGTTGCCCTCAACTAACACTACAAATTACTTCTTCCATCCTTTTGATCTATATTCTCTTAGCAATGCTAATTGTAATTCATTCTTATGAAAAGTTCTGAAGAAATAAATTCTATCATTTTGTTTCCCACAGATGTCAAGCAAATACGCTTGTTTGTACTAATTGGTACGAACTAACATCAATGTAATCTATAATTTGCATAAAGGAATAAGTTATGAATATTGCGCGATAAATCGGAAATTCTGTTTTCGGACTATAGAAAAATAAGAAGTTTCGGAAAATCACCAGAATTTTTTCTAAGGATAAATAATTCGAAAAAGCAAGAAAAAAAAAATGAAAACAATTAACTTTTATATCAGTCAAATACTTTGTCTGAAAAGCCTTTTGAAACCTAAAAAATTTACTCAAATCTTATATAATAATTTGCCGAAATTTATGATTACTCTCGAAGAAGAACCAGGAAAATAATAAAAAGGCATAGTGCGAAGCGAATTATTAGCTCAAAGTGTATGTTTTTCGTTTTTTTGCATGAATAAATTGGCCGGCTTAAACGTTAATGGTATTAAAATTCGTTATTCATAAATGAGATGGAAGTTTATGGACAAAAAAAATAGTTTCATAAATAAACGTAAGGGGTCATCGGTTTCAGTTCCTCATAAACATATACCGCATGGGAAATCATCCAGTAAAAAAAAATAAGATATTTCGAAATTTTGGCTTTAAAACTTCATTCTAATGAGCGGGACGAATCTCGCTGAATAATTTCCATAAGGCACTTATCTCCGGGAATTCATAGTGAAAATGATTAAATATTTGCGTTGAGGAGATTTCACTTGGGTTAACCGAGGAAGGAAATTTTTTTTCCACATTAATCAATGTTAGCTGAATCTAGCATTTAAAATCGATGATCTAAAAACAAAAACGTTTTGCGCTAGTTGTTGCGGCACTTACCAGGAATGATTTCTTTTAATTGTCAGGCTAATGCATTTTTAGGAGAAATTTAGCTTCCTTATTTACTAGAAATTAATAATGATCGTACTTTCAGAACACTTTTACAATATCACAGAATCCAATATACAAGAAGCTTATTGGCATGTTCCAGAAATAAACAAACATACGAATAATAGATCGACATGTCCACAGAATCAGAATTTTACAGCAAATCATTCTGGGAGCTCCAGAAAGTATTTAATTGCTAAGAAGTCAATGAATTAATGAGTTCGACGATGACATTTTGTTAAGCATCAATATGAGTAATTTCTACTCCTTACATAGATGATGATGAATGAAATATTCGAAAATGTATACGAAAGATTGTACTCATCCAAGTTGAACGGACTGGACATTATCATCAGTTCAGTTGTTGCGGACACAACTGGATAACCAGGAGACTTTATCAAATTGAGGAACATATGTACGGAACTATCCGGAAATTGATGATAATGGCTGTGAGAGAATTAGTCACAACAGCAATTCGAAAGAATTTTACAACGTTATTCTTTTAAGCATTTATCATTCGAATGCATGCAGAAATTTGGACGAAGACGAAAATATCAACCGTAACTATTGGACGAAATGCTATTTCAGAAAAAAGAGTTTTAATTTCCACTGACAGAAAATATGCAAAAAATAAAAGTTCTTAGCTTTCATCAATATATTGTGTTCTTTTCATATTTTCTTCACCTATTCAAAATTTTCACAAATCACCCAATGCAAGAATAAATAAAATTAGCAGTTATCGAGTTACTGTTCGGTTCAGCTGATTACCTCCAAAGTATTAGTAAGCTAAAATAATTGTCATCGATACTGGCAGTTTATTGATATCACTAAACATTAATTTTTACAACTAAAACACGTGACATCAAAGTAAGAAACACAAGTATCACATAGTGAACATATTTACTTGTATCTCGAAAACATAGTGAGCTAGAATTTATGAAAAAATTCACGAAGAATATCTGAATATTTCAGTTCAAATTCTGAAATTGAAAGAATAATGGCAGAGATGATGGATATAACTGCGCCTTAAGCGAGATAAGTTAAGATTTCTTGTTAATTAAGAGTAACATTCTGAAGTGCTGCATAAAAAGTGCATATTTGTTAATAGGCCTACTTTTTGTTCCTTTTCTTAACTTCAGTATGCGTTTAAATCATTTCATCTTCTAAAAAAGATGCATTATACCTAATAAATATTGTTTTTAATGAGGCGTTGCTGAGATGCAAAAGTTAGGACTGAATCTGATGCAAATACCATAGAATCCAATACCGTATCAAAGAAACCCTAAGTAGGGGACTGATAAATAACTTGTTATTAAGTTCGGGACAAAGCTGCAGTTATCCATCGGATTGCAATATGAAGATGAAATTCATAGAAAAAAATGAAAAAAAAAAATTTACCCTGAGTTTTTTAGATGCAAGTAGATAAAATGAGACAACTTTAGGCAGATAAAAATTAATGAAAATTTTTGGACAAAACATTTTTAAAACATATTATCGATGGTCTCAAATAATTAATTCATTGATACTTCAAGCAATTATCATTTAAGTATTTCAGTGATTTCTGTTGTGAAGATGAAAGTGACTGAACAATTTAAAATCTTCGAATAAGAAAAAAGAAATCCTGTTTAATAACAAAGTCGTTCTTTTAAGAAGATCAACGTATCCACGTGGAAATGTTAGTCATCTAAGTCATTTTAACAAAATTCCAATCGAAATGAAAAGCAGTCAACCAGTCGGTCTCTAAGAAGATTTTTTATACACAGTAGTATCAATACTCGATTTAAAGATGGGCAGGTAGTAAAGCAAGAAAGAGCAATCCTATAGGAAAAATACAGAACATATTCGATTTACTCCAAGATGTGATCAACAATTTCCTTAAAGTTTTTTTCAAGGTAATATCCTTACAAAAAGTTAAACTGAAAATGATTACTAAAAATTGATAGAGCAAAATAATATTAAGAATTTTTAATAGACAGGTACTTCATGTGCTCAAAAATTATTGTTTTTCTACCAAGATTTTTTTTGTCACAACGGTTGATGCAATGATAACAAAATATCGTTTTTCAATGTTAGCTTTTCATTTCTAGCATTTAGATCCAAATTTTCAGTGCAGAAATTTCATGTCGGTGTGATTCCTCAAAAATTTCTGCAACCGAATGAAATTATGATTCCATTTCCGTCTTTTAATAAACAGCGGCAATGTAACACCGGAATTATTTGAGACAAAGAAATTTTGAGGAAAAGAACTATTATGATCGGTTACAATGGAGAATTCCACATGCTTGAAACTTTTCAAGCGAAATTTTTGAAGTTGCCATGAATTTCTCCTTTAAAAATAAATCATACTTATCATAATTTTGATTGCTGGAAGAATGACCGAAGCAGAAAAAATTACGGTACATGTTCATTTTTCTTTCTTATTTCTCTTTTCTTTCACTCTAACTATCATAATTCTATGGAAAAAGGGGAATTTTGATGTGGATGGGCCTCAGTTTCATTAGAAAATTGAGAAGTTTCTTCTAATATCAACCTAAAGTGAGATCCAGCCACTGTATTCAATGTTGGAAAAGTCAACCACTTCATCAGTTTTCTTATGGTATGTTTTAATAAACCCGACATTTTTATCAATAGAATACCAGAATGTGATAGGACATGCTGTTACCAGGAAGTAAATCCATCAGAAGCGCTAGCATGATAGTTCAACTGATAAACTTCTCGTCTTTTTATAAAGGAAAAAATTAAAGAAGGATGAAACAGGTGTTTGCAATAGCAAAACTTTTGGTTATAATGAAAAATATGTAGGAAAAACGGACATTGGGATAACGAGTTCCAGATGATTCGTTTAAGTGTACTTACTTGCATAACTGAATACCTGCATGAAGACTGATTATTGAATGATACTTAATTTAATGTGAAATTTAAGTATTTCAGGTTTCCTTGTGACAAGAATTGTTGAAAATTTTTTTTCGAAACATCAACTAATAATGACTCTAAAGACAGTGTAAATCAAACAATATAAAAGATCTTTTTTTTCTTTTCAAAATTTTGTATGAAAATTTTTATATGAAATTACATCAAAAACATTACGTATTGTATTCAACATATAAATATACCTATGTAGTAAAAACTCATACCTTTACGTGTATATTATATTGTCGGTGTAAAAGATTCATTGAAGAAATTACCTCTTACATAATTTTGATAGTCCTTCCTATCAAAATTATTTTAAATATAAAAAAAACACCTCCTCACTTCCTTCCTTCCTTCAACCATCAATATGTCCGACATTCCTGTAAAACAACTGAATTACCCATTAATAATTATCTGAGGGAATACATGAAAATCCAACTCAATAACATCTTAACGGAAGGAGGAAGGAAGGCTTGTACTAAATGATGATTTCAAGCCATGCCTTAAAGGCTTTCCATCGACGCAAGTAATGCAGAAGATATAAGTATGGAAAAATAGGCAAAAAGTAAGCAATGTGAATGAAAACAACGACACACACACACACACACACACACACACATACACACACACATACACACAGACACACACAAACATGCACACGTGCAAGAACGCTGATGCAAATAAAATACAAATTATTTATTATCTTAATTACCAGTTATGTGAAATTTAAATCAGTTGTTTCCCTAAAGTAATTCCAGAAATTTCTACTGAATAACCTGATCTAGAAAATTTTTACTGCAAGGAAAAAACGATATTATAATCCGTTGGTGATAAACCATTCTTTCTTCCTGTGCACTGAAATAATCGTTGAATTAAAGTTCAAGAATTCCCTTACCTGTGTTGTGTCAGGGGGAATTCATGCAGGTAAAATGCTTTTCATCTTCCTAAATCATCTAACAGCTTGCATATTTTTTCAAGAATTTCATATATTCTACCATCTATTCCTATGAGCATAACAAATGAGCCTAACGTTTTTCAAATAGGGTAGTGAATATGATTCAATTATGTTGCAGTTTCTATCACGTAGCAAACACTAACAGTAGCGGATCCTGCGGAACACTAATGTCACTTGACGCAATTCATAAACTTCTCGAATTTGAATAATTAAAATGATTGATAAAATGCAATCCTGTTCAAACATTATTCTGAACGATTTGCAAGCCTTTAGATCTGATTAATGGACTATTCATAGGTTTTTAATAAAGTACCATTTCCAACCATTTTTTTCATTTCCCTACATCATTTAACGTTAGTAATAAAACAGAATGAGAATCTAATAGATAATGAGCAAAGGAAACATGAAATTACAAGAAAATTGAATAGCTAAGCTATTAGAATCGAATTGCCTAACAAATGTCCGGAATTTTATCTCTCTGAGATCTTAAATTAACTCTTAGATGCCAAAATGAATCATGTAGTGGCTCGTAAAATTCGCTGCAATTTTATTAATTTATCTCTTAGAATAAGTCTTCGTGACAACTTCAACAACTTAATGCTTCCCAATTTTTCAACCTTTTAATATCAATTTCCTGTCGAGTGGGTCAACGGAAAAGTTGCTCCATTAAAACATTATTGAAATTTGAATTTCATAATAGCTCCACAAATTTCGCCACAGGGAGATTTTGGAATCGATATTTGCCAACTCATTCTTCATTTCTAATTATTGAGGAAGTAGCATTCCGGTCGTCAATTGTTGCAGGAATTCGCAGGAAATGGTTATATTTATTTTTCTTTGAAGGAAATTACGGTCGAGCTCTACCATTTAGTTTTCCAGAATATCAGGGCTAAGAAAAAATATGAATACTTTGAAATAACACGTCGAGATAGTGAAATCGAATTTAATTCTAATATTTATTCAAAATTAATCGCAACAATGTTTTGATGAAAACTATCGATACAAAAGCAAAAAGATCGCTGAATAAGCTTCGGCAACATTTGAAATATTTTTGTTTCAATTTTATTGAAGAAAAAAAACGGACATCTAAACAGAACAACGTTCTGTCCAGTATTTCTGACCTCACAACGCAGAGAACGGTATGGGATTTCACAGTATCTGCTTGCTTTGACAAACACCCACGCACGGCGAAATCTCGAATTGACGTATCGTTGAGAGCAAAAGTTCAAAAAGATATGAAATGGCTGAATAAAATATTATTGCTTTGTGAAGGAAATGTTCCGATGATTAGTGCACAGCTAGCATAGAATTTACAAACTAAGAATACTACACGCAAAGACGAAAATTCGCTTTCAGTGAAGGTCATTTTAAAATACTTTTCCACACATCGACACAGAGCCAGCTAAATCAACCTATGAAAGCTTTGCATTTACTTGGCTTATTTAACGAATTGCAAATTTGAAATTGAAGCAATTACATTTGAATCACCTACTGATTTTATCCTTTCGCAGTAACGCATGTTTTCAATTGAAATTTCAAATTGTCACGGAAGATAATTAAAAGAGAAAAGTAGTAAAAAAAGCATAATTCTTATCCAGAAAGGGCTCATATAAGAAATCCATAAGAAAACCCCGCATTTTTGATGATACCTATGAATATACGCGGAATCTCAGAAAATTCCCTAATTTTCTTTCATTCATCCTCTATTCATCATATTTATTAATTTCACTGAATTAATACCAAAAAAATTTAATTATATTACGAGGAAATTGGAAAAGTAATTGTAGCACAAAAGTGCAAAAATTTTGATGTGCAAAGATGTAAAACATCCTTAGGCAACAATGTCGCTGTTTTTCTCAATAGTTGAATTTCCATAAAGATTGTTGGGGGAAGTGTTGGAGGAAATCGCTACTTCTCAACATATGTTCCACATAGCATTAGTATTGACGTTATTGGGAACGTATTTATTGTTCCCTTCCCAAAAATAACAGTGATAGTTAAATCTGCAAGAAGTTCCTTTAGGTCATTAAATCATTATTCTTTATTGACAATCAGATGAATCGCTGATCAATTCAATCCTCCCATCCTTCAAACTATAAATCGGATAAAAAAGGTGATCAAAGTTGAGGAATTTAAGTGCTTATCAAGTTAAATGGAATGTGAAGATGCAGTAAATTTGGAGAAAATCATTTCAGGAATGCAACCCATTAATTTATGTAATTGATATTGAATTGAAACGTTATGCCAATCATTTAATATTTTAGTAAGCTTCTTAGGCGAACAAATCTGCTGTTCTTATCAAATCAGTACTATTTACTTGTAATCTTCTGATTCCTAAATATTTCTTCTGATAATGTTAAAAAATTTTTCATAAAGCGAATTAATCTTCTTTTTTACAATCTACTTTCATCGCTTCCACAAAAATTTCAATAGCTTAGTTTAATATGTTATAATTTTGTAACATAGAGACAATTTTATTCAGTAAATTTAGAATCCAAATATTGTGCCGAGGAATCGACCTTTCGCTGCAAATCATATCACGCTAAAGCCCTTTGACAGTAAGTCTGTTATCATCAGCTGGTAACAATAAAAGATAATCATTGTTATAAAGAACTCTTTTTTGATGCAAACTTGAAAGTTGTATTCGTAGAAACGGAAAAACTTTTCAATACCATAAGAAAAAGAAAAAGAAGGATGGAGTACAGTAATAAATTTGATTTATTTTATCTTGCATGTGTGCATTTATTTCAATTTGAAATGGAATTCCCCTTCTTAATTTTTTAAGCTGGTGTATTTTTTGCAATTTAGAATTGAGTCACATGTCGTTTTACTTTGTTAATGAGAAATGAATGAAATGAAATGAAATTTCAAATATTTGCATAAAGATTAGTATAGTGATTTCAAATGTCGCCAGATCAGCGTAAGAATTTAAGGATGGTTTATTTCTGACGAAAAAATAAGAAAAAATTTTCAATAATATCTTTAAAAATAAATAAATGTATGAAAATTAATTATTTAACTTCTTCTTATCTATTATTCTTATCACAATCTATACATGTTTACAATGATGTCATATTATGTCTTATTGCTTATCTTATTCCGTTCTGTTTAGCCCTAATTAGATATATATTTAAATACAATTATACTTAATCAAATCTTATTAGTAGAATAACTATTAAAAGGAAAAGATACTACTTATTTCAAGCGAAAAAAAAAAGTGAATGTGTGTTTCCTCCACAACCGCAATGTTCAAAATATAATTATATATTTGCAGTTTTTTCTCTCTTTCTCCAAAATTTCTCTCTCTTTCTCTCTCTCTCTCTCTTTCCTTCTCTTTCTCATTAAAATTATTAACATTCATGAGATGTAAAAGGATACATGTGATTTGAAATATCCCTTGGCTTAGTATGTTAATCATGAAGAAGTAAAATATCACACTGATAAATGACATTACACAAGGAAACATTAAGTTGTTCAAATGTTCATAAATAAGTGTTTTATTCCATTTTGAAATTATGTGCCTACCGATGGAGAACTTCCGGTTGGAAATTTTTTGGAATTGACACAAATTAGATATTCTAATTTCCCTCACTAATTTAAGTCCATCTACTGGGTTACATTAGCGGAATCATGCTAAATTACGGGACTATGCCAATGTCAGTATCCGTCAATTTCGAAATGAACGAAACCTGTAAATGTTAATTTTCATTTGTTGTAACATTCACTACATTTTAGAAATTAGGATTAGGATTAGAACAGAACGAAAGGACTGAGCGAAGATAAAAGTAAAAGAATAGATAGAAAGCTGTAATCGTTATAAGATGACAAATTGGAAATAAACGAAAAATTGCCTCGGATTCTTAGTTTTGCAAAGTTTTGAATGAAATTTTCTTGGATTAAAAGCTATGGGTGTCTATTTCCCTTTTCCGATTCCATATTCTAATCCGTCATTATCTGAAAAAAAATCCGGAACATTCAGTTAGCGATTGAGCTTCGAAAAACAGAAGTCCAAAGGACTTGCAGAAATTTTGAAATACTTAAGGAATGTTGAAAATCACATGTTGGAACTCAGCAAACTGTGTCGAAAAGAACTTCATAGAGATTTAACGCAGTGTAATCTAATATCCATCTGAATGCCGAAGGATGAAAATTTGAATTTAATGGTCAGCTTCTCCTTTTCTTTAACTTTATCCGTTTTTCCGCCTTTCTACATATTTCCACTTGTCTCGCGCTTGTAATTTACCTTAGTTTTACTTCGAAAAGTTGATAGAATATTGTCCGAACTAAACACCACTGATAGAGCAGGTTGATACAAAAGCATAGTGAGATAATGCGTCCATATTTTCCGTCTTTTGTCCATTTTCCCACAAGTTATTCATTTCTTTTCTGCTATTTTCATTGTGTTTATGTCGTCGAATAAAGTAAAATTCTTCCCTTCCAAAACTGAGATGACATTTAAGGGTTAAAGTCGGAATTTGACAACAGAAATGAAAACTACCGAAAGAAGAAAAACAGCGGAATGTGCTGAATTAAATATTTCCGTACGAAATTTCTTCATGGTACTGAAAATGAGGTAATGTCTTAAATGCAAACTAAATAATGCTTGGAAATATTTATACTCGTATGAAAAAATTTTTGCAGCCTAAAGAGGTAAATAAGAAAGAAAAATAAGTCTCAAAGCATAGATGGCTTGGAGATATGTTGCTTTTAGCAAGTCCATAATATTGTAGAATGCTGATCGCAGTTACTGACTCTTTTTTTTGAATAAGCCCACTGCAAATTGAAGAAAGGCCATCGATACATTATTGGTGTGGTATGAATTGTGTGAAAATAGATGAACCTCTCAGCAGACCGGATAGGAATGTCATACATCAGCTAGGATAATTAATTGAACAGAAGGACCACATGTGATAGACCTAGTAGAGATGCTTAAATTCTGACCCTCTTAAATCGG
This sequence comes from Dipetalonema caudispina, assembly GCA_013365325.1. NCBI lineage: Eukaryota > Metazoa > Nematoda > Chromadorea > Rhabditida > Onchocercidae > Dipetalonema > Dipetalonema caudispina. The sequence continues at coordinate 12,956 of JABVXV010000334.1, read as the reverse complement.
CAGCTTTAAATGCCGATTTAAGAAAACTAAAGAAAAAACGAAATTTGTTTAGAAATATTGTTGTAATTTAGTTAATAGAATTGAAAATTCATCTAGTTTCATTAGTTCATCAGCTGATTTTGATATATGCAACCAGTCGTACACATTCGATAGCATAAAAATTTCTTCTTTTTCAAATGAAATTCAAATTTGTACTTCAAAAAGAAAAAATCGTAAATAATATATGCAAGCAATAAACGACTCTTTTTCTCCTCATTCTTTTTTCCTCCATCTCTCTTCCTCTCTCTCTCTCTTTTTCAACATAATTCATTTCCCTTTAAGCCCAAAGATAAAAAATTCTTTAAAATGATATAAAATATGAAAAAGTGAGGAATTTCCTTTCAAATTGGTAAATGAGATGTGCACATGAATTTTCATGATATGAGCATTTATCATGAGTGGTCGCATCTTCCGCATCGTTGGATTGTGTTTACGGAAGTGAAGGGAAGGAAAGATCGTGAGGATAAATAGGGTTAATCTAATCTAAACTGAATCCTTACCTTACCTTCGTTTCTTGGAATTATGCAAAGCAAAAGTATGTCGTTCTTCATAGAAAATCATCGATATTTATCTTTGACTGAAAGTCCGGCAAATCTGATAAAAATACATCATAAAAACAAGTTTACTTTGCGTAGTAAATAGGTGGCAACATGCTTTCAGTAGCTAAAATCCTTCGAAATTTCATTGCTTAGGTAAAGCTTTAAGCAGAATTTGGCGTAAAATTTATTTTGGCAAATTAATTCTGCCTGTTTAGTGACGCGATATTTATCCAGATGATGAAAGCCTATTGAAAAGGTTTGAACTGTATGCAGTTATAAATAGAATCAATAAGAAATATCTGAGAAGGTACACAACGAAAGGTCACGAAAGGGTATCGAACAATTAGGACAGACCACACCTACGAGGGGCCACATAAGATCAAGTTGAAATTTTCAAAAAGGATAGTGTGTTACGAAGATGGAACGATATTCTAATAGGACGAGCATTCATTACCCGGTTTGAAAGATGAAACATAAGGTGATATGATTTCTTTTACGAAGCAGAGAGGAAACGATTAATGAAATACCATGTTGATACGAGCTAGGAGAAAAATATGGTCAAATAACAGGTAGAACATTTGAAGAGTATGAGGAAGTTTCGACGAAATAGTAAAAGGAAAATATTGAATGGAAAAAGGAAAGGTAGTGAGAAGTGAATGCTGGGAAAGAAGAAGAAAGATAGAAGGGCAAAAGCACATGTAGCAATTTCAGAATAATCAACATAGATTTGGAACGAATTTCTGCACATTTGCCTATATGGAAGTGCTTATTGTGCATTGCACTTCGGATGTATTTGCTGAAACGAACATTTCTGGAGAAAGTCCTTCCATTCGAACGCTTCTCCTCATTTATGTAGCTGTGAAATTTGCAGTTTGCAATTCTCAAATGATTTCGCATATTCCGAGAACGGATTGTAATAATAATTTTGTTCCATTCGTTTGGATTTTTTGAAATGTTCGGTCATCTAAGTAGTGGTGTTTATTTAAGGGACCAAAATAGACCTGGATCACGGTGTCGCTCTTAGTAGAGGGCAAACGTAGAATCAAAATTCTGCAACTTTGGTTTCGAATGCTTATATGAAGCTATAACAGCTTCTATCGAATCCATTTCAAAATCTCATTGAACATCGAATTAAAAATTCCCAAGCGGTAATCTTCCCTAAGATGAACGAAAAGCTTTCTTTCCTTAAAATGCGTTCACATAAAGAAGTGAAATCAGAATTATGAGACGTTTGGACATACATGACTGTTTCTAAATAAGACCAAATTTTTGAAATATTAAAAATCTCTGAAAATTGCATCATTCACAAATGTTTTAGAAAAAGACGAATTGGACTGATTTTATTCACTTATCTTAAACAAAATATTCACGTAACCAAACTTTTATGTCGTAATTCTCACTTTATCAAAATTCCGGCTATCTAAATGAAATCTAGTTATTGGGTGATTTCCTGTTTTCTGATATCTTCTCGGTTAGCTTTTTCTTGCACCCGAAGTGAAGACATTCTTCAATCAGAGTAATTTCTGCACTTATTTTTTGTTATCAAATCCATTTGCTTACACCACAATATTTTGTTCTGCTTTTGGAGTTTTAATTAATGAACCTTAAACGGTCTTCATTCCATTTCTAAAAGATATCATATTATGCTCTTTCAGTGAAGAAAAAGTAGAAATCATAAATCTACTTGATTATAATTCCAAATATAAACTCAGAAATACAGCAGATACTATAATATCGCAATTTACCGCCACCGGTGAAGAAGAATCGCACAACTGTTTCGGACTGACATGAAATGACAATAAAATACATTGCGCGAAGAAAACAATAAAAGCTTTTACTTAGCGTAAAAAACACTTTAAAAACTTAAAAGACTTCAAAAAAAAAAATCTAAAAAGTGTGAAAGTTCAAAAACCTGTAGACGTAAGTATTCCGTTCAGTTCACATTCGCTCATATTTATTTTATTTAGTAAACCTGAATTTTTAGATATAGCAATTAATTTCCGAACGACATTCTTAATAGTAAAATCTTTGGACGAAATTATTCCCTTGCAGTGTCTTTTTCAAAATGAGAAAGATTAAAAGAAAGAGAGATAGGAAGGAAAAAAAAAAAAATGGATTTTATAATGTTAGTGAAACGCTTGAAGAAAATGATAGTTATGAGCATAAATCATTAGTAATTGCGGTGTTGTACTTGCCGAGCGACCAATTGGTATCCATTCTTTTCAATCAGTTTTGATCACAAAACATCTGCGCATACCAACTGATTCCTCTTATACAATTCTATATGCATGCATAGCCGAAACATTTGCATTTGAAGCCAATTATATTGTTGGAAATAATCCGAAATCTACTCAACCTATTCCTATTCGCTGATTTGTACTTATTTATCTGCTTGGTTATCTTCTCTTCCTTGTCCATTATACATTAGTTCAAAATTTCATTTTTCATCATAATTTCATTCCTTATTGATTCAATAGAATTAAACAGGATCACGATAACAGTTATTCCTGTTGATCGATTGGATAGTTTGGGCTTAACGGTTTATGCATTTTCTTTCCGATCAAACAAAAGTCTTCATCTATAAAAGATTAATATGTAGCTTTCCCCAAGACTTAAAAATATCCTCAGTTTGGCTAACTGAAAAAATACCCATACATTTGATTACTGATAATTTTAATCATCCTGTTTCTTTGCATTCTCTTTATTTCACAATTTTTTTCTGTTTTCTTATTTATCAACACAAAATATGATCAACTATTTCATATGAAGTACTATCTACTTCTTCACCAACCTCACCGTTTCAACCATGCATTGAAGTTGTTTATTTGCTTATCAATGATTTTACTCATCTTTACTCAAATTTGGGTGATATATAAAAATTTTAACAAATCTTATACTTCCTAGTGTAACTATGCCTATTTTTGCTTCCACATTGCCAACTAATTCAAAATATTAAATAACAGAATTTGTTGCAATCATTAATTGAACAATAAATTCATTAAACTTAGTACTTAGCAAGGAAAAAGTAGACCTGAAGTTTTGTTTCAGTTAATTTTTAACTTACAAAACGTTTCAATCAACATCCGAACTTCTAATTTCCTCTATGTTCGAGGATTTCGAAAGAAAAAGACAGCATCTTGTAAACAGTCATTTTTCCTGGACGATTGCTCTTCATCGAGAGGGAAATATAATGCTGAATGATAGCAATATTGATTAATTTTCGTTTTTGGTGCCCATATCTATTGCACACGCACTACTTTTTATTACTAATTACAATATTTGTAAAATCCTTCTATTTAAAGACACAAAAAGGAAGGACAATTCGAATCGCTTCGGATTTCCACTTTCTAACAAGCAAAAATTAGAGTTATCCGGACTGGGCTAACTGTTCCACGGAATGGAATATCGATCGATGTCTGCTTCGTTGTGCGATATTGGTGATAGCATTTTCAAGAATTCTTGCTTTCCTCCCCGCTTCATCCATGCGCTTAGCTGTTCTTTTGAGAGCCTTCTTCGTTATTGTGGCTGGTAATGCAACACAAAATGCGCCGGATGATGAACTAAAAATAAAAAAGATTTTGGGCCTATTATTTTCTGATCCTTAATTCTGCATTAATTCCTTAAAATAATCTATTTATTTCATATAAGGTAAATAGTCTATAAACATACATTCTTTTCAGTAGGCTTTTTATGAGATCGAATTGGTTGATATTTACGAATTGTGAAAAATTATCCATTTTTTTGCCTAAATTTGGAATCTGTGCTAATTAGATCAGCAACTCACTTATTTTTGATCGGCAATGGACGCAACGTAGTGACTGGCTGATGCGAAGAAGCAGCTTTTCGTAAAGCTGTTAGTGTTGTGACTGAAATATTGGACGATTCCGAAATTACTGAATTCACGGATTGGTGCTTTGATTATGAGCATCAGACATATTGGGACAGTTTTCGTATTTTTGAACTTTTTGTTTTGGTTCAGGAATCATCTGAATGTGACAGCTTCTAAATCACAAAAAATGTCATCAAACAATTGGTAATCGAATTGATAACAATCCCAGCTACAAACAAATATTTTAAAATTAACGTTTTTAGCTCCCACTTCAAATTACTCCAGCTAAAGTTCATTGACTAATTTGTTATAATCTTCAAAAACGACCCTAAACACTAAAAGTGGTTCATTGCTTTGGAGGGAAGAGTGAAGACGGTACGAATGCCTCATACTATCAAGAAGCTAACTAGTTATCTTCAATTCCTAAAAAGCAATTTTATGAAAGCCAGAATTCTATGAAGAAGGGATTTGGGTCATTTAAAAAGAAATATCGAAATTTGAATACTTCGATGAAAATAGCAACAGTTAAGCATTACCAGAGCATTATGGAAAAGAAGTTCTAGATAAATCAAATGCCAGATTGACTACATATTATTTAACTAATCCCATGTATAAATTAAAGCCATTAAACAAGATCGGTCGACAATCGACATTTCAGGTATCAAAATGAGCAGCTGTTGAATATAGTGGCCAAAATGGTTTTACCAATACAATTTAAAGCACATGACAAATTTGACTTATTTTAATTTTCCGAAAAAATTCTTTGAGAATCATTTGTGCAAAGGATGGGTAGCAAACTCTTAAAGTTTGTAGTATATCAGCTATCATTTTATGTTTAAAAAGTTGTAAAGCTTGCAGCATATGAACGATAATTTTTTGTTCAACAAATTGTATCAAAAAAAAGAAAGCAATTTGTCGGTTGTTAAAAGCTTCGGTAATATTTATGTATCGGGCGAGAGAAAAGCCAACAACAATACCTTTCTAATTACTTTCTAATTGCATCACAAACACATATACATGTATATTACACTTATATATATATATATAGCTGTCGGTAAGATATTCTTTGCTTCTTCCTCTTTCCATGTTATTTCAATATTTATCTTCACAGATAGTCAGGTGACGTCTGAGTTGATACTAACTAACCAAAAACAAACTCTTTTTGTCGTTTTATGAATATACCGCTTGCGCCACTATCAACAGCTAATATCATTTCTTTTTTTATTTCGAATACGTAATGCTAGAAAAACGAATGATGAAATTTTTATCCATTTGTGAAAAATTGATATAAAAGATGGATTGTGAGAGTAATTTTCTTATAAATATGGAAAAGTTCTGGTAAACGAGTTAAGATGAAATATTCAAATAGAATTATCTCGGTTACAACAGTATCTCAAAAACCATTTTGAAAAGTAGATTTAAAAAACAGCTTAAGATATCCTGCGGTCAGTATAAATTTAATTTCAACATAACCTTAATCATATTTTTGTTTCCATTTTTCATATGTGATAGGAAGCAAATTATTCTTTTACGAGGTTAGTACGCGTTGGCAAACTTGCCAAAGTGAGTCGAACCATTTTCGGGATTTTATAAACAAACGGATCAGAGATTAAAAAAATAATAGAAGAGAAACAAATCGGAATATGACCTGAATCAAGCTATCGTTTTAGATTCAAGACAAAAGCACACTGCTCCCATTTCTTTTCCCCATCCATCCTCTTCCAAAAAAATTATTCCGTCTGAAAAAATGTTTCAAAAAGATCGAAACATCCAAATTTTCCAAAAAGCGCTAGTCTATCATTTATGTCTCACTACGCTATGGCCATAATATCGGATAAATTAATAGAACAACAAAAAAAATTCTACGAAGAGCAGTAAAGTAGTAATTGTCCGGAAATGGGCTTAAAAATAAGCCTGCAAGATTTTGTCATGAATTTTTTGATCAAAGCAGTCTTTCAACAGTTATCTTAAACATCAATACCACATTTTTGTTAAATTATCTACAGTTACGAAAACGATTAAGAATACAGATGTCAATTAGCTGAAATTCAATTTAATCATATGGTCAAGCAGATTTCCCAAAATTTTGTAACCTGTACATAAAACTTGATGGTACCTTCAGGAAAAAGTTTTGAGGTTGAAAAAGCTGAATCGATTTTTCCGGATTTTCCGAAAACTTTCATTTTTTCAAAAAATTCCAAACAGCATTTAAACAATTTTTCAGACCTTTCGGAAAATGTCAAGCCTGATAAAATGGAAAAAAAATCCAATCCATAAAATCGACAACCATAATGACCTGATGTTGCTAATGGTTACGGGGAAAAAATTCTGAGCAAAAAAAAATCAGGAAAGAAAAGCCGGTTGTTTTGCGATTTGCTAAAATCTTGCAAGGAATGTGGCTCGAATTTTTCAAGCACAAAAAAATTTTAAGGGAAATTTCAGAATAAAAAAAATCCGTTTTTCTCCTTTTTTACCATTCGAAATAATTATTTTGACATGTAAGTTCGTGAAAATCGCTTTTTTTTTCACTTTTTCTTCAATGAAATGGTGAGCAAAACAATTACATTTGATACGAAGAAAAAACTCTCCTTAAGTGCCACACACATCGCTTCAGCAATACTATAAAATTTAAACAGAAAATTCTCAAAATATGAAGAAAAAAGGAAGCAAAAATAAATTGGAAAATGCTTATTAGATGTCTGCAAAATACAGCTTCATAAAGAATAAAACAAGCATTTCAGAAAGAAAAAAATCAAAGAAAAATTAGACACAAACAGGAGAAAGCCGAAGGCTATGCGGCGCCAAAAAGAAGCGAATTTCTGAGGAAAAATGTGAGTAAAATTTTTGAGAAAGAAAAATGCCGACAAATTGGTAGATCTCTTCTGGGATGAACAACAAAAAAAGTAACTGCTTGAAGATGGGATAAGAATGAAAGAAGCTTGTAAGATCCTTTCTTCATTTTGACAAATTATAATAGATTGAAATAGCTTTTGATGGGTTCCGTCGTTTATTATGCATCACTTTGAAACATTCACGCTAATAAATCATTCTATTACAAAATTTAGGTGAATTTTGTTTTAATTCTGAAATATTCATATCGCTTTTCTTTGCCTTCTCTCATACATCTCATTTGATTACTTAATTTTTCAAGTGCTAATAATAAAAGTTTATGAAATGTCAAGAAAAGTTAGAAGTCAAAAGATTATAACAAACGGAAGAAAAAAATTAAAAATAGTTGTACAAATATCATTAATGTATAAAGAAGAATATCATTTAGACAGATGACATCCCATTCTCTAACCCATCTCAAATCAATCTAAGCTGAAGAAACATTTCAATATTGTAACATAAAAAATAAATTATTGAAATGAATTAAGAACTGAGACTTGAAAAAATTAAAAGTATTTTTTCAAACGATCCTTAATCGACATTAATCTTATAGTGTATGCATAATTAATCGTTATAATTGTCCTAACAGAAAGAACATAAGAAATGAATGGATTTACAAACGGATGGACGATGGATGGATGGGCTGATATTGCTATGTTAAAACGTCGGTATTAACTATTCTAACGGTTCTTTCGAAGCTACTGATGCAATCACCTACCGTAATCATCATCCTTGGAATCTGTCGCATCCATATTTTTGCTTTCAAAGGCGAAAGACCGTGGATCGCATAGATCTACCTTATCGTTCATTAACCCTGGAGCAATCTGCAAGCTTGCTGATCCGTTCTTCAACTGACGTTCGATCTGATCCAGTGCTCGTCGTTTTGTATTTAGAGCACATAAACTGCATCTGCAAAATATTACTAATAAAAATTGATCCGATTTATTTCATTGAAATTTCGGACTTCATTCGCATAAGCTATGTAATGCCGTTGACTTGGCAAAATCGCTTTTCCCAAATCTGGAATATATTGTTGAATATTAGTAAGGTAAGGGATTCAAGAAGAAAAAGTTTTACAAAAGTTGTCTCAGACAAAACCCAAGTGTCCAATGTGAAAATTGTGCATTGTGGAAATCATATTCTGTCGTCCGAAATAAACCCGCAACTATAAGATCAAATTTGAATTCACTGCTTTAAAAATTTGCCAACTGAAAGAGGAAGTTTCATTTAATTAGCCTCTAAAATTTGAAAAATCATTGAAAATTTGTCATAACATTTGATTAATCGTCGGTTAGAAGATAATAATAGCGAAATTCTTGCCTCGTCAATCAGTCTGTATCGGGAAAAGGTAGCAGAAGGAGTGATTGAAGGTGAAAGTGGAGGATTGGGAGGTAAAAATAAAAGGCTATACAGGCAGTTGATGCTTTTTATTGCAAAAATCAAATAATTCTCGTGAGTATCATAAAAAAAAATTGGTTTAAAAAGGAATTGGTTGAAGAGGTGGGATAGAGAAAGGAGAGGAGGGAATTCCGGATCTCCTTGTTAGTTTTGAATCAACTATTAAACCTTCCTTTTTCTCCATTTTAATCTGCATAAACCACCTCGAAATGTATAGCAATAGAAGTGTCCAGTCATTGTCTTTGTTTCCAAACTTTTTTTGCTTTCACTTTTACCCATGAATGAGCCAATCAAATTTTTCCTCCAAAAAAGAATAAAAAACCTCGGCCTTACTTTCCTTTCCAATTAAAGACGAAGTATAGGCTTGGAAATATAAAATAGTATAGGCTATTTGTAACAGATTGGTTAAGTCATGCTGTCATTTCTCGATATCATTTAGATTCCCCAATTATATTATAGCCAAACAATATGTAAGCAAATGAATAATTGAGGGAAATTAGCCAACAACGACAGATGGATGAAATGAGACAACTTGACCGCTCACTTAAGAAAATAATTGTAATAGGAGAGCGAATTATGTTACTTAGATTGAATTGTATTACTATCCGATAAAATAAGGAGAGGAAGCAATAAGGTCTCTACACAAACAAACATTCAAAAAATCAAAATCTTCCTCATAGTTTATTTTATATAATTAGTAAGATAGGACAATGCAGGATATATGTATTAAGGAAAAAAGTTCAAATCTTATCGAAATATGCAAATTTGAAATTTTGGAAGGTCAAATGAGTTTTGGTTAAAATTAATTGCAAGAGAGTAATAGTGGGTGGTTAGTTCATTGAAAATGAACCCTGAATAGTGCAACAAAACGAGCAATTAATCAATGAACCAGTAGTAATCTCAGTGCTTTTCCTTCTCCTCTTCGTCTTCTTTGTAGAAATGACAAATTGGGAGACAATGATAAATTTTCAACTCTAAAATATTACTGTTCTTCGCAAATATAAAGAAACCATGCCACATATGAACGAATAGGCCAGTCTGTTGTTGTCATTGTCATTGCACTCAGATCCTTACCAATATCATATCAATCAGAATCGAGAAAATTGAAATAGACAAAGTGCTGAATTAAATAGCCATTTAAAAATAAAATATAAAATAAAAGATTTCTCTTCCCCATCCCATCCTCTTTTTTTTGGCAGTGCAAAAAAAAAAAACTATGCTAAAATATTGTCATTATTTTGAACTGCAAAATGATTCATGAATTATTGCTGATCATAACTTTTCACTTTGAAAATTTTCATCAAAATCATGGGTCTATGAGCGATATGGGAAAAAGAGAAATGGTTAAGAGAGAGCAACGATGGTATCATTGGAGAACGCTTCACGCAAACCCTTCGTGAAAAGTCTGATAATTTATGGCTTTCGTTTTCAACTCTGTCTATTGCTGACATTGTATACCTTTTCCTTTTTTTCTTTTAAATTAGTCTAGAAATTTCGGAAATTTACGATTGATGAGGTTTGATGTTTTTTCTAGCTTTATTCAGATTCCTTTGCTAGTTTAGTTCAATGGAATTCAATTTCATCCCTTTATTAAATTAATCACAAAATGGTAATTTTTGAATTAGTATACTGATATTACGATTCAAAATCTCAGGCAACCAAAATTTTGATTAGACGCAACGCTTACCAGATATTAAATGTTTCGATCTAACTTGACATCTAAGGCACCCTTAGAATTCAACCATTAACGAGATTGTATGTTAAGACGACGCCTTTATTCCTTCGGATATTTACTCAATTTTGTAAATTCTTGAGTTCCTCAATCAAACATTCATAATGACGCATTTGTTAGTAACGCAATACGTAGCGATTGCTTTTTTCACGTTTGTTTATCCATGATTTGCAACTAAAATTCCCGCAATGTAATAAGTCGAAATTTTGTCTTGTGATCTATCATGCCTTCATTCTGTGTTTTATAATCAAATTGTATGTGTGAAATTAGCATAAAAGCAGACTACACATGAACGTGATCCAGTTAGTGACGAGTCTAGTCATTGTTTACTTAATTAACTTTTTATGATAATATGCATAAGTAACTTTTGGATGTTAAAAATTTTAGAGATCAAAAGTGACCAAAAAAAAAACTCTGGCTGTCGAACAGCTGTCTTCTCCAATCAATCTTTTATTTGATTTCGAATTGTTGAAAACATGAAGTGTTAATGTTTCGTTTTTTAACATTGCTGTTAGTATTGCAAGCAAATAGGATTGTTTCTCTTAAGCGATTAAAGAATTTGTATTGAAATGAGTCAAAAATAGAGAAATAAAAGGCCTAAAAAACGGAAATATCTTCTTGGTAGTTTTTATATGTAGTAGTTTTCAAAATAAAACATTGTCACTAATTTAACACAAAATATAACAGTCCTTCCTTTCTTCTCCATTTTTCTTTCTCTGTTTTTTTTTCTTATAGCAACTAACGCGCATAGTATTGAATAGAGGTCATTTGACGCATGCACAAAATGACCATAATCGAATTTTTCACTTGCATTAATCGATTCTCTCACGCAACAAAATATTACTTCAGTGAGTTGAATGAAGAAAATAAAAAACAAAATTGTTAATGTTGAAGAAAAAATTTTCACTTTTTTTGGCAATTAGAACGACATTAATTATTAATTTAGGATTGCATCGGAAACATTTAATCCCAAAAAATGAATCGTTCAACTTTTCATCCTTAGAGACAAAAAACAAAACAAACACTTCGCATTTTTCTTTCCCTCTACAACAACATTTGAGAGGGAGGGAATTCCCAGAGATTAACTGTTTCATCAGAAAAACAGTGACAGAGTAATTAAATTTGTTGAGGAATTTTTGATAAAAGTTATGAAGTTTCTTCTTTTTTTGAAAATTTTCAATTGTTTTTGTGTATAAAGTTTCTAATCCATTTTTTTTATTCAATTTTTAGATTAACTGAAAGTTGAACAAGATATTTCTAGAATTAATTTTTACATTGCAATTTGGAGAGTTATTAACGTCTTTTTAGTATGGAAGTTATTGAAATTGCCGTGAAATTGTCAGCATTGCGTCAGATTTTAAAATAACGGAAAAAGATAGAAAAATTTATCAATCATTACGGAGAATACTCCAATGCATAAACAATTCTGATTGTCCGTCAACATTGTGAGAAATGAAAGCGGAGAAATAAGGAAGGAAGATAGAAGTTGCAAATAACGCAACACATCAATTCCTATCGGATAAATTAAAGTAATAGCAATTTGAATCGTTTCCGAAAGATTCAAAAACTTACGGACAATGGCGATAAGGACACTTTTGCTTATGACCTTTTTTCGGTTGATTAAATACGCCATGATTGGCACACAGTTGGCACATATATTGTTCTTTTGGCATCTGTAATTAAATTTTCATAATTAATTTCAAAAGCGGAAAAAACGTTAAACATTATAGCTCAAAGATCAATATTGATATTTGGAAAAGCTTAAAAGGTGGGATTTCATGGATTTCTCAAACAAACTGAAATACGTTGCACACCTTCTGACAACTTGGCCAAGAACTTCGTCCCACCCACACACTACGAAAAAGGAAGCTCAGTTCTTGTGACTATTTGTTGATTGATGATTTTCTTTTGCAAAAACAAAGAAAGAGAAGCTAAGTTATTATTTTCTGGGCCAAATGCCAAGTGCAATGCGAGCATTCACTAAAATATACACCTCAAGAAAAATCAGTGAGCAGTCAGAAATATTTCTCATGAAATTCCTGTATAATTCCATTTGTGAATCTCGTAATGATGTAGTACGATATTACCAATGAGTGCTGAAATCATTGCATAGGACTTTTGACAATAAACAAGACTAAGATACTGCCCACAGATGCTAAGTACTAACTGTCAGCCATAAATGAGATGGCCTTAAAATGACCATAATCACTAGCTATTCAACAAATTTAAATTTTCTACTTTGGCATTGCAAAGATAATTGGTAATTTAAAATCTTTACTGAACGCGGTAAACTCTAACAGAATGTTGTTCTTGTGATGACTGGGTACTGTAAAATGGCAGGTTAAAAACTTAGCGTTGATGCTCCCTGTGTCACTAATAACAATAATGTTAATAGTTATGTAATACTAATGTTAATAATAATAATAATAATAATAATAATAATAATAATAATAATAATAATAATAATAATAATAATAATAATAATAATAATAATAATAATAATAATAATAATAATAATAATAATAATAAT
>JABVXV010000333.1:0-67158 GCA_013365325.1 Dipetalonema caudispina | reverse complement strand
AATAGTGCTGTGCTTCTTCGCTTCTACCCACTAATTCGAGCCTTCTTCGTTTTGTAGCCCTTTCGGTTGCTACAGCTTTCGTGGCCTTAGGGCACCATTCCAAAGCATGGAGCTCCATCGAAGCTCTGATCACTTCAACGGAAGCGGCATGCGATACGCTAACAAAATCGCCACATTTTTGACAAAAGCCTGAAAGAGTATATGTATGATGCATTTTTCATTAATCGTTGCCATGGTGTCCATAGATACAAAACGCTATAAGATTTGTATCAACTACACCAATAATACTTTACTATTGAAAATTTTGGATTAAATTTAGTAATCATTGTGAAATTTTAATCAATAATACTTTTATGTTTGAAAAAATTAAAATTTTGAGATTTCGTTTGCTAAAGATGACTAATATACGTTAATACATATGTGGTGATAAATCTCTACCAAATCCTTTTTTTTCCTCCAAATCATTTTTCCCTGACAATTATGAGCTAATAAACAGGAAATTTATGAATGAATGAATAAAAAGAAATTAGGAATGCTAATTAAGTAGTTAATTAATTAATTAGTGCAAGTTTATGCCAATATTTTGAGGAGAATTTTCTATGATTTTGTCTGTTAATTTATTTATCTTTATCAACTTATTACTATCATTTTCTTCATTAGGTTATAAAATTAAAATTAGTTAGTGAAAAAGCAATGAGAAATAGACTTTACAATAAGATCTACCAAATTTCATTTTTTATACTAAACATAGAAGAAAGTGATGCAATTTCAAGGTATGCTTTGATTATAATTTGATAAATGATGGTTATTCGTCCTACGATTGAAAAATGGTCAAGGCAAGAGCTAGAAGATCGTTATCATGTTCTTTATCAACAGCATCATAGCTTAAAACGAAGTTACAATGAGTTGGAAAGCAAACTAAAACAGTAAGTTTAATTAATTAATTAATTAATTATGTCATATGTAACTTATATGTATATTCAAATTTTTCACAGGTCAAATGCAAAAATAAAACGTTTGATCGTGAATGGGAAAGATTGTAACAGTGATGTAAATTATCCCGAATTGCTTAAGGAAAATCGATTACTCACCAATAAAGTAAGTTAATAATACGGTTCAAATGATAATTTGTTCAGTTAACATTTTTTCTAAAGTAATTATTAATTATTCAATAAATCTAAACCCGTTTGTTAATATTAGATTAAATTAGGTAAAATTTTTTGTATCTTCCATTTCCTTTTTCTTTTTTTTTTGCAATTTAATGGTCGTGCTTCTTTATTTTATCATTTAAATTAGCACTTGAATTTTTTCATTTTTTGGTTTTTACACAAAAAAAACATTTGAATAACTTTTCAATTTAAATATAATTTTAATAGTTGATAATAATATAGTAAATATTATAATTGTTTTCACGTAACTTTTAAGTTTTTTTTACGTAACATCGAATTACGTAATTTTTTATCCAATTCAAATTATAGTACATACTATTGACAGCATAATAAAATATGATTGCTACTTGATTAGAATGTAATTTATCATCTTATTATTATCACTATCAGTGATATGAGTTAATTGAACAAAATTTCTAATTATAGTTGAAAAATTTGAAGCAACAAGTCCTAAACTATGCCAGGCCAGGAACATCAGCACAATGCTCATCTTCCCCACAAGTTTGTTATACTTTCACTGCAATAACTTACTTGGGCAATATTTCTTGTAATTAATGTCTAACATTTACTAGGCTCATTTTACTGCACAACGACCACGATCAGCTTTACCACGAAGTCCACATCCTCTACAACAAACTGTCAATCTTTCGTCACAATTTTTCATCACTCAGCAAAGACCAGCAACAGATGTGCCAAAAATTTCGGACAGGTAAAGATAAAGGAAACTGAAAGGAATAGCCTATTTTATGTCAGTTTGTAATTATTTAGTGTAATACAATTCATTTGCCTCATTTTGGTAATAAATTTCAAATTTTAAAAAGTTAATTGTTAACCGATAAATTAAAATGATTGATTTAATAGTTGACGTTGCAAGCTTTAATTAAAATGTTAGCATATATCCATTTGCGATGCATGGCCATAAAATATCGAAGAAAGAAAATTATTAAAAAAAAAGAGGACACAAGTGAAATTATTAAATGATTAATTTGCTTAAGATAATTAAGGAAGTCTTTGCTTCTGGATAAGACGATGTTCGTCAAATTGAACAGGGAATTGAAACAAAAAGATATCGAATGCGATTTGTTAAAATGCAAATTAAATAATGTTCAGCAAGTAAGCTTTTAAATTATTCCTTCTTTTTTCTTTTTTTTTTAGAGATATTTGTCAAATTTTTTCAATAAATTGTTCAATTTTTACCGCATAATTTTTTCCTTAATTTTATTTTTTTAACAAATAAAACAATTAAACTAAATTTGTATCAGGCATTTGTTACAATTAATTAAATAAATTATTGCTTTTGTTTTGGTTTTATTAAATTGTACAGAAGATTTCTGTTTTATGGAATATAATAAGTAACTTAATTTTTACTGAGGATCACATTCGAAAGTGAAAAGTGTCGAAAATTTTGAAGAAGATCAGATATTTTCATTTTGCATTTTCCTTTCCTTTTCCTTCTGCTTCTGCTGTTAAATTTAATTATGCTAACGTATCGGTTGCGATTTGTAGCAATTGACACAGCTTAAAGATGAATATGATCAACTGCTAGAGCAAATTCAAAGCAAACAACACGATGGATTGAAATTACAACAACAATTTGATGAATTATCATTAAATACTACGACCGATACAATGGCTTCAAAACGATTAAATAATGTTGAAATTCTGGAGAAAGAATTGGAAATGACACAAGAAGAGAATAAAATGCTACGTGAAGCAAATGAGAAACTTGTACAAAAGTTTGTTTTTAATAATTGTTGAAATTAAATTTGTTAAAATAGATGAATTTGTTTCTTTTTTTCTTTTTTTGTCTGATCCTCATAAAATTCATTAGTTGAATGAAAAAAAATTAATTGGAAGGAATGAGGAAAGAAACAAACTGAGAATGTGTCATTGTATCGTAAGAGATAAAAGGCATAATGTCATATTTAAGAAAGTAAAAAAATTACTGTACTACTCTTTTTAATTTGATCTTTTGATTAGTAGTTACGAAAGATACGTGAAATACGTGTTAATATTGCATAATTTATTTATTCTTCCGTTAATTATAGTTCGTTAACAATTGAACAACTAGCAGTAGAAGAGGGTAAATATCGGGAAACGACGAATGATCAACGTATGCTGGAAATGGAGAAACAATTGAATGAATCATTTATGAAATATTCTCAATTGAAACAAAATTATCAAAATTTAATGCAAATAAAATTGGAATTGGAAAAACAATTGAATCATCAAACTGCTCAGATAATTAAGGAACGAACTACTAACGATAACCTATCCGAACGAAAGACTGAATTTGAGAAAACAACGATGGAAAATTTTGCAACAAATGTTATTATTTTGGTCATATTGATGATAGTTGTAAATCTGTGAAGATATTTCTAGCAAAACTACAAAAATATTATGAAGCCAAAAATTAGGATATTAGCCAAAAGAATTATGAGCAAAAAAAAAAAAAGAAATGAAGCTAATGTAAATTTTCAAAAAATTCATATGTTTGTATTTCAGAAATTTAACAAAACAGACTTTAGTCTTGTAAAAATATATGAAGATTTAACACGAATCATTGAAGCGCATATTGTCGAGCGGTCATCATCATCAGATGATGAAACAACAGAACGACAAGAATACATTGATAAGTATGTCTTGTTTATTTCTGCTTTTTAATATTTCATCATTTAAATTAATTTATTAAGTGCTCTCTGTAAAAGTTCAGATGGCGCATGATGTATATGGAAATTTATGGTGAACTTGAAAAAGTACGAAATATGTTACTCATTCAGCATAATATCAATGAACAACATCTTCAAGAGGTATCATTCTTAAGATTAAAACTTTAATTTTAATATAATTTTCAGATTAGATAATTTAAGAAGATTTGTTGCTAAACATAAATTTTATTTTTATAACTGAAACATATAAATTTTTAATGGTATTTTGTTTTATTTATAAATTTTTCTCCCTCCGCTTATATTATCCAATGAATAACTTATATATGAATTAAAAATGATAATTCAATGATTAAATTATTATATATGAATTGAAATAAGCAGACTAACACACTTGAATTTCTTATATTTTTAAGAGCATCTTATTTTGTAAGTCTTTTTTTTTTCATCTCAACGATTATGCTATTTAATGATTAATTTATAAAGAATTGAATTGCAATAAATGTATAAAATTTATAGTGCTAACAAATGAAATAACTAAAAATGATTGAATTTTTTATGCAAATTATGCAAAATTTTAGTCAAAATTTCATTTCTATTATTGATGTACAAAAAAAGATGAATGGATGTTATGAGTGTTTATTGATTGAATCAGTGTTAGTAATTTCAGATAGCTTTATTGAATCAAAATTTACAACAAACAAAAGCACATTATGAATATAAAATGAAGGATTTGGTAGTAAAATTGACTGAACGTGAAGCTGAAATTACAAACTTAGAAATGCGACTGAAAACATTAGCATATGATGATCAGATGCCTATTTCACGTGATATGGTAAGTGATTTTGTTGTGATAATAATCAAAATCAATTTGAATACTCTTTTCGTTTACCTGAATGATTCAATAATAAGTTCAAGTTAAATAGGTGGAATTCAGAAATTACCATATCATTATCTTGTATCTTATTTTAATAATTAGCTTAATTAACACTTTGCTCTTAATTATAAAACAAAAATTTGGTATTTCTTAAGACTATCAAGAATTACCGTTTTTTTTTATTTCTTTATTGTAATTTATAAATATAAACAGAAGCCAAGCATCGAACAATAATAATTCAGCTAATAATTACCAATTTTTAATCTTACCAAATTTAAAAAAATTGATCAAATAAATCAATGAGTAAACTGTAATATATTTAAGATCAGTAAACAAGAAATGGAAACGAATGAAATGATATTGCATTTCTCGAGAATAGTATTTACATCTCATGGTTTATCACAAATTGGAACTACACGACCTATCATTTTTTTGGCAATCGAATTTTATGATTTTGAACTGCAAACAACACCAATGTTAAATGGACCTGAGTAAGTTCATATAATCCGATATAATATTCATTCCTTTTCATTCAGTAATGAAGAAAGTGAGTGGTACCGATTTATTTGGGTATATAATTAATTCATTTCTCATTGTGAAGGGATTGTAATCCTAAAAGAGTTTTTATTGGAAATTTTTGAATCAAAAGCACCACCTTTATGGAAGTGAAATCTATAATGAACTTTCATAAAAAAATCATAAATTATTATTTTTATTTGATAACAATATTCTCTATGCAAATTACTTTCATTACTTATATTAACAAATTGAATTCAATTTTCTTCCCAGAATGTAAGTTTCTTTTTTTTTGCAAAAATATTTCGATTACTAAATTATAGAATACGATTGGATTTTTCAACAATTTATGATGTTATTGTTTCAAATTTATTCCTTCATTATTTAGAAACAGTAAGTACATTTCGAGTATTTTAGTATAATTTAAAAAAAAAAAACATGAATTTATTAAATTTCTTCTGATTCATTCGTATTTTAATTCGAATTTCATTTGAAAATTTGTTAAAATGCTAACAATTTCTTTCAGCATGGTATAACAGTAGAAATGTATCATCCACGTGGTACCGATTATGTACTTTCCTCAGTTGGTATTATTTCATTGAAACGTTTGGCTAACGTAAATGAATCATACGGCGGTATACTTCATATGAGATCTTTACGTGATGGTTGCTTATTTGCAACGATAGAATATGACATTAATATAAATAATAAAATGATTAATGCATTAATTCTACAAAAAGTAAGTAATAAATTACTTATTAATTACTATTATTTGTTAATTATACGAAATATTTCCTTTCGTAGCAAAATTTTTAAAAATTATTACTTGTAATTTTAAATTAAATTGCATACCATTTCAAAAAGCAAAAAAAAATGTATAATTTCATTTTATAAATAAAAAAAAAAAAAAAGAATAAGAAAAAGAAAAATATTATCATCCCTTAAATTTATTTAAAATTATCAAAGAAATAAGTAAACATTGATAATTTGATAAAGAAAAATTATTTCTTCAAACAAATATTAGTATATTGCATTCTGATAAGAATAAATCATACTCATTTAAAATATTCTTTTGCGTTTTCTTTTTTTTTTTTTTTTAATTTTGCTTGATTTAATATCATTCATTTCAATCAAAACTTAATGAATTTAATTTCCAGAGAAAATTAACTGTTGTTAGCTCGGGTGCATTAACTGATACTGATGAATCCATCAATCAATCCATGTACAATATATTAATTATTGATATTCAACGTTGTGCCAATCTTGATAAGCTTATCAGTGGTTATTTATTCATTCATTCATTCGTTTTAAAAAAGAAGAATAAAAGGAAAGAATTATGCTATTCTTCTCAATTTCACTATAAACTTTATTAAAGTTTCTAATTTTACTATATACCTTCTGAATCTTATCAAAAGTTTCATTTAAGTTTTCAAATTTACAGATGAAATCTACAATAAATATCTTTTGTTTCTGATACTTGGATATTTACACATGTATCCAATATCAATTTTGAGGAATAATTACATATTTAGATAATTATGCTCCAACGACTTTGATTTCTTATGAATTGTATGATTATGATGTATGGCGAACCGAATCAGTGTCAAATAATATTAATCCGGAATACAATTCCGTCAAAACATGGCTTTTGCCAGCCGGAATTGATCTGTACAATACTTTACGCTCATCGGTAAAATTTAAATAACATTTTTCCCATTGTTTGGTGATTTGAGTGATATACATTTGATAAAAAAAAAAGTTTATCAAAATTTGCAAATAGTTGAAAAAAAAAAAACAATACATTATAGCATTAATAAACTATAGTTAGCTTTTATTGTTTTTTCATGAAAATTTTTGCAACTTCTAATAAGTTATCTATTTATGACAAGAATTTAAATTAATTACATTTTGCAAATTTTCGATGAAAACTTCATTGAAAATAGATTTTAATAAAATTTAGTGAACTTTTTTTCTTTTTTTTTTGTTTTTTTTTTTTTTCGGTAAATGAATTCGTCATTTCATTTTAGCATTTAACAATAGCTATCTTGGAGAAAGAAATAAATAGTTGTGATGAACGTCAAATTGGTTACGTTAATATTGCACTTTATCCACTTATCCATAACAATGAAATTTCCGGAACATTTCCGCTTCATTCGGTAAGTGGTAATCAATACTGTTAGTTGAATATTTTTGAGAAAATTGAAATTTTGTATGGTGCTTTCAAAAATGTAACTATCATTTGCAGATGACAAGTGATGTACCAACGGAAGCATCAATTGATATTTCAATACGATGGAAATTTCCTTATCATCCTCCTGAACCGGAATTGGAATTGGCAATTACTGAAGTTCTATCACAACATTTTCTTATTAATATTAAGAAAAAAAAATCGAAAAAATTGAAATCTTATTGCTAAAATTTTAGAAAACTATTGAAATGTGACTTTTTATAATGTGCAAATCATTATTTGTTATTTTGTCAAAAATTCTCATCTGAAATTAAAATTCAACATGTTTTAAATAATATAGCAACAAATAGTAACTAAGCTAACTATTTCAAATTTTAAATACAAACAGAAACTTATTTTCAGGAAAATGTCAAGCGAAACGCTAAATCGATCAATATATTGCCTCAAGGAAAATTAGCGAATGATCGGTTTGATTTGAGAAATAATGTTGTTGATAATGATGAAACTATAGCTAAGAATGAATCATTTTTTATTATTTCAGTATGGAAAACCAGGAGCAATCATCAATTGCAAATGATGAATTTATTGTTACAAATGAAACTGAAAATTTTCGCTTTCATTTGGATTCCAAGAATGATAATGTTAAAATTAAGCCAAAAGCTATTGATATGGAAGATAATAATGATGATAAGTTGGACATCATGCAAGATCAACTTGTTAATGTGGTTCGATTCATTTATTTTTTTTTTTTTTTCTTTTTTGCTTCTCTCCGGAAATCCATGCTAAATATTCGTTGCATTTATTCAAATTTTTATCTTATCCACTTTTATCGGTTAAAGAAAAATTTCAATACTTAAAAAAACCTCGCAAGAGTAAATTGATGGAAAATTGTAAAAGGTGGGAGAAAAGAATTTAATTCATAGTCGATCCTATTAATTATCAATAATTCAAGCTAAATCTTTCTCGTATCTCTGTTACCTTCTGCAATAATCTTAACATTTCGACAGGTCACAACGTCATTCAGTTGACGTTTACACTTATGTATGACCTTACTATTAATTCATTACATTTCTAATTCATTAATTTTAAATAGTATTCAATTTATATGATAAATGTAATTACTGTATTCAATAAGTAACAAATCTAATACTATTAACTTTACCACGAAGGATGGATAACGTAATAAATGCATTAAAATATCAAATAATATTTATTATATTACTATTTACCAATTTTAATTACATTTCTATTTATCAAATTAATTAGCACAACACAATATTTTCTAAATTTTTTCCTCAAATTTAATTAAGCATAAAAAATCCGACTTAAATTTTTTTTTGTTTTTTCTTTAAATTTTATTTTGTTATCACTACATTATTTGACTAACTTTCATTACTTTTCCTTTGTCTTCTTATAACTTCTTCGTTGTATTAACATTATCATTGTCTCCATTCTAGCCATCAAAGTAATCAATTAATCATATTTTCGTAATTAAATTCAGGAAGAAATGAACGAACAGTACAAATCGTCAATATTATCACAAAAAGGACGGAAAATTCCGCATGCTGTTGAATTTGCAGATCCTATCCAGCAGTCATTTTCACGTAAATTATTTCTTTTTCATTTCTTAATTCAAAATAATTTTTTTCAAAAGAAAAAAAAAAAACCTCATTTGAAGCATTTTATTTTCTTTGCTAATTTTGAGCAGATTTTTTTTTTTTTTTTTTTTTAGCGAGTACGAGTAGCATGGATGATACAACAAGTAGTTGGACAGCAGATGAAGGACAAATTATTGAAGATGATATTTCAATCATTAGCGCTAAACATTCACAACCAAATGATATCAACTTTGATAAGGTAGAAAAAGAAAAAAAAAAAGACCGATCTAATTAATTAATACTTCGAAGTCTTCTTTCCTTCAAACATTTTACAATGTTTATCATTCAAACAATTGAAAAAAAAAAATTTATTTTTTCCTTAGTACTTACAATGAAAGCTAAAAAATATAGGAAAATAGGAAAAGTTTATTGAATATTTAAAATATTTCCGTAGTATGTAGGAATTTTAGGCATGAATTGTTGCTTTCTTCCTTCCCTTTCCATTAAGTAATGTTTTTATTGAAACTGAATTATTTCATATTTTTTTTATTTTATTTTAATTTTTCAAATCCAAAAATTTTTCACTATCAAGTGTATTTGATTGCATTTAATCTATAAAATTAAAATTTTACTTTCAATTATTATTTTTGATTTTTTCTAATATTTCTTATTCTATTTCAATTTTTAAAATATAATTCTATTACTTATGATTGCAAAAAAGAAAAAAATTATTTCTTTTAGTTATCATCAAATAATGCTTATACTGTGGAATTAATTATTGGAAGTTTACATATTAGTGAACTTTCGAAATTGATCGAACCTTTATATGATGATCAATCGATTTGTATAGAATGGAAATTTTTGGATTTTCCGCTAGAGGAATGTGAAACAACTGGAAAACTATTACCACTTCCACGTGATACACGGACAACAGCTGATTTTAACTTCCAAAAATGTTATTTCTTTCATATACGTAGTAGAAATTTATCAATTCAGAACTATCAATGATAAATCAAACAAATAAAATAATTAAATTGAATTTATTACAGCATATACATTAAATGACAGACAATATCAATTGCTACGTCAATGGATTGAACATGGAAATAAGTGAGAAGAATTATCTTCAAACTTAATATTTTATTTTCAAATTTATTAATAAATAAATAAGCGTATGTGATTCAATCATTTCATTTATTTCATTCAGACTGGAAATAAATCTTGTAAGTGATGGGAATAATGCGAAATCAAGCGAAGATTTAGGCGTAGCGTACGCTGAATTAGGTGCGCAATATAATGCAGAAAAACAATTGGTACGACGTAAGTATAGTTAATGAATTTTTACAAAAAGATTTAAAAATTTTACTTTTCAGTGTGAAATAGAAATGATTAAATTGTTGGTTTAAATTTATTCCATTTTGAATTGAAGTTTTTATAAAAATAAATCTGTGAAGAAGGAAATTAAAATTTCATGACATATTGATTATTCTATCGTATTATTCACTAATTTGATATGTAAATGAATAGTTTGATTATTGTAGTACGTCGTTAATAATAAAATAAAAAATACTTCGAAATTAGAAAAAAAAAATAGTAACAATAAAATTGTTTATTGTTAAATCATACATTTATTTGCAATACTATTTAAATATTCAATTTTATTTACTCAAATTATAATTAATTTAAATATTAGCACAAATTATGGAAATGATAAGCAATTCCTTTTTTTTTTCTTTAGTTGTTGATGTCGATGGTGTTGAAGTTGCAAATATTGATATAAGCATATCATACAGTAAAGAACTATTGGAACAACTTCAAGATGTTGGAAAAATTTTGGAAAATGAATAAAAAATGTTATTTTCATCCTAACTTATTTGTTAAGTCTTTTATTAATTTTCTTCAATTATCTTCTAATTTTTTCTCCTCTTTTTTTTCAAAATATTTCATTAAAATTGACTGGAAATTTCCTTTTTTTTTTTCAAATTTCATACATTTGTTAATTTTGATGAAACAAAACATTGCTATATATTTTTGGAAGATATAGATGTTATTGCATTTATAGACATTATTCTGTTATTAAATTTAATAATTTAAATTGTATTAGTAAAATAATTATTAAACTGAAGTAAATATGAATTATTTTTTGTTTTATAGTAATATAAATTCAAAGGGAAATTTCTAGAAATATTGAAATACATGGGAAAATATCAGTGAAAAAAAGGTGCTTCTATTTTACTTTTCCAAATGTCTCATATCAACTTATCCTTTAATATTCTTCTTTTTTTTTTTTTTTTACATATTCATTTGAGATCATGATAATATGTAAATCATTGACTTCATTTGATTCTCATAAATCTATTAGCTTCTTTTAGATTAGATAGTTGTAGTAATTGTTTATGGCTTCCAAGAAATTATAATAAATTTATTCGTAAAATTAATTTTAGTTTGGTAATTGTAGTAAGAATTGGATAAAAATGAAGGGAAAAAGTATCAATCCAATGTAACATTTTCATTTTTTTTTTTTTTTTTTTTTTTACAAATTTTTAATGTATTTATTTGGCCTTATTTTTCTTTTTATGCTTCTTGTGAATCGTTTTTCAATAAATTATACCATTAAAAAAGTAATGTTAGCAAAGTTTTAATAAGAAATACCAATTTTTTAAATTAATTAATGCAATATATTACTGTAATTTTGTATTAAGACTAAACCTATGAGACTTTTTCTCTTGGCTAATGTAATGATATGTGATTGAGAAATTGTAGTATTGTGAAGAAATATAAATTGTTATCTAATAAATGCTCGGAATAAAAATTTTCAATCAATTTTTTTTGAGTAGAATTTATTCAACGATTAATATTAGCAAAGATGTAGTATGAATATTGTAGTAATATATATTATTGCAATATTTATTATATCTTTGCTTATAATTTCATCTAAACGTTTCATAGTAATTTCTTTGCAATCATTATCAGTTGTTGTCAATTGTTTTAAAAACAAATTTAGAAACAAAATAATCTAAAAAAAATTTTGCAATTTTCAGAGAGAATTATAATGCATTTTCTATTTGTTTTGTTTTATTGCTAAAATTTTAGAAAATTATTGAAATTTGACAAAAAAATTATTGTAGTTTTGATGGTAAACATTGTAATATTAATGATGAATAGAAATATCGATGAAGGTGATCACTTAAATCAATTAAAAGCAATAAAAGCTATTTTCTTTCGAACATAATTATTCATCTACTGGCAAAAGAAAGCAGTACTACAACAAATCGGTTCATAATTTCTTTCCGTATAATCTCCACAAACGGTAGCAGCAACATTCATCACAACCAATAATTTATACTTTCATTTTATAAAAACTTTGGAGGAACTATCTTTGGATTATGCAATTGGTTGAATTTCACAATGCAAAAGATAGCGAAATTTACAGCAAAGAAGGATTTAATGATAAGGAGATGGACAGTGGTCAAGATACAACAAATTTATTGGCATCAGAAAATGTCTTCCCTGCTAACTTCTATTTAACTCTTCTTGTCATCTTTACGTTATTCGTCTTTTTTATTGAATGGTATGATAACTTTTTCAGAATTGTTTGTTCTTCAAATGTTTTGTTTTGAAAATGTCACGGAAATATATCAAATTCTGATTGTATAATTGAATTATTTTCTTGCTCATTTTTATCATCGAAATTTTCAAATGCAACTACAGACTGTTTCATCAATCGCTAAAAAAGTGTTATAGCATGTAGGGAAATGAAATTAGACTTACATCTCATTCTTTCATTAATTAATAATTAACAAAGTTAACAAAATTTTATGATTCAGAAAGCAAAACTTATTTTCCATCTTTCTTTTTTTTTTTTTTTTTTTTTTTTCAGAGGAATAGAATATTTTAAATCAAATAGTATCTTCTTTCGATGTAACGATATACATGTTGAAAATCTTTCCTACTTCACATTTTGTGATTCTAATTATCATCTTGTAATGAAATATATTATCAACGGAAAGTATATTCCATTCCAGCTATAATCAATTTTGATGGAAAATATAACAGATATTGTAATCAACTATAAAATCAAAATTGAATTAAGAATTTTCAATAAATGATATCTTTATAAGATAAATTTATTTTGTATTATTTTCCATACGCATATTTTTTGAAATGTTAACAGTTTTTTTTTTTTTTTTTTTTCTTTTGGTCATCTAATTTTTCCTACTTCATTATACGTTTGATAAGAATATTAGCATTTTCATGTTAATATTCAAGAATTTTTCCCACTTTAAGCCAGTTAAAATAAATATGAATGATAAATTAACTGATATGATTAGAAGTATTTGCAGGATGATAAATCCTTCGACAAGTACAAATTACTTTTTTGACCTTTCACCTCACCTTCATCCATTTACAATTGCAATCGCAAAAAACCACTATTGCATTCATCCCACATTGCACAGAATATGGTTAGGCTCGTATTTTACGGTTAGCCGACATTATGCCGATATTGCGTAATCAAACGTTTGACGTGATTACGTTGTTTTACGTTTTTCCTCTAATAAATGAAGGAATGTAGTTAATGTTTGATTGCATTACGTTTTGTTATGTTCATTTGTATCACCTGGTGATACTTCAATGGTATATAATTAGTTTCCTTTTAAAATTTCAGGATTAACGTACGTATCACAAAAGTGTTGTATTATTGTGATGCCTTTACCAGCGGCACTTCTTGCTCGACTTAAACGACGTGGAATTATACATGAAGGTTTGATAGTTTATTTGAATTTTATATTAAATCATTTTAGTATATCCTTAATGAAAAATATGTTCATTCATCACGCAAAACCTGTATGAAATATATTTTGATGATTCAAATAATATGTAAAACTGCAAGTACTTTTGGTCTTTTTTTTTAAATAATATAGTTAAATCATGGGTAAAATTTGTTTTTTCTGCTGATAGATGTTGTAGAAATGTGGAAATTAAATGTCACATTTCGTGAAAAGAGCATCAAAATTTGCTGATATCGATAAAAAAAAAATGATCATGTTTATAAATGATAATTTATAGATGCTGCTGAAGAAGTGATTGCTGAGAATTATGATGCAGAAACACCTGCTGGAGTACAAAGTAATACACGTCAAAAGACAGAAAAGAATGCTTCAGGAGCTCGTGGATGTCCAAATAAATGGAATCCATATCACTATTGCGTACAGTTTTGTTATGATCATTGGAAGGATGGAACGAATGAAAATAGGTTTGTTGCATTCGTCAGTTCTACTCGTTTAAGTTTTCATTTTGCTGGTATTTTTATAATGGCTAAAATAAAAAGATGTAAAAAGTTACCTCACATTTCAACGATTTCTTTCAAATCACGAGGAAACTGTACTTACTGCAGTAGATGATGTTTTGAATGAACAGAGAAGTTTCGGCAAAAGTGGAACTTATACAAATCATTTTAATGAAATAGAAAGCATCATTTTCCACCTATATTCTTTTATCAAATTCTCTCAATTACTTTGTTGGTGCGATAATATTTGAACACATTTGAAAATATTTTTGTATGGAAGAAGTAATTAATTATATCATAAATATACTCACAAGTAAATTTCCATTTTTCAGACTTACACAAAAATATCTTGATCAACGAGCTAAAATCCTGAAGAAATATCCGTTACCGAATGGTAAGTATGTAGGAATAATGGCTAAATTTTTTCTTCTGCGGTTTTTTTTTTTCTTGAATTGTTGTTTTGTAGGCTGGAAAGAAGTTTACGATCCTGGTTGCACACGTCATTATTACTGGTGTCCGCGAACTGATGAGGTATCTTGGCTCCCTCCTAGACATCCTTTGGCTGTGATTGGGGATGCTGCACCGAAAGTTGCCAAGGGTTTGGTTTTGATTCAATTTAATTTAACTTTGTTTGGTTCGATTTAACTTAATTTAATTTCAGCAAAATGGATAAATGAGTTGGTTCAGAAATTTTTTTGCTTAATTTTGAAACGCAGTACAGTAATTTTTTTCAGAATTATTTGAAAAAGGCGAAAATACTAATGGTCTTGGTGAAGGTAGAAAGGATAGTGATGAAAAGAAGAATGATGAGGAAAGAGAAGTTTACAGGGAAGATCGGGGAGGCACAATCAAACGACATGATGAAAATAGGTCGAAGAGAAAGGTTGGATTTAGTTACAATGGAAATATAGTTGTTATGATGGAACGTTGTTCTCTTTTGGTAGGAAAATAAAACGCAGGAAGTAATGTTTTACTGATAATTTGCCTTCGTTTTAGCGACGTGGTTCCCTATCAGATTCTGAAGCTAGCGATCGCTTATCAGCTTCTGAAAGTGATGAGGAAAGCAGGCCTGAGCTGAATGACAGGGACAAACTGAGTAAGTTTCACTGGTTTTTTATAAGAAATAATGCATTTCTTCGTAGTTTCCATTGCGATTTAAATGTAACTAAAGTAATTTTCACCAACACATTACTTGAGTCTTATCTAAGATGCAAATTGAAAATTGAAACAAAAGAGAAATTATATGTGCTAATAAAAGTTTGTCTATGATTTACGTCGAAACGTGAAGGAAATGTGAAGTCGTGTATGTGCTGGACAAAATATTATTGAAATCAATTTAGGGAAGGGACTTTATTAACTTTAAGTTTAATTTCTTGTATAATTGTATATATGTTTTCCAGAGCGTGCCAAACGAAAAGGAATCGATCCAATGGATCCAGCTGCTTATGGTGACAACGTCCCTGTGTATGTATTTTTTCGCGTTGAAAATTCTTCTCTAATTTTATATTCGTCAAAATGCGTCATTTTACTATTCCACCCTTATCTTTTAAGTCTGGATTTTTTTCAAGAACTGTAGTTGGACTTTAAATTTATCTTGATAACGAATAGTATTCAGTATGCTGTGGCGTTCATTCTGGGGCTTATTCTTAATATGCTTTTGTGGTGGGTACTTAGATTAAAAAACCGAATTATAGAACTCTTAACTGGAATAATGAAGAAAGTAATGTGTAAAATTGTTGATCTAAATTTCATGGGATGGTTTTTTCGTTTTGCAAACACAAGGATGATTTTACATAAACATGAAATCTAAATAATACTTTTTTCCAAGTTTTTATTCATACATTTTTTCTCACTGAAAAGTATTTTCAGTGGTACATGGAGTTCCGGTCTACATGCCCACGATAAAACAGGTGCCGATGTTACGGCTAGTGGTCCTCTGTTCCAGCAACGGCCTTATCCTGCTCCAGGTGCGGTTTTACGGAAGCAGCAGAAAGAACGAGAGAAATAGCCCATAAATGATCCTTTTTTTACACAATTTTTGTCTGTTTCTGTGCATGTGGATGTATAAAAGTTTTCGTAATCACTTGTATTGTTTTTGCAGTTGCATTTCATCTACATTTATTTATCCGGTTTCATTCATTATTTGAATGGATTCAAGAATATTTCTTGAGATCTATAGTCGCTAGGAAGAAATTTGCATTATTCCATGAAAATGTTTATAAGTGGCGTTCTATTTTGAACGGGGATTAGCAGTTATTGTTGTTGCTAAAAGAGGCTTTATGATGCATTGTCAATGTATTTCCTAGTTAGATTTGGTGAAATGGTTACCAGTGATGCATCTGTGGAGTCAGTTGAACGAAGAACGGTTACATTCAACATTTCACGTAGGAATCCAGCTTATGGAACAATTCTTGCTCTTTCTGCATCCGGTTTCAGTATTGAGAAATCGGTTGTTTTCACTGATGAAATGCTCAACGAAATGATATTGTAAGTTTAAACATAAAATTGTATGCTTGTTTGCTTCTTTTTTTGGGGGAGGGGGGTTGGAATTCAAGTATTTACCACCCGACATTGGGATTTTTGAATTGGAAACTGATTGAGATTAAAGATGATGTTTAACCATGTTTCGAGTTGCTTACTACGTACTTTGTGGGCGCGAAAGCGTATTTGTTTGTTATCATCAGTTTTTTATATTATGATCACTAAGACACTGAGGAATTGAAGGCTTATTTGCTTGGCGGTTTTTTTTTTGTTCAAATGTTTACATGCTTATGAATCTGCAGGAACGATTTCTATGCTTGAATTCATCATAACATTCGTAGAATTTAAAATAGCATTAAAACCAATTTATGAGCATAATAATACATAACTCCCCTCTTCATACATCATTCTGTTTTACGTTGCAGAGACGGAGTGAAATATACAAATGACGCTTCTATTGCACGTTTCATTGTACGCAGTTCTGATAAAGCGAATGATTTATTTGGTAGGGATATTGTTGAACAAGCTGAGGTAATCAATTTTATATGTTATGGTAAATCTTGTCAAATGATTGATGCTTTTGCTTTACATATTTTAAATCTTATTTTTGGCGAATAATTTCACAGAAAATTTTAATTCCTTCAAATATGTTTTTCTATGTTCTTTGATGCCTCATTCTACATTTTACTTCTTATTAATTTTTTTCTTTTTCTTAATGTTTAATATTAGCGATTTGCTATTATTCTTTCATGAATGTTCTTATCTATTTTGTCAATTTAAATCTCTGAAAAAACAAGCTTCTGAATGATGGACTTGGATCATAGAAACTATACTGTATTTCTTGTGTTTTTCAATACTTCGTTTAGATTGATTGCTGGGTGACAGTGGTCGAACGGTACTTACAACATGGTAATTTGGGAGATGTAATGAAATCAGCTGAAGAACAATTAAAAACCAGACCATATCTGTGCCTTAATCGACGTACGCTTGCGGATATTATGCTGTGGACTGTTATAGCTGCAGATGAGAAGGTAAGAGTTCTGTATCTTGTGTTCATCGTGAGGTTTATTTGCTTTTTTCCTTGAGATTTGCTACGCCTAACCATATCGCCTTCGTACTTTTTTCTTTACAAGCTTTCAAAGAATGCGGGAAAAAATTTTTGCAGGTTCAACAACAAAAACCTTTTTCGACATTCTTTGAAAATATGCTACACGATCCCGTATTTGCTGATGCACATAATGCTATTGGCAAATTTCGAGTAGAGATTCCAGGAAAGGTAGAAAAGAGGGAAATGAAGTCGGTGAGTCTAATATTTTCATGTGATTTTTTTTAAATTCTTGCAGCAGAGCCTTGTCAGGAAGTCTTTTTTGGATGAACAATTCCGGCATGTAGTTTTACAACCTTCTTTTTATTGAAACAGTGATTGATTATCTTCGTAATTTTGTCAATATTATCTTCAGTATTTCCTTGCATAACGAATATAGGCATTTGTTGCAAAAATTGTTAGTATCCTTTAATTACTGATATTATTAAAAACTTTAGAAAATTACGACAATCGTCAGAGGCCAAAATGAAGCAACAAAAAGCGTTGAAGGAAAAAAAGTGAAAGATCAAGTAAAGGACGAGGGGAAATTTATAGAGTTGCCTGGTGCAGAAAAAGGAAAAGTGGTAGTTCGGTTCCCACCTGAAGCCAGTGGGTGAGTGATTTTGTTTCTGCTATAAATAATATATTTACAGATTTACCTGGTGCAAAAGAGAAAAGCGTCTCAACTGCATCTTTTCTTTTTTTTCCAGGTATTTGCACATTGGACATGCTAAAGCAGCTCTTTTAAATCAATATTATCAGCAAACTTTCGAAGGAAACTTGATTATGCGATTTGATGATACGAATCCAGCAAAAGAAAATGCTCATTTTGAGCAGGTTGGTGATGATATATTAGTGATTTTGGTTGCCGTTTGACTGAAAATTTAATTTGAGTTCACTTTCAGTGCTTTCAGCACTTAGACACATGATGGGACTTTCATTGGAGAATCTATCATTAGAAAATTGAAACTGTACAGGTTTAAGACAAAAAATATACTGTCAACTGGGGCACTATATTGGCGACACACCTAAATCATATTATCAATGTTGCAATGTTAAAGGAACTGCTAGACTTCGTTTTAGGTGATTTTGGAAGATTTGAAAATGTTAAACGTGAGACCAGATAGATGGACGCATACATCTGACTATTTTGATTTGATATTAGAAATGTGTGAACGTTTGTTACAAGAAGGAAAAGCATATGTTGACGATACAGACGCCGAGTTGATGAGAAAAGAACGTGAAGAACGCAAGAAAAGTCGATGTCATAATAACAGTAAGCCCATTTGTTTAAGATTTTATTATTTCAGGTAAGTTTACCGAAAAGCTTAGTCAAGTAAGGAAATCACTGCTTCTATCAGTATTTTAAGTTAGCACAAATAAACCAACTAGAGTTTTGAAAAAAAAGAATTTCACTCAGATAAATTGAAATATACTGGTGTTAGAACTTAATAAATTACTATTAAGATACTTGCCAGACATTAAGTTCCTTGTTTAATCATGCCATATTTGTATTATTTCTTCACTACTAGAGATAACATTACGTCTGATGAAAAATGACGCAATATACGGCGCTACCAATCTTTGTTTCATTGTACGATGCTTTGTGTTTCACATTTCAAATTTCCAATAGGGAAGAGAAATCGAAATAGATAGTAGTTGATTAAATTAAATCATGTTCTTTTATTTAAATTTTGAAGCTCCGGAGCAAAATTTGATGCTATGGGAAGAAATGAAAAAAGCGACTGCAAAAGGGCAAAAATGTTGTGTTCGAATCAAAATTGACATGGAAAGCAACAACGGCACAATGCGTGATCCAACAATTTATCGCTGTAAGCCAGAAACTCATGTTCGAACTGGAAACAAATATAAGTTGGTCGTCGCTCTATTACAGCAACTATAATCGTTATCTATTATACATCTTAAAAACTGACAGATAGCCGCGCCTTTACGTGTTGGAAGGCTTTTTGTTAACGCTGTTTTTGTCAATATAGCTTAGTAAAGTAGGACATTTTCGATTATTTTTTGCCAGAAATTTAGCTATGATTTGTTTTTTCAGGGTTTACCCAACATACGATTTTGCCTGTCCTATAGTCGATAGTATTGAAGGTGTTACACATGCTCTTCGTACTACAGAATACACAGATCGTGATGAGCAATACTATTTTATTTGTGATATGCTAGGACTAAGAAAACCATATATTTGGTCATATGCTCGATTAAATATGACAAATACCGTGATGAGTAAGCGGAAACTTACGTGGCTTGTCGATGAGCATCATGTGGAAGGATGGTAAGGATTACTTATTGTGCAGTGCTGCCATAAGCTAGTAAGTATTGCTTTTGTAGAATTTCGAAGCAAAGATCGAATACATCATATTTCTGACAAAAGGTTATAAACTCTGACATATTTTCTAATTTCTGCAAAATAATTACTAGAACAAGTGCAATTTGCGTATACCATGAAAAGTTCTGCTTTTATTGAAGGGATGATCCACGGCTGCCAACTGTGCGAGGTGTGATGCGACGCGGATTAACGGTTGAAGGCTTGAAACAGTTTATTGTTGCCCAAGGTGGCAGTCGTGCCATTGTCATGATGGAATGGGATAAAATCTGGTCTTTTAATAAAAAAGTTTGTTTAAACGGGAAATTCGCTCGCTTTACATAATAAGTTACTGCAAACACCTACATATCCGAATTCTGTTTTTAATTTGAAAACTTTGCTGTACTTGTAGTAGTTTTTTTTTTTTTTTTCACACGAAGAGATAGAAATTATTGTAATTAACTTTTTCCTTGATGGAAAAATGAAGGGTTAAAACCTTGCATTGAATTTTAGGTGATTGATCCAATTGCTCCTCGTTATACCGCTCTTGCTTGTGTAGAAAACCTTGTTCAAGTAATAGTTACGGATAGTTTGGCTGAAGAATCAAGGAAAGTATCATTACATCCGAAGGTTACTTTATTGTTTACCAAACATTGTGAAGGCGTCTATCTTTTGCTGTTATATCGGTTCACAAAACAGAATGTCATCTCTGTGGTCTATCTATTTAAAACTTTCAATATTTATTGCAGAAACATATAGTTTCAAATATTAAGTCTTCTTTCATATTTCCTTTCGCTGTGATTTTTGTGTTTGGTTATTTTTTTTATTATAGAGGTGGTTAGGGTATCCGATGGGAAGCTTTGACGAGATAGCCTTTCAAATTGAAATAATAGTTTTTCGTATGCTTTTGTTGACTTTTCTTTTTATGTTTGGAGATTGTTTCAGTTGTTCGAAAACTTTGCTTTAGAATGTCGAAATTGGAACAAAAACTGTATGGTATAGTAAAAAGATTCTGGTGGAGGAAGTTGATGCGCGGGAAATGAAAATTGGTGATTCGGTGACATTTATCAATTGGGGAAATATGAAAATCTGTGACATATTGAAGGATAAGGATAAAATAACAGAAATCAGAGCAAAATTAGATTTAGAGAACAAGGTTTGTTGCGATTTTTTTATTTCGTCTTTTTCCTTTTTTTGAACAACCAAAGACCTAATCAGTTGATAAATTAAACTTAATGGTTGATAGTTAACGCCACTAAATGGTCGATAGTTGACCACCATTTAAAGAAACATGTTTCTTGGGAAAACTGTTGTTGGTTTCTCATTACTGAGAAAGAGTTAGTGGAATCTCCACTACTGTTCCGATCAAGAAGTTTGGCTATAACTTCGAACTTTTGTTTTTCCTACTAATTAATTTCTTGAAGTTATTTTATATCCAATCTTAAATTTGTGGTATTTTTGGAACCGCAAGAAATTTGATATAATCATGTAAATGTTAAGTAACAATGCAGGATTACAAGAAGACACTAAAAGTGACGTGGATTGCTGACACAAAATCAGGACCACAGATTCCGGTAAAAACCGTTGAATATTCTCATATTATCAGTAAGGCTGTTATTGGGAAAGATGAAGACTGGAAACAATTCGTTAATTATGATTCTGTGGTATGTTATATGCCGATATCATGAATAATTTTTCAGATTATTATCTCTCATTAATATTTAACCAATTCACTGCGTATTCAAGCATTAAGTACAAAGTTTGTATTTGAGAGCATCAAAAATTTTTTTATTGCCCTAGGACAAGAATATGAGAGGAATACACGAATAAGGCCTTATTAAAAATCCAATTTTATGATCCGAGAACTTCTGTATTTTTTAAATTCAAATAATTTGTGAGATAATAAGCATAACTAATAAAGTTATCCCGTCAAAATATCAGCGCGAATGTTTAATTGTCAAGATATGTCTTCCAGAAATACCTCGACTTTATGGGTGAGCCAGCAATGAAAGAAATACGTAAAGGTGATATTATTCAATTGCAACGTAAAGGATACTATATATGTGACTCAGCGTACACGTCAAAAAGCGAATATTCTGGATTTGAAATACCGATTGTTTTAATTCTGATACCAGACGGCAGCAATAAACTTGTTAAATTAACTCAAACGGTAAATGAAATCTCTTTAAAATGAAATAGAGTATCTGGAGAGCAAAATAAGCCGAAATGGAAACTGCTTCCTACTCTAGATTTATTTATTCATCCGGTGTATCAACTTTGATTATGGGTAGGTTTAAGCTAGTGTTTCATATCAGTTCGTATGTTTTGGAGTATTTCAGGCTATGAATGAGGATTCTTCCTCCATAAAGTTGGGAAAAGCAAACGGTGGCATTCAGATAAATGGGAATTCATCAGCAAGTTAGTTTTGATTTTATTAGTTTCCTCTTTTAAAGCCATTTTGATTTGAAAAATTTGGGACGTGAAAGATGAAGATATTCAAGAAGATGTCTGTAAATCTAAAGAAGCCTTTTTGCTCTATGATTACTAATCGCTTTATGCTCTTTGTCCATTTTTTTCCTTGTTTTCTACACACTTTAATTCAAAAGTTTCTCAAACATCTGAAATTTTCCAGGTCAATTGGACATACTTAAGCTTAATCAGCAAATAAAGGAGCAAGGCGATTTAGTCAGATCCTTGAAAGCAGCAGACCCGAAAAGTGTGGAAACTAAAGAGGCGATCACTGTTCTTCTGAATCTGAAAAAGGCATATCAAGAATTGTCCGCGGAGGGTAACAAAGCTGACAAACCGCCTTCATCCGACAGTGTCAAAGACTTGTATCAAAGTATTGAAGAACAAGGAAATCTTGTTCGGTCTTTGAAAGCTGCTAATCCTAAAAGTGATGAAACTAAAGCTGCCATATCAAAGCTACTGGACCTTAAAAAGCAGTACAAGGAAAGAACCGGTTTGGAATATAAACCAAAATCGACAATTTCATCACAACAACAAGAGCAATTGACAGTGGAACGAAGTGTAGAAGAACTGTACAGAAAGATTGAGGAACAAGGTGTTGCGAAAACTTTGATTCTTCGAGATGTATATGATGGATCATTATCTACATGAATCCAACAAATTTTTGAAGTTTGGCTCAGTGCAACTGAAACTGATTTTCAAACGTTTGAGTCAATACTCTGTAAATTGACACTGTTTTACTTTCAAATTACTCTATTCAATTTTACGAAAAAAATTTTTTTTTAGGTTTCTTAGTTTGGAATTTAATTTTAGGCAATATAGTTCGTACATTGAAAGCTGCGAATCCAAAAAGCGAAGAAGCGAAGACAGCTATAGCGAAGCTCTTGGATTTGAAGCAAAAGTATAAGGAAATGGCAGGAACGGACTATAAACCGAAAACTGTACTTGTCACTCCAAGCGATAATAAAGGAAAAAGCGACAGCTTAAAATGTATGGAAACATTTGCGAGGAAAATTGCTCAACAAGGTGATTTGGTGAGATCTTTGAAAGCAAAAGATGCAAAAGCGGTGCGTTTTATTCGTTTGTTTATTTGTTTGTTCATTTTTTAATCGGGATTTCAGAAAATTTTTGTGTAAATTTCTCAACTGTCACTAATTTTCAAGATAAGTGAAGCTAAGAAAAGATGAACTGAAAACGTAATAGGGATTCCTTTCTATGTTTGATTTATGTGGCAGGTTCTATCTCTAAATAGTATAATACTCTGCCCGCTGCAGTGTAAGGGAAGAAAAATTTGAAGTCATCCTGAAATATTTATTACAATGTATTTAAATGTTTAATCGGGCAAAGAAATTCAAGATTTTAAATTTTCCATTGCAGCAGGAAGCAAAGGATGCGATAGCAGAGTTACTGAGATTGAAGAAACAATATAAGGATGAATTTGGTGTGGAGTATGTATCGACTCCTAATATGAATGCTTCCACTCCAAAGGTATAACACAGAATTCTTTATTCGAAATTCTTAAGCATAGAACAAACGATTGTTGCGCTTGTTTTGTTTTATTCTTCATGGAAGAATTTAATTCGTTTTGATTTTGTTGACCTCAAATACCTGTTATGTATTGAAGATAGTCCTTGTTCAATCTACGAGTAGGCTGATATGCTAATCCTTTTACCCTCTAGGTCATGAATATGAGCTTAGCCAATTTCAGAGCACTTATACAATTCTTTTTCAAATTATTAGGTAAAATTATAAGGAAATAGGATGATTCGACTAATTCTTATTAGTTTTTTCCATCTTTAATGAATGTTCGGCCCATATAACAGTCTATTATTCTTAGCGAATTTGTCGTTTATATCATTAAGTTGATTAGGCCAGTTTTGTTGAGTTGTTCAGATTTTCAAACTTGCGAATCGTTTTTCATATGTTGGATGCTTTAAAATAAATTTTTTGTGTTTTCTATCCAGCAATTGCATTATCCGCTATAAAAAAAAAAAAAAAAAATGATAATTGCTTCCTTCCATGCAGCAACGAAAGATGATCTTCATGGCAATTTTTCTAGCATCCCGTATATTAATCGATTTTACATTTCAATTAATTGATTTTCACTTCATTAGTTGGCTTGAAAATTTTACTCTACTAATATTGAATATTTCTTTCAAAAAAGAATATCTTTCTTTTGTTTCATAGAATTTCTTCCAGTATATATTCAATTCTGACATATAACCACATTCGTAAAAGCATTTCATTATTATGTGTTTGCCACGTTGATACCATCAATTTTCCCAACTCTTTTTATCCTTCTCTAAAATTTGCAAGAACTTCCTTCTATCGTTATTGTCACTGAATGGTACTGCTCTGAAATATGTTTATCTATCAGTATGTATCTCCAAGCATTCGCATTTTTCAGTAATGGAACATCTTAGCATTAATTTCTTTATTGAGGAGGTCATGATAGTTACGATCGAAAGAAATCAAAAAGATAATGGTAAAAAAGCAAAGAAGGAAGAAATCGAATCTAAAACAGCCGTAGCATCAATAAAGATAACGGAGACGGGAAAACAGACAAAACTGGGTCTTGATGTCAAAAAGGAAGAAAATTTAGCAGAGTGGTATTCGCAGGTTTCTTTTTCTTTTTGTTTTAACTAAGGGTTTGCATTGCTTTCCTTTCAGAAATTACAATGATAGCAAAATGAAGCTGTATTTATTTACCTAATTTATGCGGTATTGACAGCGTTGTTCTCTGGAATTCAATTATGGGATTTAATTTTCCTAAATTCTTGTTTATTTAGTATATATCTTACCTTTTATTATAAATACAGAGAAAAAAAATAAAGGCGTAGAGCATGTTTTATCACTTCAGGCTGTATCCACTTCTTCAAGCAGTGCTGGTTAACAATGTGGGTGAATTTACGAAACTATATCAAATTACTGTATGACGAAATAGTGATTGAGATTAAGAAAAAGTATTTATCAGTACTCATATCGTGTTAAATATTTAGATCATAACAAAAGCAGATATGATCGAATATTACGATATATCAGGTTGCTATATACTACGTCCATGGTCATTTGGAATTTGGGAAATAATAAAGAAATGGTTCGACACTGAAATTAAAAAACTTGGTGTACGCAATTGTTATTTCCCAATGTTCGTTTCACAGAATGCTTTGCAGAAAGAGAAAGATCATATTGCTGACTTTGCTCCAGAGGTTTGTCATCCTGCAAATTTCAGTCTGGGAGCTATTATGATGCTGAAGTAGTGTTATCTGGGTAATTTAGGAATACTCGGGATATATTTGTAAAAGTTTTCAAAAAATGGGAAGGCAATGTCATATTCAAAAAGATAAAATTAGTGATTTCATCAATAAGTTGTTTTAATGGGGTGATAGTAATGGTTCAGCAGCATCTTTATCTGAGCAATGTCACTGATACTTTTTATCATGCTAATTTATGCAAAGGCACTCCAGGTGGCTTGGGTAACACGAGCTGGAAGTTCCGAATTGAGTGAACCGATTGCCATACGTCCAACAAGTGAAACGGTAATATATCCAAGTTATGCGAAATGGGTTCAGTCCTATCGTGATTTGCCTATTCGTTTGAATCAATGGTGCAATGTTGTGGTGAGGTGTTACTCTATTTCCATTCTTCTTTTAAAATCTCCTATTTTAGTTTTGACTTAAACAAGTGATTGGAATTGACTGCATTAGGCACTATCCGTTTCAGCTTCGAGATAGTTATCCGTGTTTTTTCGACAAATAATTTATTACCTGTCGTGGATAACTTGGCTGTAATATTAGCTACAGTTATGCTTTGATATTCGTTTGTAGCTATTCATGATAATTAAAAATCATGAAGTTCGCTAAAATCCGAATGACGTCTAATTTTGAATTTTATCAATTTCGAGAAGATATTCTTTCATTTTAGCGTTGGGAATTCAAGCATCCGACGCCATTTTTACGAACACGTGAGTTTTTATGGCAAGAAGGACATACGGCGTTTCAAACGCAGCAAGAGGCCGAACAAGAAGTTTTTACAATCCTGGATTTATATGCCAAAGTTTACACGGATTTACTTGCTATACCGGTAACGAAAGGTCGAAAATCAGAAAAAGAAAAATTTGCTGGTGGTAATTTCACAACTACCGTTGAAGCGTATGTCCCAATTAATGGACGAGGTATCCAGGTTTGTGTAATTTCGTATTAAATGGACTTCCGAAAATCCAAAGCTCATGGAATAATTTGGAAAATGATGACAGTTCTCAAATAATACCCCTTTGATCTAGAGTTCTCAACATCTTCTATATTTTCGTAGTATAATCCTATAAATGTCCATGTTTCTCCTCATTACTGCCTCGGAACATTTGGTCTATATAATAATCAGATTGCCCATTGAGTTTGTTCCCTTCATTGTTCCATAAAGTAAAAGTTATAAACTGTTAGTTTCAAATGGAGCATGTTTTTAAGTGGATTTGTTATCAAATTCGAAACTTATTGTTGGATTATAGGGCGCTACATCCCATCATCTTGCACAGAATTTCTCCAAAATGTTTGACATTTCGTTCGAGGACCCGGAAACCGGAAAAAAAACTTTTGCATGGCAAAATAGTTGGGGCATGACGACAAGAACAATTGGTGCAATGATTATGATTCATAGTGATAATGATGGCCTTGTGCTACCTCCTAGAGTTGCACCTATTCAGGTTTCTGTTCTATTAAATTGATTTAATGCTATTGGATCAATAGCATTCTAAAGATCTCATACAATATCAGAAAAACCATTCATTTATTAGATTATCGAATAAGCAGATCAATGTGTGTAAAACTTTCTAGATATATAGTGGGAGAGTGCACTGGTTGACTAGTATTGAAACATAGCAGTATATATTTTTAAGAGTTATAATTGGCCAGTAAAACTCTCACAAGTTACTGAAAAATTCTGTTGAAATATGTAAACCCAAATTAGAGTGACAAATATGCTAAAATTTATTATTCAAGTAGAAGAAACCATACAAAATGAGAAATACAATTCTAGGTGATAATCATACCGGTTGGCATCACATCGCAAATGGATAAGAAAATAAGGCAGGAAATAATCGCAAAAACGGAAGAAATTATGAGGATTCTCAAAGACTCAAAAATTCGAGTTGACACTGATTTGCGTGATAATTACTCTCCTGGATGGAAATTTAACCATTGGGAGTTAAAGGGTGTTCCGATTAGGCTTGAACTTGGGCCGAAAGATGTTAAGAAATCTCAGGTAATGTTATGTGATAGTAAGCAATATAGTTTGTTCATTTTAATTAATTAACCGAAAAACATCACAGTTTTTTTATCTTGAACAATCCTTAGAGAAATTAGTTTGGTATGTTATTTGACTAATAATTTTACTTCCAAATAACTTAGGGAGTTATTTCTTCTAGCTAATTATTTATTTCGAGCTATTTCATTTGATACCCAACTAAAGGCTTCTGTTTTTCCCCGACTTCCCATCTCTTTATATTTTATCCTTGAACGCCTATACAGATGTTTGCAGGTCACTTGTGTTATTCGTTATAACAGACAAAAATCAGTCATCTCAATGGATAATTTATCTGTAAAATGTTCCGAATTGCTAGATGAAATACAAAACAATATGTATATTAAGTAAGTTCCTAAATCAAGATGGGCATTTCTAAATTTTTGTCTTTATTTAGCCATATTCAAGAAAATGTATTATAATCTTTGGCTTCGTGTTTCCCAGACTTTGGTTTTAAACTTCACTTTGAATCGTTTGTTTTTCTTCCGCATTTCATTTCATATGAAGATGAAAGGTATAATTTGAAGTGCTTCGCTTCATTTTGCATTACATTATGTTCGGAGCATTGGAAAATTTATTTCATGTCCTTAATAATCGTAGAATCTTAGTAAGATGAAATGGAGTATAAATTCATTTTCTAGTGAATATCTTTTCCAGCATGAAAAGGATACGTGATCAACATCAGAAAATTATCACACATTGGTCGGAGTTCAAAGAACTGTTGGACCAGAAATATTTAATTTTGGCTGCGTTTTGTGGTCTTCCACATTGTGAAGATAATATCAAAAAGGATAGTTGCGGTGAGGAGTGCGGTGAGACAGGAGCACCAGTAATGGGCGCTAAAACATTATGCATACCACTGGAACAGGTTCAGTTAGTTATATTTGATCAAACAATTGATAAAAGTTTATATATTATTGATCTCTTCCTTTAAAAAAAAAGAAAAATTTGTAAGTAGATAACTGAAGCAATATCTTCATAACGTTATAGCTAGGATGTTTGCTTAATTAGCCCCTAATAATAGTATAATTTGCAAACAAAAATAAATCGTCTCCTACTTGATTATTACTAATACTATATTTTCCAGCCTTCGGAACAGTTACCATTGCAATGTATACATCCAAAATGCAAGGAACAATCCAAATTTTACGCACTTTTTGGCCGCAGCTATTGACAAAATCTTACTTAATTATATCTTCTGTACACTTCAGAAGAAAGGGATTCAAGAAAGTGAAACTTTATTTATTTTGGTACCAAACTTATACAGTGAGGAAGGAGAGATCTGTGCCGTATCACATCACTCTGCCAACTAGAGCGCCTCATTAGCTAAGCTAATACATTATGCACGCGCCGTGAACGACTTTACTGCTCAGTAAGTATCCACAAAATAGTCATGTGATTTCCTTTTGTCTTCATTTTCCATAGGTTCTTGAATTGAATTTCAATATTAACTCATTCAAACGATATTCATTCGTCTTCTTTTATCTGTTTGTCCTGTTTTTCTTCTCTTTCTATCCGTTTGTTACCCTTTAGTTCGATATAAATAAGAGCATTAGAACAGTTTGGCCTAAATTCAAGTCCTCATCATATAATCGCTAGGAAAAGAATACAGTGAAGTTTCTGGACTCGATTAGTTCGAATTAAAATAATAAGAACTTTATATGGATGGGAACTTAGAGCTGCCACATTTTATTCTTTCATGTTGACATCTTGCAGTATCAACCATTTTGTTCATTGTTATTTGTTGTGTGTTGCAAGTATATAAAATGTGTAAAGTAACAAAATAAACTTCAATAGAGTGTATCATTTAATGAATGAATAACTAACTCATGAAGGTTACAGAACAAATTTAAGGAACCAAATAGTACGAAAAATGGAAAACGAATGGATTTAAGGCTTGAATGCAACAATGTTTAGATAATGAACTCACATTGTAGAATCAGTGGAATTATTATGCTGTTTTAGAAGTATTGGCTTCTCGATGAAGGAGCTGAGGAGAGTAGTTAAACCAGAAATATTTGTTTAAAGATTAAAAAACACTCTTCCAAAATTTTTGAAATCTTAATAAAACCACTTAATTTGGTGGATGAATGAATTGATGCACAGCATCAACAATACATTTCGCTGAAATTCCGTACTTTTCAAGTAGAGCGTCTGATGGTCCGGAGTGTGGAACATCAAGAACAAACAATGAACGAACACGAATATCCTTCTGATCGGAAACAGCTTGGCATACAGCCTCACCAATGCCTAAAATTCCAGTAAATTTAATAAAGAGAAATTTATCAGTGCCTTTAACAAAAGTTTACCAGACGCTTCCTTCATAAGCCCAGAACGGAACTGTACATCTGCAATCCAATTATCGTCATGAGATGCAGTGAATGATGAGGCGCTTCTACAAATTATGATGAAGGAACTGAAAAGCGAGGGTGGGAAATCTCCTTTCATTATAAAAAAACTATAATGAGCGAACTGACAGGACATAATGTGAAATCTCAGTATTTCAAATATCGAAAAGTGATACCTCCGGCTTGATAATGATCCTCTACAGTGATGATACGATTTTCTGCTCTTCTAGCCGATTTTACGATCAAATCTTTATCAAGCGGCTTAATTGTAAATGGATCCATCACAATTACTTCCACGTTTTCTGACTGCAACTTATCTGCTGCTTTTTTCGCTTCATAAAGCGTAACACCTGCACCGATTATCAACGCTTTTGGCTTACTTGCGTCGTGTACGATCTGGAATAAATTGTAAAAGTTACAACTTCGAAAGCAAAGTGTTTCGTTCTTGATAAAATTAAGACGGCAGATGTGTTTTGGGTAAATACGCACTGCGGAGGAAGACAAATGTGTATAATTAATACTTATTAAAAAAAATCAGGTCAATTAAATATACCGTATTCGAAAAAAAGTGGAGCATGGGAAAGCTAATCTATATATCTAAAAGCTAGTTTTTATAGCTAAAAAGATATATAAGCAGTATTCACCTTTCCTTTACCAATTTCGAACTTTTCATCATTGCTATAGATAACTGGACAAGCAGGGCGTCCAGTACGTATAAATGCAATACCACGAGTATTAGCCGCTAATTCCGTCGCACGTTCTGCTGCCACTGCGTCAGTTGGATAGAACACAATGGATCCAGGAATAGTTCTAAATTTATTAATTTGTCAAATTTTATAAAGACATGAGCGGAAAATTTAACACCAAAATCAACGTACCGAAACAATGCGATATCTTCCAGCCCCATCTGTGATGGACCGTCTTCTCCAATAGAAACGCCAACATGCGAA
Source organism: Dipetalonema caudispina (assembly GCA_013365325.1). Classification (NCBI taxonomy): domain Eukaryota; kingdom Metazoa; phylum Nematoda; class Chromadorea; order Rhabditida; family Onchocercidae; genus Dipetalonema; species Dipetalonema caudispina. Next base: position 35,907 of record JABVXV010000333.1, on the reverse strand, counting down.
CCAGCGCATTTTATATTTGCGAATGATACGGCAGCCATACGAAGTTGATCAGCAGCACGGGTGAAGAATGCAGCGAAGGTGCTATAATTCACAAAATTTCACAGTCATATATGCTTCAAAAATTGTAAGCACACCATAACCACAAACAACAGATCATATCATATGTAAAACTCAGGTGTTAATTCAAAAATCTGTTGAAATCATAAACGAGGAATAAATTTCTATCGGTTTATCATCATTCAACTCTCCTCAATCAAAATCTTCCTGTTATCAAAACGCAATGCATTCAGTGTTTCGGAAATTTTTTCCTCGAAAATGTCCTTTTTACGATTTCATTATTCTTTTTATTTTTTAAAAAAGAAATTCTATTCAGTATTCTTTTTACAAACTAAATTGCATGCAATACTACGAATAAAACCAGACTACAAGTGCAATCTCTACTAAACCTATATTAACATACACTTCATTCCAATCTACTTGATACTGGCAAAAACAAATTTTCTTGAGAAATCAGTCGCAGAAAAGATTAGTTCTATATGATATAAGGTTAGAAAAGAAAAATGAATGGGTATCAGCTCTTAAATAAGGATTTCAAAGACTAACGATCTCCACCAGTATCTTTTTGTTAATAATACTAAATTGACAGTTATGCGTCACAAGAAACATGAGACTACACACCATAAACTTACAAAAATGCCTTCAAACAAAGGCTATATGGGTAGTTGCGTGTATGTGTTTGTTGTATATGCGTACATACGTATATATAACACAACATTACACACTACAAAAATGTTGAAATTGATAAATCCAACAGTGCGTTATGAAAAACTTTAATTACGATAAGATAGGAAATAGATAAAAAGCCATATAATAAATAACTATACTTCCCAAATATCCAACCACTTTTTTAATTGCCTAAGCCAACGAAATGTAAACATTAACAACATAATCATGAAAAGATTAAAGGATACGGTGATCCATTCACATGGATCATGCTACTATTGAAAGATGTAACTGATCACATGGTTGGGCAACGTGGATGGAGACGATGATTTTAGACCACGCTTTGGAATTGCACTTTGAATGCAATAAGTTTGTTTTATTTCAAATAAATGGAACATTCAAAAAATATAGAAGCTGAAACCAATTAAATCCTGTCTAATTAAAATTATCAATGAAGTAAACCTTGCAAACGGAATAGCACGATCACGACACTGCAAACCAACAGCAACTCCAACAAGATTTTGTTCTGCAATAAAACATTCGACGAATTGTTCCGGATGTTTTTTAAGCAAATTCTCACTGAATGTCGAGTTTTTGGTATCACCATCTAAGCCAATTATTCGTGGACATGCATCACCCAATTTTGCCAATGCTGTACCATAGGCCTGGCGGGTTGCCACCTGAAATAGCCAATATTTGACAAAAATTATTTTAAAAAAAAATGACAAAAAAGTAAAATAAATAAAAGATTACTCTCGTCACTCAATATCACTCAATCGAGACCGTATGAATACCCACTGCAAGGTAAGCAAGCAATTCACACTTATAATATCTGCCAATCTTTAAAGAACACGGAAACGAGCTATATTCTAACAGTGATAATGCAATTATGACCCACTATAAAAGTCTGAAGAACTATAAAAAGACGTAGATGAGTTGAAAATCAAGCTTGTGAATATCAGAAATGAAATGTGTATAGCCATAGATTCATCTACATAAGCATTCTTTTGACAACAACTGTATGATGTATAGTTCTGCATCTTGAGCCTAGTTTTGATGGGTGTGGATTACATTTTCACAATAGCCAAATCTGCTCAAATTCGCAGCTTAATTTGTTGCAGTTGCTATTCATCGTTTTTTTCTTCCAGATGAATCAAAATTACATTAAAATAATCTGCTAAAAGTGTGTACACTCTCGAGACAACATAAGCAAATACCTTATCACCAACTGCGTATGCCGGTGGTGCCATTTTAATATGGCCAATTGGTAGCTGAACATTTGGAGCATCATTTATTGGAAGCTTTATTTGAAGTGTTCCAATAACATCTGCCTTATCCATAAGACGTTGTTCGATTGCTTCAATAGTATTCTCAGGTACTGGTTTTCCATGCCAGTTATCCTGAAGTCGATTGGCAAGATATAAAATTGTAATGCAATGTTAATATCATGTACAAGTTCAGTTTGAAAAAGATGTGATTATTCAAGCTAGTGCAAACGTCTGCTCAAGAAGCAAGGTAGTGACTGCGCTAAAACTTCTTACATTAAAATATCACGTAAGTTGTACTTGCAAATTTTTTAAGTATTTAAAGACTTCTAGCTTTCACACTCATAACTTTAACTTAAATAATTCATTTATATACGTTTATTGACAAAACTAGGATAGATTCTTTGGAGTGACAGGTTTGTATTTGGCTTCCTAATCGTGATACAACCCAGCAATACACGTTTGTATCCCGTCAAACAGCCAACATTCATGATCTAGCAGAGAATCTAGGATATTTCCGGCATTTATTTGACCGGTCATAGCTGGTGCTCTGCCGCCAACAATGTGTGTTATCGATCTCCGTATTCTTTTCGTTTCGACCGATATTTACTAGGTCCCGAACCTCCTTCCAATGAGTACTACTAATTAACTAACCTCTCCCACAACCACTACACCACCACTGATTTTTCATTGGAATAGTCTAACACTATTCTAGAATGAGTCAATGATTACACTACATCTGTCACTACATTTGATAAAGGATGAATAAATACTGACAACAAACGGTAGTCAGTTTTCTTCCAGTAAATTTAGATTTTAAGGAACGCCAGCGCTTTATAACTTGCTGCAGTAAATAACTGAAATTCAATCTCTGCAACCATTGCAGTAACATAAACTACTCAATCATCAAAACATATTTCAAACTATGCAACAGGCAAAACTTACTTCATCTTCGATTCCAATGATGCCCTTTCCTTTCAACGTTTTTGCAATGATGGCCGTTGGTCTGCCTTTTGTTTGACTGAATAAATCAACAAGTATTTCACTGAATCCCATTTCAAGTTTAGTTTAATTAGAAGCATCAAGCAATTCGCTTAAAGTTGCTGGTACTGACAGAAACTGTACATTTCGGCCATCAACAAGACACACTGTCATTTGAGGCTACTAGGAAATTCCGAAATATGCTGGTCATATTCTGATGCTATCTTTTACTTTAAAATACCACAAAATGTGATAAAATGTTTGATTTTATAGGTTTTGTATTATTAAAATAAAAATTATGAGAAATATATTCCTTCTACCATTTATTTTTTCTAAATGGATTTCTAACCGTGCAGTGTTATAAGCATTCAGCAGTTCTACGACATTACTGCCATCAACAACGACTGTGTGGCATCCAAATGATTCAAAGCGTTTTGCCATGGCATCAGCGTCATGTCCTAGCATCGTCTGTTGGGTTTGTCCTAGACGGTTCATGTCTACGATTGTGACCAAATTATCCAATTTATAGTATGACGCAAATGCTGGAACATCGAGCATTCAGATTATTGATTATTTATTTGTTTAGGAACTTCTTATTTCTCGTTGCTATCAAATAGTACATGTTATATCAAGTTTTCAACTAAATATCAAAGAGAATTGAAAATTATCAGCAAGGCATACCTGCTGCCTCCCACACTGAACCTTCTGCGCATTCACCATCGCCCAACAAACAATAAACACGATAACTTGCCTAAATTTAAAGGACTTTTTTCAAGGAGACAAATTTGATGAATAATTCGATAATTTAATTCGTACCACATAAAACAGTTTACAGCTTAAACAAACAGGAGATCTGCATATTTGTGAAAATGATCAGCAGAGTGAAAATGTCCATCATGTTAAGCGATCAAAGAGTCATCCTCTATCACGGTTGGCCAGATGATAAAAATTTCATTCCTAATGCTTCAAGAAATGATACCTTATCGATGTATTTTCCAACATATGCCATTCCAGCAGCGCATGATAGACCTTGTCCGAGAGAGCCAGTAGCAACATCGATAAAGTCTAGTCGTGGTGTTGGATGGCCTTCTAGATCACAGGTTATCTTCCGTATATTCATCATATCAGTAGTTGATACATGTCCTGCTTGATGCCAAGCAGCATACAATACCGGGCATGCATGACCCTTGAAAAAAAACCTATTTAAATCCTTATGATTTAAATTAAATCACACATAAACCATAAAGACAAGTTATACCTGAAATAACCACTTGTTTTATCGTTAAAAATTCATTAAAAAAGCCGAACCTTCGATAAAACGAAACGATCAGAAGATGGATCTTTCGGGAATGCTTTGTCAAATTTCATTTCGTTAAAGAAAAGTGTTGCAATAATCTCCGCAGCTGAACATGAACTCGTGGGATGACCTGATTTGGCTGCACAAGTCATTTTGATTGAATCAATACGTAGATGATTTGCCACATCATCCAATTGTTGAATATCTACTTTTCCCATCGCTGAATTTGATAAACGTAACTGAATTTCCTGAAATCTTATCTTTTCTGCGAAATTAATAATAGTGTAGCTCAAAATGTTCCATACGAATAAATCATACGGTAACATAGTTGAACTTATTAACCAAATAAGAGATTTAATCCCTTCAATATCAATATCCTTCCTCTTTATCTTCATAAAAGAAAAATTAACAAATTAACAACAAAAAATAAAAGTTCATAAGGTTGATATAATTAAAGCTCAAAGATCATTTCATAGTACCCGTCACACATTGAAATCAGACAATCAATATGTTTCAAAGCGAATATGTCCCATCTCACTATTCTACGATGTGTTACAGTGTACTTTAACCTTTCTTTCGATAAGCAGAATAGTATGAGTCCTTGAGAAAGCCTTATCACTAACAGTGCAACTAACACTGCTTCAAATTTTAGAGATTTTAAAAACTTTAAATAGTATATAAACAGAGAAATGCATAGTGTAAGAACAAGTTTTTCAAACCAAACACAAAATGATTGAGTGAAAGTATTTTAAGCACACACAAATAATTTCAAACAAGAAAATGCACCGTTAACAATCAGACATGTGAAAGATCGTATTTCGCCACATAAAAATCATAAATTAAAGAAAATTCAACATCATTATTAACCAGATAATCGAAGCCGTCATACTTTTATTACAAATTTTTGCTCGTTTAACTATTACTATTTCGACCTATTATCTTCAACATAAATCGAATTGTAGTTCAAATACCCAAACAGACAATTGTCCGCTGTATCATTGAATTTCTTTAATTTACAATTAAATAAACCCGAAAAAAAAAAACTGACAAAAATGTCCATTGTTGCTCTATTTTTGTTGAATGAAAGTAACATCCGGCAGTATCCGTAAGATTCTATAAATAAAGTAATCGAATAATATTAAATACAAAACATTTTGATCAGAGCTCGACAACAAGTCAAGGAGAAAAAACGAAGCACACAAGAATAAAACAACAGAACCAGTAGCGTGTGTTGTAATACTATGTCGATTTTGCTACAATGAATAAAAAAACGATACAAGATTTTTGATCACTTCGGGGGTCATACGTCGAATTGTTCTTCGTTTCATTTTGCAAATTGTCAATTATTACAACATGATATACGAAAAACTGGCCCTACTGCGCCTATGTTATATTTTTCAATGGATGCTATTTGAAATGCGCTTGCTAAAAAACAAATAAAAAAAACATTTCAGGCTATTTGAAGTTTTTCTTAAGAAAAAATTAATATTATTGGATTGTCTCAGAATTTAACTACAAAGGCTCGAGAATTACCCAAACTAACTACAAAGTGAATGAAGAATGAAAGACACAGTGGGAAATGGAGCTAAATGATAAAACAAAGTGCTTACCATAAACTGATAAGCCATCAGTCGGAGACAGAAAAAACAGAAAAGTGGTAATCTGCACGACCACATTATTATTAGTACTAATCTTTAAAAATCTCCATTGGTCGAGTTTTCTGACACTTTCTTTTCAACGATTTCACAATGAAGGTTGTATTCCTGATCGATGCCAATGTAAGAGTCGGACATTATGAAAGCCGTAAAAATATGCCGACCTCTGGAAAAAGGAAATCTATTTGACAGGCATATAAAACTGACCTCCTTTACCCATCTGACTTAAAATGTCTTATCTTTCAATACTATACGATACTCTATGATGCACATTACAGCTTATTTAGTATGCATGACAAATCTTTGCATCAAAGGATATGTATGCTAAACAAGGCCGCCATTGCTCTAAATCTAAGTACCATAATTAGGAATTTTAAGATAAAAAATCTCTAACTAACTGGAAAATTGAAATCTACATCTAGCAGTTTGTTCTTTAATTTGTCAAGAATATGAAATCTTCCAGAAAATTACTCTCCAAAAACTTCGTTTTTCTTTTTTTGAATCCCTGAAGTACGAAAACTCACAATTGCTTGGTCATCCTGAATGGTATGTTGAGTTGCTTAGAACCGATAATCGGTGGTATTTTTTTGCAACATAACACTTCACCTGTATCTTTCTCACCGATCATCACAATCCAGCCAGCAGTTTTTTCTTTATGGAAACGTGGACAAAAGGCATTCGTTTCAAACTAAAACACCACTGTTTTATTCAGCTATTTAATTTTTTTGATCAAAGTAGAAACCTGTAGTCATAAAATGTTGAAAACAAAAAATATCTGGGCAAGGAAACATAATCCTTATAAATTTTGATATCTAACTACAAACATGAACATACCCTATATGGGCCGACCAACTCGACAGTGAATAACATACGATATGACGTATCCGATTCAACATTTATGTACTTGGGCCATCGCTCATCTTGCAAATAATCGATTTCGAAAACCTGATTTGCACCACATAACACGCACTTCCTCGGCTGTAATATTGGCCATTTCAAAAGAGCGTCAACAGCCTGAAATTATAACATTACATAAATTGAGTGATAAAATACTGTTGTTGTATGCTTAGTAAAGGAGATAAATATCACAAATTCACAAACGGCGAAAAGGTGCATAATAGAATGTCTATGCAAAATCATACGCTAAAAAAGAGGATGAATAACAGAAAGAAATGAACTAAAGGCAACATAGGCCCTAAGTACATAATGCATAGTAAAGTCCATCCTTTAAAGGATTTCAGGTTTGATGATTACACGAGCACCCTGGTCCAGATGTTTTGCAATCCAACCTCCAAGATTACAGTCCCCTGATTATCTCTACCTTCATCCCTCAAACTGCATCTAATGTTTCAAGGGTAGAGACAGAATTTGAAAAAGAAAACATGGAAAGATTAGCACTAGACAAATAAAAATTATTAAAACAAGCAAAGACCTCCGCTGCTTGATTCTCATCGATAACCGTGACGTCCAGAAGTTTCTTGATGGCCTTTTTTCTAGTCTGCTCGATATTCCTTTTATCAAGGCCAAAATGATTTTTTAATATAGGTATCGTTGAATCAGCCCTGTGCATCAACAAGGAAATTAACTTCTTGGAAATACTGAACAAATAAATGGCTAAAAATATTTCTTCATCATGTGAATGGAACCAAAAATTCTCCCAAAATAATATTGCTAGGTAACAAAACATGCGCTAAAAGACACTATTCATTTTTTTTTTTTTCCGTAAAAACTGCTGTAGTGCGTACTTCTACTACTAATTTTCACTACCGATAGCCAAATCAAGGTTTGATAATTTCAAAGTTAATGCGAGCAATGGTACAATGAATGAGTGCATTACACAGTGAAGAGTCAGGGAGTTTCGTGATTCCTCAAAATTTTAGATTTTATACTTACCCAACTCTATCAATAACTTCTTCACTGAAGTGAGGTACGACCAGTAAGGGATGGTCAGTATGCCAAGCAGCCTGGGCGATCATTTGCATCAAAATAACAACGGAAAGAGCAGTTGAAAGCCATTTACGCAAAAGACTTATGTCCAACATTGCCTAAAAACTTGAAAATATTCTAGAAGCTGGAAAATTTATATCATTTCGTGATTTTAGCGAAGAACCATCCCAAACATAAATTTAATAGACGCACAACTAACAAGATGGTGATAAATTATCTAAATATCTAATCTAAATATCAGTTCTCCGCTCATTTATTGACTTAATGCCTTAAAAATGTTCTCAAGTAAAGTCTAAGAGTCCAAAAAACCATTACATTTAAAATTCGGAAACACTGATCTAGCATTGAGCGTTGGTCAGTGATGTAATCTGTCATCAGTTTTATACGACTTAAATGTGCTTCTAACAGTAGAAGTGCTTTTGTATGTGAAGAATCCAAAGCAGCATCAGCTGGCAGTTTAAGTGGCATAATTTGCTGCAGATGCCTGAAATTACTGAAAATAATGAAAAAAGAAGTAAACTAAATAACACATGTAGGGTTTAGTCAACGCATATTTTTGAATCTATGTTAAATTATGGAGCAAAAACGTGAGAGTCAAGATCACGGTTTTTATGGTGTAAAATTAACGATTAATGAAAGAAACCGACCCGTTAATTTGGTCTTCATTATGTCGAACAGGTATTTCATCATATTCTGGGCAATCCTGAAATAGCTTTTCTCAATCTCTTTGAACCAGAAATAGCCTTCCTCATTCTTACAGTAAAATTTCCTTAATAAACTGACTACTGCTGTAAAAAAAAAAAAAAAAAAAAAAAACATAATTGCAGTATTTTGGAACACCGTACAGAGTGCAATTCTTCATGGCATGGTAGCAAAAACCACTAGTGGTTTATACAAATGCAAAATCAAACAGTTGAAACATACTGCTAAAATTTTCACGAGCTCCTCCACTGTTGTTGTGGGCGTAATAGCGCTGGCAAGAAACCGTACTGTTTTATGATTCAAATAGTAAATGCTTGCAATAGTTCCAAGCGGTGCCGAAATAAGTGACTGCTCTTCCTGAAATCCGATGCATAAAACCAATTTAAGTTATGGATCCATATTAACACAATGCAAAACACCACCTTCGGAATCTTCTGAAAACTTCCACTTCTCATGATAATCAAAAAATGGATATTTGTCATAAGAAAAAAAAAATCCAATATTCAAAAAAGAACTATTTTTTCCTGTGAAACAAACATACTTCATTAATGGTGATACAACCAGAAAGCACGAGTTCTTCAATACAGTTATCAACTACTTCCACAAGAAACTGTGTCAAAGCTTCCGGTGTCGTATCCACAATACCATAAAAACTACAAACAGCAAAAACAATATGAATTTCACTATTCATTTAAGCTCAGATAAATCAAAGCAATATGCTTTCACTCATTTCATAACTCTCTAGCATTAAATCCAAACCTAATATATTCAATCAAAAAAAAAAGGAAAAGCTTTGTTATTATGAAAATTTTCACCTTGGATTTGCAAAAAGACGACGATAAAGATATGTGTTAGCAATATATTCCATTACATGCTGCTCTGAAGTAATCGTTCCAGCGTAAATTTCGGCATTCACATGATTTGGTAGCGCTGTGAGCAAACTGAAATGACAAAAAATATTGGAGAACGCGCAAAAAAGGATTGATTTCCTTTGCATGTTTTTAACACAAAATCACCGATAACTACGAAAATCTGATATACAGTATTTGATGTATTTGAGTTGGAAGCAAAACATATATCCTTGCAGAGAAACAAAGTTAAATAACTAAAAATGACCGGAAAAGCATGGAAGCAAATTCATGCATATTTGCAATTGGCGGGGTCATTTAAAAAAAAAAAAGAGATAGACAAAATATGCGCACTAGATCGATGATTTAACCCCATCCCTTTCTATGAAAGTAAAATAAGCCTACTTTGGAGGACAATATAAAAAAGGGTATTTTCAACGACATACCTTGATTCGACGGGAAAAGGTTCGTAAAGAAAACGCTTATAGAAATTTTTCTTAATATCTTGAACATAAATAACAGCAACAGCAGAATCATCGAACTGTGGCCGACCAGCACGGCCTATCATTTGCAAAACATCTAAAGGTTCAATTTCAATAAATTTAAAACTCGAGTTCTTTACATTCATCCTCTTCTTTGACCTTTTGAACCCTACCTCTTACTTATTATGCTTATGAATTTCAGTTTATAAGGGAAACTATATATTATAATTTCCATGCATATCTTTAGAATCAGTTTAATTGATTAACACTTCCAGATTCCACTTGAAGCAGAAAGGAAGCTTATTTTGAATACAACGATTTACTGAGAAATATGTATAACATAAGAGATTAAGTTCGTACCAGTAACAGGGAAATCAATATACTTGTGAGTTTTCCCATCATAATACTCGGTTCCTTTAATAATAACCAAGTGTGCCGGCATATTAATACCCCATGCTAAGGTTGCTGTAGCCACCATAACTTGAATCTTTTTTTCCACAAAAAGCTGAAAATTATTTCAATGCAGAAGCAAATCACGAAAGAGACAAAGCTCATCCTCGTCCTATTTAAAGTTCCACTGACGCTAACACAAATTACACTTTTTGCAATGAATACTCCTGCTTAACAAAAGTCAGCATGATTATGATTTCGGCCTCAAACTGCTTATTGAAAAACATTTCAGTAATCTTTCGCACGAAAATGAGAAATAAGAGGAGGCACTTTTTAGGCCTTTATTTTTATCATTTAAATATCGTGAAATTAAATATCGAGTATCGCTAAACTCAAGTTGAAAAACGGAAACAAATTTTAATAAAAAATAAATTCTAACCCGTTCAACAATGTTTCTTTCGTGTTGCTGCAAACCAGCATGATGCATCCCCACGCCGAATGGCAACGTTAATTTTAAATTCTCATCTTTTAGTGTTAAGGTCAATTGTTCAAGCTGTAATGAAATAAGTTTTAAAATCTTCAGCCCAGTAAAGGAGAATCTGATATCCCAGAAAACCAAAATTTTTTGGAAGGAAATATTTTAGACTTTATTTTAAACAATTTTTCATCATCTAATCTAATCATTACATGAACAAATGCTGTTTTAAAAATGCCTCTTTTACCAATATGACAAACAGTATCATCAAAAATATCAATTTGATGAAAATTGCAAAATCATTCATAAAGTTCCTGAACGGCTGCTATATCTTCCTCAAAAGAAGTTTTTATCCCGTACTTAAAAAGGTAACTGACAAAGTTTTATGAGAATAATGAAGCAAGATGGAGTCACTGTACCATAAGTTAAATTCGTATGAAATGGATGGAAATTTTACATACCTCTTCCATATCCATGTGAAGCCACTGTCGCGGATCATCATCGGTAACAAGTTGCGAAACAAATGCCATTGCAGTTAATCGCGTCTGACGCCGTGATGCCACAAATATGAGAGCTGGTTTACAAGGAGAATAACTTTTGATTGCTAAAAAAACACTAATGAGCAGGGAAAAAGTACAGCTGTAATTACATTGTAAGCAAAAATTACAAAAATACTAAAATTTTTCACAGATTATATATATGAAGCTAAAACGCGATTAGAAAAGAGATTGATCATTAAACAGTGAAGAATGAACGGAAAATTGTTTTGAGGTAAAGAAACACCTTTGAAAGCTGGTCGATTCATCAAAGCCATTCGAGGGCAATAGTGCTGACCTGGGAAGCCAGCAATGTGCACCTCAATAGGCACAGGTCGCACGTTTGGCCGAAAATTGAAAAGTCCAGCCTAAATTACTCTTTAGTAAACGAGAGAAATAAGATTTACCAGGTTTCCAATTACCTGAGCTGCTTTAGTGGTCAAATCATAAGAAAAAGTAAAACTTGAAATTTATTAACTCACGTCAGCAACACCTAACCATTCTGCCACATCGCCTGCATTAGCAAGAGCAGTAGAAAGGCCAACAACACGAACAGGATTCTGCGACTCTTGTTTTTTAGTCATCAACTTTAATCTGAAAGAAATTTCTGAAGTGATTTAAAATCTTCAATATTTGAGACGTGTGTAGTATCTCCAAGAACCGATCTCTACAAATTCAGACACCAAGAATCAAAAATGAAGGAATTATTTGGGTTATCCATGATATAGATCGTCACCCCGCCTACCTCGTTATAATTGCTTCCAATACAGCACCTCTTTCAACACCTAAAAGATGAATTTCATCGACAATTACAAGCGCCACATCCTTAACATATTGACGAATTTCCCAGCTACGTGTTATACCATCCCACTTTTCCGGTGTCGTGATCACAATTTTTGCTGAACTCAAGCTGCGAATATCTGGTGAATGATCACCGGTAAGCTCGACCGTCCTAAAAAAAATTAACGTTAAGCACAATATATGTGAACCTTATAAACAATAAAATTCAAAGTTGAAAGATAGATGTTATCAGAAAGCATAAGCACCCTACACATTGTCTGAAGAAAAACAAATCAATAACCATAATAAAGGATAACAGCGCGAAAATTAATTTTAATTTGGAAGAATAATAAATAATTCCGCAAAAATAAAAGATGATAAATAACCAGAGAAATGTAAACCTAATATTCAGTTTTCGAAATTTCTCATCCCAGTCAGAAACGCGTTCGCGCACCAAAGCTTTTAATGGTGCAATGTATACACACTGCAAACAGCAATCTATTTATTTTTCAGAAAAAAAAAAACAATCAAATTTGTAGGCTAATATTTCAAATTATTTTACAGAACCTCAAATGTAAGAAATTTCAGTTTTTTGGAAATATACAAAAATAACTGGAGAATCTGGATTTCAGTAAATTTTATCAAGTTCCTTGTTGCAAAAGTAGCATCGTCAAAAAAAAAATCCAAGTAAGCATTAATAAGCTAAACCTTTTTATTCGGATATTGGCAAAAAATACGAAACATGGCCAGTTCAGCACAAAGAGTTTTACCGGAACCAGTTGGTGCGCCTATTAAAGCGTTTTGATTTGTATTATACAAACAGTGGAAAACCTATAATGAAATTAGTTTATAAACTATTCTGTAAAAAAATTTTCTAGTAAATAAAAAAAGAATACAGAAAAGGTAAAAAGTCTTGAAAAATAACCTGTGTCTGCACTGGATTAAAAAACCCGAAACTGTAAATCGACTGGAATGCCTCATTTTTCAAAGCCGTTAATGGTAAAGGATCCAAATCCAGCAGATCTGCAATTTTGAACAGTTGCCCCTTTAATTAGAAGAAAACTACTTCAGTAAGATGAATTAATATACTAAAAATGTTCATAACGATGAAGCCCGAAATCATGAAAGAAGGTTACATACTTCAGCTCCTATAAGAAAAAGAAAAAAACTGCAAGCAAGAAATCTAAAGTTAACGGAAGCTATATATATACGATCTTGGTGAAAGGAAAATTCATACCCGTATGTGGACGATGTGAAGACGGTAAAACACAATTATGCATCGAAATAGGGACAACACTATCATCAACCACATAGCGATCATTTGCAACCCGCACTTGATAATTGTGGGTTAGCTGCTGATCCCTGATTGGTACTGTGAAAATGAGATTTTGTGGTTCACTGTTACGCACCTACGAAAGAAAAAATGACAGTGAAAAATACCGTATAAATCAAGCAGCAGATATCAAAGCGTGTAATATAATAGTTTACAAAAAATATATTAGATATCGAAAGCAAATGTCAAAACAGTTATTGTACACATAAGCTTTGAATGGTTGCAGCGAATAATAGCTTGGAATTAGTTAACAATCAAAAAGAGAAATAAAAGATAATTTACATACTTTATTCCTATTAACCACGATCTGATCATGATGAATGATCATGTTTTCATTGATGTCTTCAACAAACACCCAGAAAACTTGGACACCAGTTGAACCAAGAAAATGTTCATGCCAAACGAAGTCTGGCGTTAAAGTCACAGTCACTTGGATAATTGTGCTGCAAAGTGATCAATAATTCAGAAGGTACGGATGTATGGACGCACAAGAATGAGTAGATCATTTCTCATTTCCAATTTTTTTTCAAAATACTTTTGTCAAGTTAATCTGAAAGTCCTCTTTTTTAATGCTTAGCAAAGATATTAATAACCTAAAAAACATTCTTAGACTTGAAGTTTCTGAAAATTTATTTACTTAAATAACCTTACTAATGGATATAAAAAAGTCCTCATTTCCCTGAAACATAACCACAGAAAGAGAACTCTTTTTTATATTCTCTGGAAAGGGTAATTCTCCTGATAAAATCAAGGAATTTCCAGAAACTAGCGAAAACGAAACTTAGTGGAAATAGTCCAAACAAAATTGCAAAGAAGAATTGACTGCAAAATCCACTGAAATTATTGTGAAACTAGTCAGAAGTGATGAATAAACTTTTCTGTTCCAAAACGTGCAAAAATCATCCAACTAATCAATGAGAGATATTACAAACTTTGTAATAGGCTTGACTGAGGCTTCCAAATACATTACGGGCAACATGTGTACTGCTTCATACATCTTCTGCCCATCGCAACTTAACATAGCTCCTAAACCAAATCATTTACGATAAGAATAGATTTTCCATTTATTCTCCAGTGAAGAAAATAGATTCATTTTTCGAAACTTTTTACTCTTTAAGTGAGCAAAGTGTATTATCAAAGTCAAAAAAAAAAAAAAAAAAGAACGGAATCCAACTTTTTTACCAAGTTCTTTTGCACTCATCTCAAAGAGCTGATAATGAGAAAGCTTTCTCCGTTCGATTTTTGGAATCCAGTCTGCTCGAATAAATTCAGTGAGTTGCCTAAAAGACAAATAGTAAAAGGTGATTAAGAAGTTGATTTACTAGTTATTTCAGCGTCAGAAATACAATCTTTTCCTTCTTTCATGTGAGCGATCAGAGAAGTGTGGAACAGACTACGAAATGCTCTCAAAAGAAAAATGTAGTAAGAATGGAGCGATTAGCCCGCGAAAACTATGCATGAAATGTAGATTTTTGAAGAAGTTTTACCTCAGCGGTGTCTGAAACGGCCAAACTTGCTTATCAAAACATTTCGCCATAGTCAGCGTTGCAGTAGCTGCTTGAGCCCATCCTCTTCTCAAAGTTATTTCAAACACTGCACGACATAGTCGGCCACAGTTTTGTTGAACAAACATTGATTCCGAAACCAATGAATAACTTCGAACGAATGCTCGTGAAATATGGGCCTACAAAAAAGCCATGATCATCCAATACCTACAAAGCCCGATAATTTTGTTACGAAACAATTCGTTTATTATTCACCTGGATCAAACAGTTTATTTTTCCAGGTACAGTTGCCAAGGCACCTTTTTTCAAACGTAAAGGACATGAAGTTTGCTGAAGTTCCTCCAGCTCCATTATTTCTTCTTCTCGCACCTTAATCAAAAAAATATCAAAAATAAAAACAAGTAAAACAGCTCTTTATAAGAAAGTGAGATGCAGATTTTCAATAATGCCACGAATACCCACCAAGTGTACTGTACATTACCCAACGGAATCAACTATTAAAGGACTTTTCACTACGAAAGAAACTGTAGGACATAAATCACTAAATTATTTCCAGACAGCAACAGTTGAAAGTTTTAGACATAATATTAAGTTTTAAGGAGGTTTAGCACAAAGATGCAATAAGAAACCAGGAATATTTTAAAAGATTAAGAAAACTGGTTATCAACTCTTAAACATTTGGGACAGACGTGTTATAAAAAGGAATGAAAGAATACAACGAGCCTTAATTTGATCAAATTCCGTTGCTGATGCTATTAATGATAATATCGTATCGTCGCTCATGAATGCTTCCAATTTTAATCCTCTCACACCATTCAAAAATACTTCAACCGTTTCATATTTCATGTAATAGTTTGAAGCTATTCGCCCAAGATCTGTTGATGTCACGTAACCGTTTCTGAAGATTATTTATACAATATTCTATATTGCGCTACTAAACAATATTGAATTTTTCTCACACTGCTGTAACCGATAATATTACAAAAAAACCTAATCTTTCATATTTTCTATCATTACTTTATTCATTAGCGAACTAAAACAAAGAATTACAGTACTGGAACTTACATACTATCAAATCTGATCATTTGATTTCTGTCCAATTTCTCAGCTGCTTCCGTCATCATTTGAGTCAAATACTCATATAAATCTGGGTCACGCTCTAATTGTCCTCGAGGTATCCCATATGCAAGAGGATTTAGTTTAGCCCGAATGAAAAAATATGTATACTTGAGCCATTCGACTGCTTCAGGGATACTTGACACTGTTCCTAAATTGTTTTAGATGCTCGTTTCTATTCTAAATTGTTGTTACTCAAAGGTATGACGAAATCAGCAGTTCTAATAAAGTGTAAACAGAAAAAGAAACTCAGTAGTAGGAGTTTACTATGAAGTTTTCTTTGAAGTAAATTCAGTCAGTGCTTACTGATTAGACAAACTTGAGCAGTGGTAATAAAGGGGAAATTTTTTTAAAAGCTGTCCTTGCATATTGCTGTACTAATATTTAGGAGTATTAATAAAAAGAAAATGAACCTAAAGAGATTTCGGCATTCAGATTATCGTAAATTCGTGACATAAATTGGCTTTCAATAGGTGCTTGGCGAAGCAGCATATTCAAGTACTGTGGCATACTCTTTTTCCATGTTATGATTACGCCATGCCCTACAAATAGTTCACTTAATGAATGGATGAAATCATAAAACCTAAGAGTGGTACCAATTCAATAGAATATCTTGGTTGAATAAAGGCCTGATCCATGTTGATTAAATATCTTTAATTCAAGAAATCTAAAAAGTTTTTAAATTTCTTGAACATACATCTTCCATTCAATACTGCTTAGTAAAACTGACAGAGAAATAATAGGACATGCTCAGAATAACCTTAGGAGAAAGCTAGGGGCAACATATGACAGTATCCTAGTACCATTAAAAATGTTGCCTATGATGCTTCATAAATATCAAAGGGAGTCATTATTTACCTGAATTTTCATATTGTGGACGACCAGCTCGACCAAAAATTTGTTGCACGTCGAGAACACCCATGTCGCTAAAACAGCCTTTCTGAACATCGAAGATTTCAGTACCCTAAACGATTTTGCATAGGATTTGAAGTTTGTGGAAATCTCACAGATCTTGCAATTTTTTTGCTAATATATAAATTGTGTAACTGTTCCACTGTTGTCTACTTGAAAAAATCTGAATATATAGTCTGCTGCTTTGAACAATATTTCCTAATTTTTCATCATAATGCAATGAGAAACCTCAAAACTATACCAGGATAAATAAAAACACCGAATTTGATTCCAAATGAAGAATCAAAACCCTACCCGAATGACAACAGCATGCGCCGGCAAGTTGATACCCCAGGCAAGAGTTGAAGTACAAAAAAGTACGGTAATATGTCCATTAGCGAAGAATTTTTCAGTCATCAAACGCTCCCGGCGCGGTAAACCAGCATGGTGAATACCAAAGCCAAAGCGAAACAATTCCGCTAACATACCGTTCCGACAATTCTGCACCTGAAAGAAGAAAAAATTTCTTTCATTTGATCTTGCCTTCCGATTGCCAATGCTAAAACTTTGGTGTTGATTGTCATTGGCTTGGCTGCACCTTTCTTGAATTCTTGTCATGTTATCAACGACGCAGTTTCCGATATTATATAAAAACTTATACCAGTAACTGCTTATTATCGTTGCCTGCTCCGTTAACAATATTTGTTTATTTGAATGTTCATTCATTTACAAGTAGTACTTTTAAAGTATGGAGGAAAAAGAAAATTTGTGAATCACCGATTTTGCTGCATTAACGTATTGCGATGAACCAGTGCTTGCTGGCAAAAAATGATGCGATTCTCCCTGAAACCATTTAAACGCACTAGTTCTCATGGAATTCATAAAGACGTTTATTGTCGACTATTAATGGATAAGCTGGGCGAGGTATATAGCGCAGAAATATGAAATGCAGTAGGAAAGAAACCTTTTTAGCAGCTTCGTCTCGGAAGGTTGTAGCTAATTTTGTAGTAGCATTCCGCGCAGTTACGAAAACAAGAACTTGATGCCCTTTGGTGACAAACTGATGCACTTTGTCGTAACACACTTCGTCCATTTCACGCATCAAATCCGGTCCTGTACTTTTTGGATTACGGACACCGATAAAACTAAAAAAAATGCTTTTTGAAAAATAGAAATATAAGAATCAAATGATGCATTCGCAAGGGCTCAATATGTAAAGTCACGTAGTTAACCGAATACTACATCATAAGTTTTCATATAATTTAATGCATCTTTACAGTGATATTTGCAGCTTTCGATTTTTTGAATTTCACTTTTCTAGCTTTAATTACGAAAAAATTGTGAGAGAGAAAAAAATAAACTAAACTAGTAAAAATTACGTTTGTGAAAGTGGAACTGGTCGAAAGCGACCGTCGAAGAAGAACATCCCTTTGTGGGGGTTTACACGCAAAAACCTTGCAACATCGATGTAATTGGGTAGTGTGGCAGAAAGTCCAATGATTCGAATACCTTGTTGACTCATTTCGACCTGAAATTAGTGGCATATATCTGGTAATCTGAAGCTAAAACAATTACAGTAGTATATTATGCCCATAATCAGCCTATATCACTACTGACAATTGCATAGAAACAATCAAACCACTTGAGTACCACTGAAACTAGTAAAACGTAATGTGAATTTTACAAGAAACATGACAAAGATGATCGAGCTGTTTCAGGTCACCAATCTCAGTAAATTTTATGGTGTATCACCTTTAACAACTAACGGTTGAACACTTATGACATATAAGATACTGGAAAGAAAAAAAAAATACGTAATTAATGCAAGTACGAACTTGTCGAAGCGTCCTTGCAACAATGGTTTCAATAACGGGTCCTCGATCATCGTGTAATAAATGGATTTCATCGATAATCAATAGCCGTACCATTTTCGTAAGCGCTGAATCGATAGCTTTCCTTGTCACAACATCCCATTTCTCGGGAGTGAGAACAAGCATCTGTAGAAAATGGACATTTCTCACATAAATTCCTATCATGTGGAAAGATAACTGGCAACTTTGACACAAACACTAGTAATGATATGAGTGCATGTCACTGATATGTACTTTCTAGTATCAAATGAACACACCCACAGAAACGAAAGTGATGAGAACACGCCGTTCATATATATATATATAGAGTTATATATAAAAAGTAAATCAATCCGTTCAACAATTTTCAACATACAAGCTTATTTTTTTCTATTAAATATTGTGCCTCAATCTACTTTTATTTAGCATCATTTCTCAAGTTATATCCCTACCTGTGTTTCGGCGATTTCTTTTTTCGAAAGTGTTGTATCACCGGTTAGTTCACGCACACGTATATTGAGTGGAGCTAGTCGTTTAGCAAAATTTATTGTCATTTCAGTTGCCAGTGCTTTCATTGGCGCGATATAAACAATCTGCGATAGACTGTCACATAATGCAAATATAGGAATAAATTTTCAGGAACGATGAACTTTATAAAATGATTAAGATGCCATGGTAATATGCGAAAAACTGGATTATTTGCATAAGCATGGTATCCTAATTTGTACTTTCTATCAGTTATCGAAACCATACTTTGAAATCATTTCTACGAATTACACCA
This sequence comes from Dipetalonema caudispina, assembly GCA_013365325.1. Taxonomy (NCBI): domain Eukaryota; kingdom Metazoa; phylum Nematoda; class Chromadorea; order Rhabditida; family Onchocercidae; genus Dipetalonema; species Dipetalonema caudispina. Next base: position 16,350 of record JABVXV010000333.1, on the reverse strand, counting down.
TTGTCCATGTAGCCATGTATCGTGTTCAAAATTGCCAACAATGCAATATTCGTTTTGCCTAAATTTTTAAAATATCTATTTCAACTTCATTTAATTAAAATCAATAAACCCTTGTTAACCTATATGGATATAACCTTTTTGTTCTGCTCCTCGATCAAACGTTTTATTTAAATGCTGACTATGAAAAAGAGACTTAACGTTTGGGAAGATCGCCATTTCTGATAACAAAGACCACACATTGAATTAATTAATACATTTCTAATAAATTTATTTCCATATCTTATAAACACTATCATACCTGCACCCGTTGGGGCGCAAATCAACAAATTTTCCTGTGATTTGTAAGCTTGCGTAAACACCAACGACTGAATGACATTAAGCTTTTCGAAACCATTGAAACACTTCTTTCCCAACTGAAAAGAGAAAAGCGAAATAACAACTTTTGTAAGAAATAGAAACTGGAACTAATTCTTCAAAAAACATGCAAATATTTTTTAGCTAGATTATTTCGAACAGATTTTGATAAAATAAACTGTATTTATAATAAGTAAATGAAAGAAGTTCTCCGACTTCGTCAAAATCCTCGATATTTATCTGATGCACTCCTGTGACTTGAGATCTATCCACTGCAGGAACATAAACTTCTTCATAAGTGTCGCAAATCACACGGGAAGAGTTAGCCGGTAAACATCGCTTAAAATACATTTAGTCAAATTTATGTTTTTTTAACCCTTTTCTTTTCCTAACTGGGCGATAATTTGATTCGCATAAGGCAAAATCAGTATTAATTATGAAGCCAATTAACTAAACATTCAACGTTTTAATTATAGACTTTTATGATTCAGCTAATGCCGAATTGCAGTAGTCTAAAAACAAATAATGTCAACAAAATAGACGAAAAAGTTTGTCACATTTCTTCATCTATTGCTTGTTCCTCACTACTATATATATATATATATATATATATAACTATCAATCATTTGAATGCGAATTACATATCATGCAGCAATATACAGAAACAGAACCTTCAACCCGTCAACAGTGATAAAAATATGTTCGGATTCAATTACTGCATCGTATACATACGGAAAACGTTCACGTGGAACAGTTAGTCTATTTTCACGCAGTGTTTCCAACCACTGTTCTGCCTCCAGCTCTTGAAACCTGACATTAAAGTAAAATCTAATATTTCCCCGATATAAATTAACTTTGTATGCATAATTGCTGTTAAAATAGTTCTCCTCAATAAGCAGACCTCTCCTTGAGCATATCGTTCTGAGCTCGTTCCAACTCAAGCTTTTCGTCTTCGCTTAAATTTTGTGTGATTTTACTTAGTTCCTTGGCAGCACGTTTCTGCTCACGTCTTGTCATTTTACGCATGCTTACATCAGCGTTTGACTGAACTGTTACCTGCTGACAATACACCGGCTGTTCCCTTTGCTTTTGTGATTTTTGCTGAAATAGATATGAAGTGTCAAGACCTTTTTGGATGATAAAATGAAATTTTTGTGATTACTAAGTCATTTCAAGTAGTTGATATCGCGAAATAACAAGTAGATAATCTTTGCAAAATTGCAAAACTTTAAATACATAAATAAGTGACGTACTGATAGAAAAAGAGAGAAAAACAAGGTTTATTGCTTAATTCATTTCCTTAAATGATTAGATATAACTTAAAAGTTTTTCTTATTAACTGTACCAATATTTTCTCTAGTTTCGTAGTTCGAGCAACATCCTGACGAACGGAATTATAAAAGTCCAGCAGCTTTTGCCTCGATGACAAGATTTTACTAACTAAATCGAACTGCTCAAATCCAAGTAAATCGATAAGCTGAAAAAAAGAAGACAATTATTGAAATGACTAGTTTATGGAAAGAGAACAGCATTTTTTTCAACGCTCTGAATGCTGGACTAATTTTTAAATATAGAAAATCATGTCATGCTTTTCTTCATTTAAAAGACACAAAATTCTACATCGAAAAAGAAATGCGACAACCAAGTTCGTTAAGAAAAATTATAACGGTTTTCATGGTAAGCCTCATATCATATCTCAGCATATCATGAAGTACCTCTTGGAAATAAATTCACTACACATTTACAGTATGGGAATGTTCTTTTCCATAATTTCTAATTTACTATTTTGTTTTGAAGTAAAATTCACTTCGCCTTGCAAATTGTCATCTTCATTTGGAGAACGAAGTAACTCAAACAAATGTCGAATGACTGATTCCGGATCGTCATAAATTCTGTTGATTGTTGATATAATATCATTGCTTGTCACAATCTCCTGTACGGTGCTGCATTTTATATATTTTTACTATAATTTGACTCGAAACACATCAATGAAATTAGGGTAGAAATTACAGCAGATAAGTTGACTTATGCTACCATTAGGAAGACTTTTCAATATTTATAAACCATCTGAAAAAGCATCCAACCACAAAATTTGCACCTAAAGGGAAGGAATTAATCTATTTAACAGAAACCTTTGACGAAGACGGCGCATTGTTAGTCGTGATTGTGACATCAGCAGATTGTACAGTGTCTAGATGAAGAGTTTGTTCAACGAATCGTTTTCTCCAGTACACATGTCTTGTCATCCTAAAATAAGAGCTAGCTTTTGAAATCATCACAACCAATCTGTAAAATTTATAAAGTATGAAGTTTTTGTATAAATCATCTCTCACTTAATGATAGGACTAATATCACTGGAAAAGATTCATAACATTTATGACTATCATGTCCAACATAATATAATACCACCTTTTTAGCTTCCATGAAATATTTAGAAAAATTTCATCCTAGCCTACAACATTGCTTAATTGTTGTTACTTTTCAACAACAGTAACATAACAGCGCTTTTTATATCACCTTTCTGGTGTAATGCGAATATGAACATTCCATTGACTAACCGGTGATTATGTTCGTTTATAGGATGATTTATCGTAACTGCGCTATACTTATCAAATAATTCCTTCATATTTCACTTCAGCTTCTCGTCTTTCTGTAATCATTTTATTACTTCATTAAAATTCCTTCTGTTACTAAATTATGAGCAGTAATATTATAATTGAGGATATTATCAACAATTGAAGCTTATATCGTTCACAGTCTCCTCTATACAAAACTGTGGAAATGAAAATGTTCACAGAATTCAACTGACCAAAATATCTCAAAAAGATGTGTTAAATATGAGATAGGAATAGAAATTGCTTTACAATGTACATCTAATTTTAATTCCATTTTTACTCCACATTACTAATCCCATTTTTACACCTCAAAATATTTACACTAAGAAAGCTGAGAGAAATTCTATTTGCATTGAGTTACTCACTCGTTTGTGCTACAATAGCATCAGCGTCACACATCATTACTGTAAAAACTTTTTAACAAACCATATAATCTCGCTGGAAAACTTTGATTCATATTTTTTATGGATATAATGAAAATATTGGCTTACCTAATCGTTTAAATCTCTTTTTACATGGGAAGTAAAAGTTGTTGTGAATTTGAAATGATCTATAAGTGATAGTGTAAATATGTTGTAAAGCTTAATATAAAACCTAAAATAGTTTCTATCAAAGAATAAATTGTTTGGTAAAATAGATTGATATCAAGTTGAAGGGATATGTTGTTGTAATTTTGGGAATATAGATTTAATGCGGAATGGGTAATGGTATAAAATTATGGGATAATGTATTTGAGAATATGCTCATGTATAATGAAGTTATCGTATTTGATGTAGGAATGAATAAGTTAAAGTTTGATTGATTACAGTCTTCTCTTATTTTTCATAGTTTTTCATGTGTTTTATTTTTCTCTTTTGAGAATTTCCTACTTTTATTAAGATATTTTAGGATAAAATTTGCAGCAGCTATGTTTCCAGTTCAGATATTAAAGCAAAATGCGCAGGAAGAACGAGGTGAAGGAGCACGTCTGTCGTCATTTGTTGGTGCTATCGCAATTGGTGATTTAGTGAAGTCTACATTAGGACCCAAAGGAATGGTAAGTTTTTATCTTCGCAGTTGTTCGTTTACTTTTATGTGAGTACTTGAAATTTACTGAATAGAGATAATTTGTTTTGTAAACTCATATTGAGCACTTCTTGCAAAGCTTTCTTGGTTACATGAGGTGTTATTCCTTTCAAAACATTAAGTGCTTAGGCTTCCAAGCTTCAGTCGGGTAAATGTTTGTTTGATGTGTTTTTTTTTTTCTGCTTCCAATCTTTCAACATTAATTCGTTTAAGGACAAAATTTTGCTGTGCGGTGAAGGTGATTCACAACAAGTACAAGTAACGAACGACGGGGCTACCATCTTGAAAGCTATTGGTGTTGACAATCCGGCTGCAAAAGTTCTTGTTGGTGAGAGGTTGAGATAGTTAGCAATTAGGATTTCAGAATATTTCTCTCATTTATCACAGCAACTCTGGTAAGGCTGTTAGTATCCACTGAACATGGCCGTACTGATAATTGAAGATGAGGCCCGAAATTGGAAAGTCATAGTTGTTCACTAATTTTGATCTTGAATTGGTCACATTTTTACTTTTTTTTAGCAGTGAGAATTTTCCGTTGTTTAGAAATTTCGATGACACAAGATTCGGAAGTGGGTGATGGAACAACATCAGTGACCGTTCTTGCTGCTGAGCTATTGAAAGAAGCCGAACGACTGATTGCTGCCCGAATTCATCCGCAAACAATCGTTGCTGGCTATCGCCGGGCTTTGAAAATAGCTCAAGATGCGCTCCGAGCATCGGCGAGAACTTCCAATCCAGCAGATATGCGTGATGATTTGTTGAAAATAGCCCGAACAACACTGGGCTCCAAAATTCTAGCGCAGCATAAAGAACATTTTGCTCAGCTTGCCGTCGATGCTGTATTGCGTTTGAAGGGTTCTGGATGTCTAGAATCAATTCAGATTATCAAAAAACTGGGTGGTTCGATGGATGACAGTTATCTGGAAGAAGGTTAGGGTAAAAAAATAATGAAGGAAATTTAGATATTATGGAACTGAACAACATTAGCATTGAACTGTTCCTAATAATATTTAATTACTTTTCCAAGAGCAGACCCTCATTGATGACTTCATCTACGAGATCGATTCTCTTGGTAGATCGGGTACTTCTCAGCGTGTTTGCTATCGGTATCAAAGACGATAGTAATTGTTCAACAGAAGTAACATTCATAATTTCCAGCAGTTTCTTTTTACTGTTGAAATTTTGTTTTATGCGGTTCATTTCTGATTTTTAAGGATTTTTGCTTGAGAAACGTCCAGGCATGTATCAACCAAAAAAAGTTGAAAATGCAAAAATTCTGATTGCTAACACGCCGATGGATACCGATAAGGTTTGTGTACGCACTAATTGACGAATGAAGTTGAAAGTTTCAAGAAAATAGAAATGGTATTAATGAACAGCCAAATTATGATTTTGTTGTCGTGTTTGATATGGCGCATTTTGTGTTTGTTTGAATTGAGTGTGTCGTTGCCTAAGCTCCTGGATTTTTGGGACCTATGGTTTACGGAACTTACTCGCCCACTGCTAATGGCAACACCTTTGGTTCTTACAAATTTGTGTAAATCTGCTGAAAGGAAGCACTTTATTTTCTAGGTGAAAGTATTCGGTTCAAGAGTGCGTGTAGATTCTGTGGCTAAAGTTGCGGAATTGGAAGTTGCTGAAAAACAGAAAATGAAAGACAAGGTTGGTTCATGCTATTACTAATAGCAGTTTCGAAAACTGTCTTTTCAAGTTAATTTAAGTGATCTAGTTTTAAATTTGTTGCAGGTAAATAAAATCATAGCACACAAAATTAACGTATTTATCAATCGGCAGTTGATTTACAATTATCCGGAGCAGCTGTTTGCTGACGCCGGTATTATGGCCATTGAGCATGCCGACTTTGAAGGAATCGAAAGACTTGCTCTTGTTCTTGGTATGTTTTCTACTCTTTCTAATCAGCAGATTTTACTTTTATCTGCATTCAAGGTTCTTATATATCACTTTTTATAGGTGGTGAAATTGTGTCAACATTTGATTCACCTGAACTAGTTAAACTTGGTTCTTGTAATCTTATCGAAGAAGTTATGATTGGTGAGGACCGGCTGCTGCGATTTTCTGGTGTTCCTATTGGTATGAATTGATCATTGCAAAGTATCTGTAGTGATCTTCCTAGTAATTAATTGCCTTTTCTAACGAACTGAAGTTATTTTCCAAGTTTAGAGCAAGAAAGTATTTCGAAAATGTCTTTAGTTTTTAATTTGTGATTTACGAGGTTAGATGAGTAACTACTGCTATACTAAGCTTTGCAGGCGAAGCATGTAGTATTGTTGTTCGTGGTTCTACGCAACAAATCCTTGATGAAGCGGAACGATCACTTCATGACGCATTGTGTGTCTTAGTGACTCATGTTAAAGAAGCACGCACGGTCGCTGGTGCCGGAGCGTCTGAAATTTTGATGAGCACTGCAGCAATGTCTGAAAGTCAGAAGGTATTAATAATATTAAATTGAAATATATTGTACTCATCAGTTCATCACCAGTTGATGCAATAATTTCAAAATTGTAGATGATTTTGGTTATTTTTTCAAATACTTTAAATAATATGCTCCTCAAATTAAGATTGCTGGGAAAGAGTCGCTTGCTGTTGAAGCGTTTGCTCGTGCATTGGCACAGTTACCAACTTATATTTGCGATAATGCTGGTTTGGACAGTGCAGATATCGTGTCGAAGCTACGTGCTTACCACAGCAATAACAATCATTGCATGGGAATTGGTTAGTGTACTTTTCTTGATTGTATGTAGGAGGATTGATTTTTAGATATATTGGAAGGTTATGATTGAATATGGTAGATAACTTTGATTTTCATACGTGTGAAAGGTTTGTAGTGGAGATGTATTTTTTATCTTTGATTACAGTAGGATGACTGTTTTTGGTACGTTTTAGCTTTAGGTAACAAAAATAGCATGCTACAAAAGAGATGATTCGATAGAAGCTAATAAATAATATCGATTCATGTTTTTGTCTGCAAATTTCCAGATATTGAAAAGGGTGAACCGGCGGATGTTATTGAAAAGGGCCTGATCGAGTCGTTCAGCGTAAAGTTGTGCATGGTTTCCAGTGCAGCAGAAGCAGCTGAGCAGGTAAAATTCTCGAATTCCATTTCTTTTGAAAGGACAACATATTACAAGCATGCTGTTATCATTTTCATGGATAATTGGTAGTGATTAAAGATTCGAGATTTAAAGCTCCAGTAAAGAAAGCAATGAACTTTTTTGAAATATATTTTTTTATGACTTCAGATTCTTCGTGTCGACAACATCATCAAAAACGCACCACGACAGCGAGCACGTGACCGTAGACCTTGTTAAACCACCACAAAAACTCTTGCTATTGTTTGTTAATTGCTAAAATTTGTGTAAGTCAAGTAATTTAACAGTAAGTCTAAAGAAGCAATTTAACGAATCACTTAATTTTTAAGTCCAAAAATTTGTTAATTTGAGAATTAGACTACCTAGTCAATCTCTTTCACTCTTTCTGAATTCCATGGCTTCAATCTCTTCTTTACAAGTGAAATGTTTAAATGTATTGCTTAAGGCTTTATTCAAACATTAATATTGGATTATTGATCGTTGTTATTTCGCAAAAATAAATTTTTGCTTAACATGATTGGTTCGATGCATACTCAAGACTTGCATATTCTAAATGTCAACCGTCCAACTGTAAAGTATAATCTTTTTGTTTCGGAGAACGTCTACCCCTACAGAATGTTGTTCTGTAGCCCTTAAAGTCTATCAAGTGAAAAGCTCCAGTATTTCCTCTTCTGAACTAAGCACAATTTGGGGTCAGTTTCTTTAGTTAGGTCATCCTTTGGGATTAGTCGATCAAAGAAATAATCTTTCTGGGTCCTAAAATACTTTACAAATAATTTAAATAATTTTCTAGAGGAAATTAGCTTTATATAATATTTCTGATTTCAAAATGCTGGTAATTTTCTGAAGCAGTCATTTTGATTATTTGTATTCATTCTGAACGGTTTCTCGTAGCTGTTAAGTGCCAGAATTTGAAGTATTAGTATTAATGGGAAGCGAGGATAATGATGCTAAAATGCCAGCTGTTGGTACCGAAGTCACTTTGAAAGGGAAACAGTATCATATCCTATCAGAGCTTTACGATGGACCCTTTAGCAAAGTTTACGCCATCAGTAAAGGTTGTATGCAATATGCAATGAAGATTGAGCGAACAGCAGGATCAAAAAGGTCATTTTTTTTTTTTGCAACAGAGCTATTTATACTTTTTGGAATATCTTATAACAGAATACAATAAAGATTCACTGTAAATGTTATGATATCATGAACATTGAATTAATTGAAATTGATCATAGCATGAAATATTTACATCATAATTGTATGATTTGTTTATTCAAGTATAGAACATAGAAATATTTCATAAAATCAATCACATGAAAAATTCTATTCTTTCCTTCCTGAATGCAAAATTTTTGAAAAATCACCTTATCTGTTTTTAAATTACATCAATCAATTATATACATTTGAATGCTATCTAAATGTATATGATGGGAAAAAAAAAAAAGATAATTTTAACAATTATAGACCAGTATTAAAATTGGATGCATTAGTGCTAAAACAACTTAATCGTCAAGATATTACCGCAGGATTTCCACGTTTAATTGCTGCTGGTAGGACACCATTTTACAAATATATCATCATGGAATTGGTTGGTCCAGATTTGCAACGTTTGAGACGCTCAATACCAACAAAAAAGTGGATGAAAATTTTGATTTATATTAAAAAAAAAAAAAAAAAAATTAATATACTTTAATCTAAATTGTAAAAATTACTTATTTCATTTTCATTTCATTATTTTTTTTCCTTGAGTTTTTTTCAATGATATGAGAGTATCAATATGTATTCATGAATTAAATTAGTATGAATAAACTATCCTATGAGATAATATGAAAATATTACATGACTTTTAACATATCTATCCTTTTTTTTTTTTTTTTTTAAACTATTTATTCATGATAATTGAGAAGTATTTTTACTGAATTCTTTACCATCATCAATATGCACAGTTAAGGAATTATTTATAATTAAAAGAACTTGAAAAGTTATATTAAATCTCAATTTTTTTTTTACACTTCTTTCCATTTCAGATTCAGTCTTTCGACAACACTTAGACTTGCATCTCAGACGTTGAAACGTATTGAAGCACTTCATGATAGTGGTTGGCTTTGTCGTGATGTTAAAGCGAATAATTTTTGTATTGGAAAGCAAAATATGGGATTGATTTATATGCTTGATTTTGGTTTTGCACGAAGATTTATGTTAGTTAAATAACAATATATTTCTCAGTTTTATTATAATTAATCGTACTTTTTCTTAATTAGTCAATATTTTAACTCGTTTGAAAAATTACTCTTAAAAATAAGTAAAATTTCATTTTTATGTGATTTAAGAATATACAATCATTCGATTATAAGTATTGTAGTCGTGAAAATGGTACACTAATTGAACGACGGAATGCGGCCAGTTTAATGGGTACAATATATTATGCACCGATGAGTGCACACAATTTTTCGGAACAATGTCGAAAAGATGACCTGGAATCATGGTTCTATATGATCATTGAAATGATCATTGGTAAGAAAACTTCAAGAATTTCTCATCTATTACGTAATTGTATAATGAAAAATTGAAATTTGTATTAAATTTTGAATTTTTTGTTAGCTGGGAAGAATTTCAATAGTTCTGATTTTGTTAAGCAATGAAGGTTTTGCAGGAAATTTGCCATGGTTCATCCATGATCCCAAAAGAGAGTATCTTTTAGTTGGCGAATGGAAAAAATTCACACGTGGTCCCGGCAGACAACTATTACTTGGTGACTCTCCTCAGGAATTTGAGAAAATTCTTGATATCATCGACCAAACCGCGTATTTTTTTTAGTTACCTCTTTCATTCAAGTAAAAAGAAAAACTTTTTCTGAGAATCTCTACAAAATTGTGGTAAAGGTTTTTAGAAAAAACTTGAAAAGTTTAGATTTAATGCTCGACCAAGATATCGTATCATTCATGCTTTCATCAATCAAGCCATGGATCGCTTAAAGGTATAAAAATTTTTAGCACCAAGAGAGAGTGAAATATCCCAGACATGGGATTTACAATTACTAGCATGAAAATTCTTTGAAATTAAAGGATAATTTTCCGGAAATTGACACGACTCATCCTAGCCTTGATTTCCGCATTCAGATTGATAAAACTAAACCATTTGAATGGCAAGAAGACCCGAAAGTGTTGCGGAAAATTTCTATGACCTGTCAACACGATGAACCTGATTCAACTAGCAAACTTTCGCAGAAGAAATAGGGAAGGACTTTCGGATATGTCAAATATCTAACAGTCAGAAAGTGTCACATTTTTTGTGAAAAATTGTTTGTATTCTGTGAAAACAGCCATATTTGATTTGTATATGCAGCGCTTTTGTAATGGCTTTTTTATCTAATATCATACAATCACTGATCTCCAGAACTCACATACTGTACTACATTTGATCTGTTCAACTTTATGTTACAATATGGTGGCAACCATTTTAATTGCTGAGAAATCTAATTTCTACTGAGTTTTTCCTTATTATTCAGCTTTGCTCTCAATGGGTGCACTTCATGGTGGACATTTATTTCACACTTTTTTCGTCCATACTGATCTAAAAGTTCAGTAATCACTCGACAAAATTTATGACCAATCAGCTACATAACTGCATGTAGTAATTCATTTGGCACAATAATAACAAAATTTGGTAAAGAAATGAGTGGATATTCAGTGAACACAAAACATATAGGAGGTTTAACTTTACTCTTTTTCAATGAAAAATCGCTCGTCCACAATAATTAAGGAAACGAATGCTGTCAAAGGAACAAATTTTGCCGAAAATTGCGTTTTTAAATACAAAGCAGGCAAATTCTATTCATTCTGTCCTCAATCACACATCCTCTTCACTGGTTTGAAGCTTTATATAATTAATAATTTTCAACAAAATTCACGAACTAATAGATTCTTTCACCATATGTTTCAAGTGTTCCGGAATATATGGAACAGCACCAGGTTTCGAATGTTTTCTCCTGTTTTCTTCTTTGCGCCGCTGCGACAGTTTCATTGCTTCATGCTCTTTTGTGGCGCTAAAATTAAGAAAATTTTTGGTGGGGAAGTGAAAAGCATAAATGTTAAACTTGCAAATTTGCAATCAAATACGGAATTTGTTTGGGAAGTAAGATTATAAACTCACTCAAAAGTTACGCGCTCGTTCCGCAAATGGAATTAAGCATCATAATGTAAATATGTTATAACATTTGTTAAGAAAGAAAGAGAAAATATACGTGTAGATTGGTCTCGGGACGAAACGACGTCTCACAATTCGTCTAACTTCAGGATGTTCACCATAAATTTCCAACAACCGCGCATTGTAATTAAATGCTGCACGTTCACGTCGGTGTAACTGAAGGGAAATTAATCGAAATCTCAAATTTCCAAAATTTTTGGGACGTCCGTAAAAAGCCCAAATAACCCCAGCGAATATATAAATTGATAAAAGAAAATAAAGAGAATACCAATAAAACACATACCGGGCCTAATTTCTCGCTTGCATTTGCTTTCCATAAGCGAATGTTCATTTCATCAGAACCAGACAACACAAACTTATTATCCAGTGACCACAACACAGAAAGCACCTGCTGCATTCGTTTGGTGTGATATATTTCTCTTAAAAATATTCGTTGATTACAGTCCCATTAAATTACTGAACGAAATTGCAGTTATTAAATCCTTCAATTCTAAATAGAAAGAGTGAAAGAACGATGAAGTCTTCAAATAAAATCATACCTGCTACTAAATGACTCGACGGGAAATATCCTTAACGAGCGATCATAGCTTCCAGAAACAAATTCAGTTCCCGTAGGTGAGTAATCAACATCCATCACTGCATTTGTATGACCTTTATATACGCGCCGAGGATCAGTGAGCTTCCGAATATCGAACGTATATAAACTAGAAAAAAAATTCAGAAACCAAAATAGTTAATGCTCAATAACAATAATGAAAAGAAATATGAAAGTTGATTATACTTGTAGTCCTCGTTTGCGGCTGTGAATGTAAAAGCTTCCATTGGATTCCAGCTTACTGCATTTGGACGTAATTTCATCGTTACCTAAATGAAGTGTTTTTTCTTTTTTTTTTTTTTTTTTAAAGCAAGATAAATTCAATTGAAAAACATCAGCTTGAGGGTGAGGTGATAACAGAATTTTTACTGCTACTTCAGGCTGATGTTTTTGACAACAAGAGAACCCACTTTTTTTAATGGAAATTTTTGCCTTGTATCCAGCAATGCAATTGTCCGATCGCTACCACAACCCACTATAATCTCTGGTTCGACAGGATTGCACTTGACTGTGTAAACTGAATCAACACCCAAATTATACATTCGGATTGGAGAGTCCCTAAAGCACAGATTTTTCGGATGAAAAAAAAAAAAAAAAACTTAACATTCTCAATGAATTTTTCAAAACAGAAACTGAAACATCCCCGGCATTTGTTCAGCTTACCTTAACTTATTCCATACATGGATGCCCTCACCGCATGTAACGTAGTCAGCACTATTCACAACATGCGACACACCATGAGCAACATCATTAAGTGGTATCGAATGTACAGGTTCTGAAAGATCGCCTTCAACGGGATCCGGACATCGCCAATGTTTCAGTTGTGAGTCGTGTCCAACAGTTATAAAGGTGTCACCCGAAAGATTATCACACGAGATCCCTTAAGTCATAGATTATTAAGAACAAATGAATAAACCACCATTTTTTCCTCATTCTGCATCTTCTGTAATTAAAAGAAACTACAGAAAATAAAACTAGTGAAGCAGATTCAACTGTACGATTTAAAACATCATGAACTTTTACCATTAACAGGTCCATTATGCGCCTGTATTGTTGCTAAGCATTTATGCAACGGCAAATTCCATATCCGTACCTGACCATCACGCCCACCAGAGAAAATCGTTGACAATCTGACATATAGTCAACATTATTTTCAAAACTTACAGATTTATTTCTACATCCAATCCAGTAATTAAATCAATTTCCACTATTTGAAAGGAAATAAAAAGTAGACAAACCTGAGAGGATGTTTACAGAGCACTGAAACGCCGTCATTGTGACCGTCTAAACTTGAAATGAATGGTTTTGCAAAGACCCTAAAAACAACGATTATTTAAATTTAAACAGTATCTCGCACAAATAAATTTATCATATAAGTAATGGAAACTGGAAATAAATATACATTTTTTTAGTAATGGTTCTACAAGTCTCTGTATACAGAAAAAGAAAAAATTTTGAAGAATACCACTTGATAGTATAGAAAAAGTACCTAACAAACTGAAACATGAAATAACACCTAACATCTTAAACTGTACCATTTTTTACCAGACAGCAACCACTCTGTAAAAAGACCAAATATGTTAAAAAAGAAATGGCCTATACTCACTAATAACTTGAACCATTAGTTAGCTAACAAAAAACCGGCTATAGTTAACTGATGTGCATTTACCTATTTAGTTTAGCAGCATTCACGGCTCGCGTGTATTCCACTTGAACCTGAAAAGGATCCTCCGGCAACTTGAAGTTCCGCGGAGCTGAAATTTCAGATTTTTATACCACCATTTCATTTATATGACTGGATATGATAACTTTTCTGTGGTTATTTCGTGCCCTACGATATTTAAAAACATGAAAGCATTGTAATGAAGCTAAGGCTGGTATAATTCGTTCATTACATTCGTCTAGCTAATGTTTATTTATGGTGTTTGTTCCGGATAGTACTTCTTTACTGTTATTTTATTATTTGGCTGCCATTGATAGTATTCAGTTGTGTGACCGAATTCATCGGTTGTAAATTAGGTAAACGAAGTAAGATGAGAAGAATAATTATGTTTACCTTTATAAATATCATTTCTCGTCTCCCGTTGATAATCACTTGGATTTCGTGATAATACTTTCACTCGCATTGAAATGAAATGACAAGAAAAAAAAGGAAACCTCAACCAAACTGAGCTTCTTTTCAATGGCAGACTGTTGAAAGCTGTCACTGTACCATTATGCAACTTCTATATTCCATCCTGAATACTCCGAATACTCAGTAAAGCAATGCATAGATAATGATATCGATAACAAGCATGATAAAAGTGATAATACTGCACGGTATCATCAATGATTTATAATGATTCGTCAAGATTAGCATATAATTATCACTATTGTTATCACTATTACTATTGTTATTAATGTCAGTATGAAAACGAAATTTAAAAAGAACTGTTTAAATTGAAAAATTAATTGCATCAAAACTGAAATATCAAATTGAATGTTGAAAAATAATTTTGTTGAGTTCAATGTCCCATCTTGCCATTATATTTATGACGACTTCGACAATTTTTTTTTTTTTTTTTTTCGTTTTTTCAGTTTTTGAGGCAATGGCATTATTGAATACAACACGAATTCAACCATATATTTTTCCTACAATAAATGAATTCCATCTAAATTTAGCATAAATATTCTAAATTATGAAATAATTAATACCATAAATTATATACTTACATGGTGTTAATTGATCTTAGAAAGAATTATAATTTTTGTCGTGTAAATTCTAGGATTTTTATAAGTAAATCAGGAAATGCTATACGGATTATTCTATCTTTTCTTTACTTCAACAATTCAAGCAGCTACATCGCCATGTTTGGATGAATTCTCTGCAACAAAATGTTCCAATGAGTTAGATGATGTAATTTGCCAGGAAGCATTTCCAGTTAACGAAGCTTTGTTAGTTTCAATTTTGATTTTTTTATCAACTTATATATTCAAATATTTATATAAGGTCAATTTTTATGATTTATTATACTTTTCAAAATGACATCATTTATTTTTCATTTTTTAGTCCAATAATAAATGCACATTGTACGAATTTCAAATCACACAACGTTGAAGAGTGCCGGAAACAGTGTCGTAGTTGCTGTCAACATCCAGATTTTATGTGTACTGATAAGAAAAGTTTGTCATGTTATCATCTAATAATTTGTTCTCCTTGTAATTTCATATGTTAAAATTTTTGGACTGATTGAACATTTTGATTTCTATCAATCTTAATATGATATATTAGAAGAAATAATAAAAGTCTTATTTTAATTTGTAAATTTTTTTAAAATATTTCAGATAATATTTTTATCATTACAGGTTCTGCTCTGAATTGTCGTACGATTGCAGAAAATGGTCATTGTACTACAGCAGATATTATATTTAAAGCAATCTTAGCGGTGGAATGTGCAAGTAGTTGTGGACTATGTCGATATGCTGGATGTATGGATAATAATTATTTATTATGTTCTATGCTTCAGAAACTTTGTGAATTATCAGATTATCATGAACTTATGATGAAAAAATGCAAGCGTACATGTAATTTGTGTACTGTTGGTTAGTTTAATTTTTCGTTTCAATTACTCTTTCATTTCATTGTGCAATAATGCAAAAAGATAGAATGGGAAAGAAAAAAAAAAGGGGAAAAGTGAAAGAAGTAAATGATTTTTTTTAATTTAATTTTATATTTTCAATGAAACTCTTGTAACCTTCCATCTATTAAAGTTTTTAGTTGTAATTTTTCAGAAGATATGTCTTTAATTTTTCATTGTTTACTGAATTATGTAAAAAATGATTTTTACAGATACGCAATATCCAGGTTGGATTTACAACAAGGAAACAGATGCACATTATAAAGTGAACTTTTAAAATTTTCTCTTTTTCTTTTTTTTTCTGGAATGTCAACTTCTGTGTTAATTAAATTTTCAAGAATATATTTAAATTCAAAATTACCAATCGTTAAATAATAAATCGAATTTTATAGGTTGAAACAATGAGATATTTATTATATTAAGAATTTTTTCGCTTCTTAAATTTATTTCAGTTATTATTGTATTGATTTTCATTATAGTTTATTAATGCAATTTCTCGAAAAGAAAACAATAGTGCAGTGAAATATGAACGAATGTGTGCCGAAGAGGATGCACATTTGGTTTCAATACATTCTGAAACAGAAAATGCATTTGTATATGGTAAGAACTTTACATTTTCGAAGTTTTTATTCTTTTTATACTAAAATGAATAATATTATTATAATAATAGTAATAATAATAATAATAACAATAATAATAATAATAATAATAATAATAATAATAATAATAATAATAATAATAATAATAATAATAATAATAATAATAATAATAATAATAATAATAATAATAAT
>JABVXV010000332.1:0-67226 GCA_013365325.1 Dipetalonema caudispina | reverse complement strand
TTTTTCAATAAAAATTGCTTGATTTGTCTTGTTGATGTATGAATAACAATACATTTGTAAATATACATACATATATATTCGGTATCGACGAAATATGTCGATCAGTTAAATTATGCGTTTGCTCTGTATGCAGCAAAAGAAAATTTCAATTGCTGCAATATTCGACCTTGGCTGAAAATTGAAATAGGAAAACTGAAGTAGGCAGTTGGTTCCATGAAAACTGTAAATAATGTATCATCATTCACCAAATTTGATGTATGATAAGTATAAATAAAATAACGATAAATGGAAATATTGTATGTTTGGCATGAAAAATACTAAATATTATATAATATACATTAACAGCACTTATAATATACATTAACAAAGATTTTGATCTATTGAGAGAATATATTATATGTACTATAACATAAAATAATAAATATTATTTTCTAAAAAATTTCAAATTCATCTTGATGTTATTCCTTGGTTGGAAAGAAATTTTTGAGATAATAAAATAGAATGTGATGAATTAATAAAATGAATATGGTGAAGAGAAAATCGAATGAAGAAATGAAAGAGAGAAAAAGATAAGAATGAAATTCAACGAAACAGAATGGAATGATTGGAACTAATTTTCATTAGGATAAAAATTAGTATTCATGTCGTAACTTTCTACAAAATTAGAAAGATTTTACTCTAGTTTCTTTGATCTAAGCCACAATTCATTCTGCTATTCGATGATGTTTAGTCGGAAATGATTGTAAGAAAGGAAAATAAATGCAAAATTTACATTTTAGGTGAATGATAATGATACCTCGCAGATAGCAAGCTAACATTTTCATATTATAGATGATATTAAACACTTTACAGGTTGAATCATTCATGGATTTCCAAGGAATTCCGTTGCTTTTTCAATTACTTATCGTTTAATTGCATCCGGTCCGAGCACAGATATTCATTATTATTCTTAAGAAAGCTTATATATCGATTCGTTTCAATTCAATAATCGATCATAATTTTCATTATCTATCTGAAAATTAAAAATTTTCACAAATAATACGATAAATTTGATTTGGTCAATTTAACATTCAATTTAACAAGTTTGAAACTTCAACATATTATTAAGTTAGAGAATGTAAATTTGCCAATTGTTAAATTTATCACCAAAAAAACGTTTAATGAAATTAAGATTAAGCAGTAATATATTCCTTCTTATCTTATACTCTCCTTGTAAACTATATTATTTTGATTGAAAAGTAACCCAGTTAATGCTAGCAATCAAAAGAGTACATTAGGTTGAGTATATCACAATGATAAGCGCTATATCGGCTTACCAAACTTGATGGCAGATAGATTGACCTGTACCGATTTTTACCGTTAAGTTTACTCAGGCTAGTAGAGTTGGTTCATTAGTAGCAGTTCTGGTGGAATGTGAATGAAAGTTCTCATTTGCGATCTCGTCAGATTTATTTTCTTTTTGAATTGCACAATCTTTACTATATGATCTGAGTACTGATATTGCTAGGAATTAATATAAGGAGATATTTAAGTATTTGATGGAAGTAGAAATAGAAGAACTCGATATGTTTGGCATTTCTCGGGATTTAATCCGACAAGGACGACAACTGATACAGTTTGAATACTACATAAACTTCTGTTATAATTCATAACGAAGAATTTAATGGCCAAAATGAGGGAATTTGTCGGGAAATCAGCCATGTGGATGGTCTATACTGAAATTCTTCCTTATACAATAAATTTGAATGTAAGGAATAGATAATGAAGAAGCTTGTTAAAGTTAAACAAAAATACAAAGAAGAAAAATCACCCATCATGGAAATAAACATGTCAATGATGAGAGTTACTCGATTGATGAGACAGAAGTGTGTCACATCGCTGTAGTTCAGAATTGCTATGGACCGTGAAGCACATGTTGAGAGAGACAGCCAAACTGGATTGTTTCTATGGTTTTCTGGTTTTATTGTTTTCCGGATATGTTTAACGTGGAGTCAAGTGTTTCAAGGAGTAATCGGTACAGTGTAGTATATGTGTAGTACTAAAGGTAACAAATTTAATGAGCTAGGAAGGAAAACTTTAAACTTGTAAATATGTAATAGAACTATTATCTTCTGATTTTATAACTTCTCGGTTATTCGTTTATGAATGAATTTGGAAAAATCGGAAATCTCGTCATAGCATTACATCAGTTCTATTATTAAGTGGAACACGTTTTTTACTGAAAACTAGAAATACTCAATATGACTAGTCTTTATGTTGCTAAATTCATCTTTGATTTTATTTATTTTTTGTCTTTATCCGAAATGTTTGAATTTTAATTAAAACAGTGAAATGATATCGCTTGAACATCTCTTCATGATAACAAATGAGTTGGGTAAAAAGGTGCTTTGATAGGATTCGAGTATTTCTTCGTACATGCTGTACGTTAACTGATTGGAGTCAGGTAGTTCCAACACCGACAGCGCTTGTTAAGGGACGTGAATACGTCAATTTTTTATATGGCTCATATTCCGGATTCATTCAGGTTACTTATTATCAGCACAATGAATGATCTGACAGTGCTAATTTTCCTTAGTGAACTGGGGTTTAATTTGGAAATTTTCATTTTTAAGCCTTCAGAATTTAGCGATCAGCTCTGTATTATGAAGGTAAAATTTGCTGGAGATGTCTGAATACAATCTGATAGAGATCAGATTTGGAACCGTTGAATAATCTGTGCATTTACACTTTGTGAATTTTAACACGCTGCGGTATTTTTCTGTGGCACTGGATCCACGATGATGGGTAGGATATTGAACCGGGAGGAATCACTACTAAGTGAAATGAAAACTGGTATGAGATTGAGTTGGGGAGAAAGTGGATTGATTAAAATGAATTGAATTCAGGGGAATTGAACCATATAGTACGGTTACTAAAGCAGGAATCATTGTATGTCGTTATGTCATTGATACCAATCGATAGTTGTCACTTTTCTTCATTTAATTTAATTATAAAGAATATCATTTCAGATGGAAGTGAGGTCGGGTAATGTTGCAAAACTGGTAAATCGTTTGAGCAGAGATCTTTCACAGCTGAACAAAACAACAACGCCAGCAGTAGATGTCAATTTTAGACGATCTGGTAAGCAATCTAACCAGTTTTATCCTTTCTGAATAACATAACTTTTAATGAAATTCCAACATAGGTAATAGTCTCCAAAATCTTTCAAGTTTCACAAAGCTAACTAAAAAAAACGTACTTAAAATGCCATTAAACATATAAAAGGTCATGTGACTAGAAGTATTATATAACTAAGAAAAAATGTAGCTGTCTTTGTAATAAGGAATGAACATGTCTGCCAAACCTAACTGTAGGATTATTGTGATGTGCATCTTTTGAAGTAGCATTGGTTGGATCAGGTGCTTGTATGAGGTTTGGAAATTGATTTTTATGGATACCGTGAAAAGATAAGTGATCATTTTCTTCATTCGAATCCATCACAAATTCAGAAGCTCTTTGCTGTTTTTGTAAAATGAATGTTTGTATGGCCAAGAGATGATAAGAATTTGTTGCATTTTAGAGTTTATGAATCAAAATGCATGGAATGATTTTGTACTATCATTACAGCATATTAATTTTCAAGTAATGGATCTATTTTGTCTTTTAACTTGGGGCATATTTGTTCTCCATGAGATGTGTAATTAAAGTTTCCCGTCTCATCCGTAACCTACCGTAACAGTTCTTTATTTTGTCTTTTACTACTATAGCCACTATCCGTAACCTACCATAACATTTCTTCCGCCTAACAGGGATGATATTTAACAATACACATAATCGTCATTTATTATGTTATTGATCTTAAAATAAATGTACCTTATTTTTTTTTTTTTATTACAACATTTTTGAAAGGATTCAGGGCGAGGGAAAAATTGGTATAGATAAGTTTTAAATGAAGTGAAAGACGGAGGAAAAGTCAGGGAGTATTCAGGATACATCAAGGGCAGAAGTGACGTATGGTCTTCCTGAAAAGTTAATATTTGTTTGTTTGTTTTATATTCTTTTCTTCATTTCCTAATGTTGCCCTAACTGTGTACGGAAGACTGATCTTCCTTTGACCGTTCAGTTATGTAAACGATTCGAATTGTTCCTAGTCGACCCTTTTAATCACACCTTTATATAATTGAACCGGTTTTTCTGCGATGAATGAATTGATGGTTGGGTGTGTTTGCGAAAACGAATCATGCGGACATTCTTTGCTTTTGAATATTTTAAGATGTTTTGACGAACAAAAATGCGCTAGTCAAATTATTTTATATGTTTTTTTTATAATATGTTTTAATAATTTAGTCATATAACAGAAAAATTTTTTAAGGTAAATATTTGGGGAATAGTTGACCCTGTTAACTATAGAAATTCGTTTTGTAGATTTTGTCAGCTAGATTGGGGTAATTGCAATGAATTTAATTTAGTTCGTTGTTGATAATCGAACCCCATATACTGTGTCATTTATTAAATAAGATTTATGGATTGGTCTTTTTTGTTCAGGAAATAGGAAATAAAAGAAAGTATTAACTAATTGAATTTATCATGTTAACTTAAATTCTATATTTCAAGTTATAGTAGATGCTGCTGGACTGTTTAATTACTAAATGTGAGCATAAATAATGGAAACATCGAATAGAAGTGGAGGGATTGTGGCGTACTTGATAGAATAAACCTAGTTAAGATAGTTTTTTATATTTGTAGCTTTGCTGCAAAAAAATAAGGAAAATAGAGGTTTTTTTGAAAAATATGTGTCTCTGATGAAATTATGTTTGCAATCATTGTTACTGCTAAAAAAGCGTAGTTGTCTATCTTAATCATAAAAGATGGATACCACTCATTTTCGTGTGATTACCAAGAATTGAAACAAAATCCCAAAGCATGATGCATCCTTGTTAATATAATAGGCGGGTCCTAATAAGCTTGTTTAGCTATTTCTAATTAAAAAAACTGCCAAGTAGTGTGTGATTAAGATGCGATGGTGATATCGCATTTTTCAACTCTAATCCTTGTATGACGAAGCCGATACCATTCGCGTCAATTTTGTTAATTTTCCGCAGCTATCATTTAATTTTTATTCCTTAAGATTCATTTTGTTCTAATTTTTTTAATCTCATCTTAGGATATTTATTTCGGGATGCATTTCCGCTTTTTGTGTCCCTCTATCCTAATGGATATTCATACGGAATGGCTGTCCCTTAGGCGAAAAGTGATCTTTGAACGAATCAACCAACATGAAACATTTGTATTAGTTATCACATCTAAACAAGTTAGCTAGTAAGAATCCCTGTTACAGTTACTACATGTTTTTAACTGAAATATTGAATCCTGTAATTTTTGGAATAATCTTAAAATATATGGTAGTATGTGATTAAAAACACCATGACTCTCTATTTTTTAATGTAGTTCTCCCAGTAATGATGTGTAAATACTTCCATAAGATTATCGAGAAAGAAATTTACTTGTAAGAGTGCTTTTATCCATTTTTGCACGGTATGAGTAAATTTAAGGGTGTTAATGTGATTTTAAAATAGTAGAAGATATGACTCATCCAGAATGCAAATGTTGTAGTGAACAGGAGGTCTTCTGTGCATGCGAAAAGAAGAAGGAGGGGAAGAGGATATTTAGTGCAGAAAGGCACAAATCGGTGCTAATATGATCTGTCCTGGTGTTCGTAATAGTGATGGAGAGTTGAAAAAGGCGCACAGTTGAATGTATAAAAGTTTTTAAAGTCGTTTACATTTTCGATGTTTTCTTTTTATTCGTTTTATGTCATAAAGTAGAATTATGCTCCATTCGCTGGTCAAGCTTCCAAATTCTCTTTCCACTTAAGTTCCTGTTTTAGCCCGGAATTAAGGTGATATTTATATAAAGTATAATTCCCTTACTTCTATAATTTATCAATCTATCTATAAGGCAAAATACACCTACATTTATTGTTATGATTCATTCTGACATTTTTTGAAACGTCCTTTGCAAACTTCTTTCAAAGTTGGTTTTTTCAAGCTTTTTTGTTCATGGTATTTTATGAGGATACATTGTCGTAGATGTGATCCGTTAATTGTTGGTGTATCTTTAATTCTAAGTCATGTAATCATTCTTGGAATGCAAAAATCGTTTTATGAATCAGTGTCGCAAAGTGCAAAGTATTGACATGCAGAATGAAAATTTGTCTGGTGATGATTGGCATGTTGACAAGAAACTATAGCTATTTCAGGGGGATTTTTTTTTTTGCTGAAAATCTTCTGCGAGTTGGTTTTAAACTTCTACGACTTACATTTTCAATTGTTGGTCTCTCATGGTATATGTCCCCAAGTACAGCAGTACTTGGGGACATATACCATGGGTTTTTGAAGTGTGAAGATTTAGTACGTTATAATACATTTCAAAAGTTCAATTCTGAAAATAAATAAAATTTAAATAAACGATAGAATCAAAGAAATTTCGTGTTCACAAGGGGTAATGCTATGACCTGGGGTATGTAATACGTTGTGATTGGAATTGGTAAGGTATCTGAGGGAAAGTTCCCACGTTTTATAGAAGTTATGTACTCATCACTTATGTCAACTTACTTTTTTTATTGATATTTTTCAAATGGCAGGTGCTATGACGATGCGTTCAGCAACAGTGAGATATTCATACAAAGCAGCACATGAAGATGAACTTGATCTGGAAGTAGATGATATAATCGATGTTCTAGAAGAAGCAGAAACAGGATGGATGAAAGGGAAATTAAGGAATACGGGTCGAATTGGATTATTCCCTACTAATTTCGTGCATTTCCTTGGTAAGCTTATCTTTGACGTCACCATTTATATAATAGGTTGTCGGATGTCGTTTTCTAAAGAGGTAAAATTAAATTTCAGCCTTATTTGTTGCCAGGTAAATGATGCTTTATCCGTCTTTCAAAAATTAGAACCAATTTAGTCAGGCTCATCTCGGTCCTATTTCAAATGATTTTTCGTTTTTGTAAATCGTCCGATATAGTTTTATGGATGTTGAATTTTTTAAGCCCGTTTCAAGTAGTTACTTCAGTGAGCGTCACTTAGTCATTTTCAATTGATATGACTGGTTGCGCCATACATAACAGCACATATACAAATGTACCCATTTGTCGTACGGTTATTGAGACGTCGTAGAAGGCAGCGAAGGCTAATGTAGACATCTGAAAAAGTATAACAAAAATCAGTTATACGTGTAATTTCTTATCCTCTGTACGTTTTATGTGGGTTTCTAGAAATTTTTTTCAGATAAAACAACGGGTAATTGTGATACTTTGAAATCAAACGATGCTAAAAAGAATTTTTCGGATAGTATTGTTTCGGGTAAGTAACTTTTTAATAATTCTGTTAATGATTCCCAGGAAAGGTTAGACGATGATCGGTTTATTATTGTTGGCAAGAGATCAGTTATATGCTAAGTTTTGTGCGGTTGATTGTATGGTCTGGAAACTATGTATTGTTCGATGTTATGAATATGGTGTTAGTATCATGTGGACTTATCACATGTCCTATGTGACTCCTACCTTATCACACGTTTAGCTCTTAATCTCTGGGACCTTTATCTAACCGGAAGTTGAAACCTAATATTTTCCCTCTACCTGATATGAATCGTAATTATCACCATTACCTTGTATATATTATCAGTACATTGATTATTATATAGCGAAAAGTAGTTGAAAATTTCTGGTTATGAAATATCTTTTGTAATTTTACTCCAATCTTTATTACAAAGAATGTTGCAGCAAGCCAAGGGAGGTAGAGAGATTAAAATTAATGAAAACGGTCATACTCACTTTTCTCATGTCATTAAGAAATTGGATCACGGAACTGATAACAAGTAGTCGGGTCAAACACTTTTATTATTATTTACCCTAAGCTTTCAGTACAACTTAACACCATCGGATACTACGAAATACAAGTGTCTAGCTTTGAACTAGTGAAGGCTAGTTTTAGATCTAGTAATTCTAGCCCGAAACCAATTAATAGCTAGTATCAAATGAGTAATAATAAAATTGTTTACAATTTCAGCAGCCGTTGTCATTAGTTCATTTTTGCTTATAACTACTTGCAATATCAAATTTACAGGTGATCTGTTCCCCGAAATGCCTACCTCACGTTTATCCGTAGTAAATGAGCCATCGGAGAATCGCATAAATTACCGCATATCTGATGCCACAACTCTAGGAAAAAAAGAAGCGAATTCACGAGGTTTTTGACTTTTTTGCATTTGACGTGATGAACGCAGTATTATTCCTGAAAGTATATGTCGTTTTCCATGGTGGAATTATGAATGAAAGCTTTTTTATCCTGTGAATTATATTGGGAATTTCAGAATCTCTTTCCATTCATTTATGTCTGAAAATCTTAGTTCTTTTCTTCTATCTACGTTTTATGCACAAGTGATTTTATATTACGTTTCGAAATTACAACATTAACATTAGTCGAAAATGGGAGAGGAGGAAGTCGCAAGCTTTGTCACCTCATTAAACATAACATTTCTCTGGATTTAGTATCCTCTTTTTTTATGCTATTCATAATGTAACGCTGTTATTAAAAGATGTTTTTATTAACCGAAAGACTCGGGAATTTCAAAATCAGTTTTAAAAATGGTAGAGATGAATGGTAACAACTGTTGAAGGGCACGTGGGATGTATTATCTGTGGTGCTATGATTTCCAGTGGAAACAGCTGAGTTTGTTGGGGTTATACCTCTACTGCTGATTGCTCAATAACAAAACTTTCTGGATTTCTGTTGTCCAAGCTTTCAGTTTTAATGGACTATATGATTTAAAAATTTCTAAATTTCAATTTTCCAGTCCTTTTTCTGCAATCCTCCAGTAGCCTAATAAATGCATGAAATAAATAACAGAGATGTTTTTGTGTGCATTACGGAATGACCGGATAACCTTAATGATTCTTGTTGTTCATGGTTATTGCCATTGAATTTAGGTGATCAGTTTTTTAATTTTCAACTTTTTTAGCACGCGTTCTATTCACCTATTCGCCGAAACATGAAGATGAGCTTGCGCTTCGTGAAGTAGGCCAAATAGTTGGAATTGTAAGTAAATCTAGTGAAGATCCTGGTTGGTTGTTAGCCGAAGTTGACGGCAGACAAGGGTTGATTCCAGATAATTTCGTTGAAATTCTAAGGCCTTCAGTTCCCATCAGTACTATAAATTCAGAAACGAACAAGGTAATTTTTCAATTTTCTTTTCTTTTAGGGGGACGGGAAGGGGATGAGAAAAAGAGACGGAAGGAATTTCAGTCAGTATTAAGTTGGGTGATTCAGAAAATTGTTTGTTTTAATTTGAATTCAAATTCATTTTAAAAAAGTTAAAACTCTGCGAAATAAATGCAACCTGTTATGTTTATATTAATAGGAAATTTAGCCTTCTTCTGACTTCTAAAATCCTTGCCAAAATTAAAAAAGGTTATGAAGAGTGAACGAAATTCAGATGCCTTTACCGCCAAATGTGCCAGCGAAACCAATATCAAAGAGTGTGGGCCTATCATCCGGTGCTGGTCGTCGTGCTACAACTTCCTCAATGTTCGCCCAAATGCATTCCAGTCTTGCTGATGCTTTCACGAAACCACCGAAACAGTTCGCTACCAGGGTATTTGTTTTAATGAACTTTAACAACACTTCGATGATTCATTCAAGCAAAAAGTGCGAAATCGAAAGAAATAGTGTTGAAGGAGAAGTTAAAGTTCAGTGATTGAGGAGTAAGAATAAGCACGAGACATAGGAAATTTAGCTTTTTTTGCACTTTCAAACTGGAATATTCCCATGATATATTAGTGGTCGACTTCTAGAACTAGATTAAGGTATGACATCCTTAGACCGATGATAAAATTTAACTTTTTTACTATGTCCGTTAGTAGTTTTCATTACCGTTTGGTGTTTCCATATGATCAGAGGTACTTATCTACTTGATAGTTTAAGATGTTGTAAGTTCCCCAAGGATCACTTCCCAAGGATTGGGAAGTTTTTTCGAGATTTCTGCAAGTCAGGTCTCGTCGTAATGATGAAGCAAGTGTTCTGCAAGTGCTAGAATTAATAGTTCATGTAGGTGATGAAACAGGTGTTTATGAAATGCAATTTTTTCAGGTTGTAAAAACGGAAGAAAGTTCGGCCGGCGAAGGACATCCAGGTGATCGTTTATCTCACATTACCGCAACTCGACCCAAACAGCCAAACAAAAGACCTCCATCCACCGTTTTCAGAACGGTTAGGAATTAATTTTTGTTTCTGGAAGTAACTTTTTCTGTCTCGCACGTTTTCCATTACTGCACTGAAAATTCTGTGTGATTCTAATTTTTCCAACTTTCTATTTTGTTTGGTTCGGTTTTTTTCCTCAAATTCTTTGTTCCCAGATTCAGTACTTTTTGTTTTGAAGAGTTCATTTTTTTCCTTACTGCCCACTGATATTTAGCTCGTCCTCTGAGTGATATGCTTTAATTTCGATATTAAAATTTGCTTATTCAGAGTGAAAGTTGGATCTTTTCCAGCTTTCACTTCTTAGGTTGCTGGCTTGGTCCTGCTTGTTTATAAGTTTGGTTGGTTATTAAGTTTTTGTTTGACCCAGCTTGCATGCATTTAATTATAACACCTGCATTTTATTTTTTTGTTTTCTTTTTTTTTTTTGTTTTGCTGAAGGTTATAACCTATTGCTCAGCTTTAGAAATTACATGTTTTTTGCACATGACAAAATTTTTCTTACAGACTTTGAAGAGATTGCTTATATATAACTCATTGTCGCACAGTTTACTCAAAATCTCTAGAAGAAATCAATGTCATGTTCGAATTTGTTTTGGAAACTTTGTTTTTTGGTAAAAATATATCAAATTGCAGAAATCAAATGAAGCTTCAACTGACGATGGTATGTTAGTGACCGAGTCTGGAAGAGTTTCGCCTACAACATCATCAGCTGCTTCTTTGTCTAACAGTTATATACAGCAACCTTTATCAATAGGTAATTTCATCACTTTATTTGACTGAGGCTTCCTAAAAGTAAGCCGTAAACAATCAGGAAGAATTACGAGGCTCGATCACGAGTTATTGTTTTTAGGAGATTTTCACGAACTTAAAACACTATAATTCGAGGCAATAGATTTCATTTTGTCTGGAATGCATATAAAACAAGAAAAAAGTTAGTTAAATTATCAAATTATCAGTAAGTTACTATTAAATTTTGAGAAAAAAAGAAAATTAAACATAGTTTCTTAACTTCCCGTAGTATGGTGATATGGACAATAGATTTTGGGTTGTTGAAACTTCTAAATTATCAGTTCAAATTTTCGAACTTCTAAATTTTCTTAAAAATTAGAAAAGTACTTGCAAAGTATCTCCAGGATAATTATTTCTCGGACACTGCAAACACTGCTGCTGCGAATTGGGTTTCCACCGTTGATCTAATATGTTCTTTTCTGTGCTGGAGAACCGTAAACCGTAACTCGTCCCAATGATATATGACACGTTTCTGGCGAGCGCGGATTTTGATACCCCATCCACTGAATTGCGTCATCAATTCATTGTCTAATGTAGCGTTTCCTTGTCTATTGTAATGTTCTTTGTATTACAGCACCTTCTACAAAATCGGTAAAAATGCAGCAAGCATTATCACCGAGAAACAATAGCAATAATATTAGTGATGAATTTGTGCCGCGCAGTGAATATAATCGTTTGGTTCAACAATTCGAAGAGTTACTCACAACAATGAATAAATTTCGGTTGGAAATGTCGCAGAAAGTATCTGTACTCGAAGCTAAAATTGCCAAACAATGAGAGAGTAAGCATTTTGTTTTGCTACTCGTATGTTTTTAATGTATGCTTTATCTGAATTTTGGAACATTTCTTCAGATTTGTTTAATTAAGAAGTTTCAGATGAATTTTTATACTGGTACGGGTAGTTCTGGATAACTTTGGCATTTTGGATTTAACTAAAGTATAATGATTACGTATAATTTAATCACATCTCTTATGAGTTAATAACCATGCAGACTTCATATAAATAATCCTAAAATTTCCTTGTTACAAAATTTGACAAAAGCGCTGAAAAAGTACTTTATTCTTGGTGTCCTCCACATTTTTGAAATGTTCCGTTGTTTACGCTTTATTTTGATAAGTGGGAAACTTTCTTAGGCCAGATCGAATTTTAAAGATAAATTAATTTTCGATTACTTAAAACAACATTTTATATGACTTTTTCGGGGAAAATTCCCAGAATTTTCAACACAGTTTCCAAACTAAAATCCTTTTTTTTCGAATTTTCTAAATTATAGCGCTTTTGTTACTTCAAATTTTAACGCTTTGTACTTTCAGTCTTATCCGTTATGTCACTCTTATGTTTGGCTAAAAAAACTAATTTGTTGGATAACCACAGTAAGTTAACCGGGGTTGTAGTTTATTCCGACCGCGCGAACCCGCACAACTCTTGTCTATTCCGTATAATCTTAGACGTCTTCGTGGCTAAACTGGCTTCTGCAGCAGCGGACATGTTATCACCTGTTTTTGGATCTAAAATGAACTGTTTTGAATTTCAGCAATTGCATCCCTTAGTTTAATAATTTGAAACAGAAAAGTATTCTCTTCCTTTCAAAATGTTATTGCTTCACGTCATTTTTGTGACTGATTTGCCTGTCTGTTCAGTTTTAAAATTTTATTAAATGTAAACAGATTGTTATTGTTTTTGCTTCAGAGCCCTATTTTAAAAATTGTGCATTTTTTGCTTCCATTCCAGATTTGATTTTGCATATTTTTATTTTCATAAGTTACATTAGATTTTTGCGATGATTTATTTCATTGTGCAGTATACAATATGAATTTTGCAGTAGTGATTTTCTTTCATCTTTCTTATTTATTTGTCTTGTACTTGGAGATTTCTATGCCACCGTTTTTGCAGTCTTTTACTATTATTTTGCCATAACAAAGAATCTTTGTTTTCTTTGAAATTTCAAAAAATTATAGTTCTCGGATTCAAATTTTGGATGAAGCTTTAGTGAGAAGAAGAACTCTGTGTTTGAAATCTCGAATTTTGTTTAACGCTTCATTTGAGTGGATGTTGATGTAGAAGATAAAAGTAGTTTGCATCGAAAGATCCCGTTTTCTTTTGGGGAACGTAGTGGTTGAAAGTTTTTATTGAAAGCTACTCGTCGGATGATGAGGAATATTAAGAGGAAATGAAACAGTGGTCATTTATTTTCTTCACGAATTTGTAGAATGGCGATTTTTCGAGCAGATGTTTGGACTTTCTGTATATTTTTTCCTTTTATGTATAATTGCATTACGTCTTTGAAATGTATGGTATTTCCTCTTTTACTTATTTGCCAACTTCAACCATATTCATAATTTCAAATCACTTTTCCGGAACAGAATATTCATAGACATGTTTGTTTAGCAAAAG
Source organism: Dipetalonema caudispina (assembly GCA_013365325.1). Lineage (NCBI taxonomy): Eukaryota > Metazoa > Nematoda > Chromadorea > Rhabditida > Onchocercidae > Dipetalonema > Dipetalonema caudispina. Next base: position 53,801 of record JABVXV010000332.1, on the reverse strand, counting down.
TACCGTAGAATTTAGGAATGCGTAATACATTACATATTTGTATATCTTGTAGATAAAAAAAATTACTGATGTTCAAAGATACAATATTTTTTTTTAATTATTGTTCCGGCAGAGAATGCTTTATTGGATTTTGAATCGTACTGTTCGACATCAACTGAATATGCTTCCAGCTGTATATTTGTTTCCCTACTTTTTAATGGTGTAGTAAATATTTGCTTATAATTGAAATTTTGGAAAAAAAGAACAAAGGAAATAAACTCATCATGTATATTTGGTGCTGACAGATTGTTAACCTTTGTTTGGTTTAATTCACCAACATCTACACATTTAATGGATTTTTTTTGGGAGATCTATCAATAATTAATAAGATTTTGGATAATATCCGAATAATTCTTCCAAACAGATACTATAACTCATTGCTCTTGAATGTCGCAAAACATCCGGGTTTCAGTTGAAGAATTGCAACTACATTGCTAAATTGATATTTGGAAAAGATCTTGCCTTATTTTCATTGAATATATAGCAACTCTAATAATCCTTACAAAATTAAGTTTATAATGGAGAGAGGATTTTCAGTTGAACTAAAGCGTCACTTAATCTCGATAAGAACAGTGCTTCGAGGAGATTTGTTTTGTCAGTTTTCTCATGTAAAACTTTCAGCTGAATATAAATCAATTGTGGTATTGGGATTTTGCTTGTAACAATTATGGTTGTTCATCGCTGTAATTCAGATGCAGAGTTCCACGGATTTTTGGCAAATGCTGGCACAAAACCCGTTGTTGTTGATTTTTATGCAATCTGGTTAATTAATATTCAGTGATAATTTTTACTTTTAAGTTTTAGAGCTGATAATTTTATTTTTGCTGAAAAGAGCAGCTCGAAACTTCTTTTATTACAGCTTTGAAATTCCAGTCAGGAGAGTCTTTGGTATTATTTTCATTGAAAAAAAAAAGATATCTTCAAGTATAAAATACCATCGTAAATCTTTTTTACTGATCAATTTAGGAGAATTTCTATTTATCCTATTGATGAATACCTGTATTTTATTAGGATAAGTCTTAATGTTAGATAAAATTTAATCGTTCCGTTAATTTGGAATGTAATTCATAATTTATATTACTGAAGGTGTGGGCCATGTCGACGAATAGCACCAATGTTTGAGCAACTTTCCAACCAATATTTAAACGTTGTATTCGTAAAAGTGGATGTTGATAAGGCAAAAGATCTGTCAACACAACAAGGAGTTACTGCAATGCCTACATTCATTGTATATCTGAATAGGTACCACAATTGTTTTTAATTTAAAATATATAAATTTTAAGCGTTGAACTAAAAAAAAAAAAAAAAAAAACAGTTGAAGGTTTTATTGGTGACTTAGGACCAAGTAGTGATTTAATTTAGTTGTTAACATGGGAAGATAAAATAGCTAGCTTTTGTCATATATGGTTTTTCTTTTTTAATAAAATTTGAATATAGGGTGAAAGTTGATCTTTTGCGTGGTGGTGATCCAACTGCATTAGAAACGCTTGTGAAAAAATGGTCGGAAAATGCACCAAAAGAGGACAGCCCGGTCGCTGGGCAAACTGATCTCATAACATTTGTTGATAAAACACAAGTGGAATGCTTAAATGAAGATGATAATGCAACATTGAGGTCCGTGAAGTTGTTTCAGCTTTATGAACGATAGTGTTTTCAATTTGATTTAACAACTCTCAGTTTTACTCTGTTATCGTATTCTAAAAAATGTAGAAAAAAAACTGAAAAAATATTTCTCAGCTTCCATTACTAGATGGCGACTATAATTTGACGAGGAAGGATATATCATAAGCTCTTGAGCCATCTCATTTCACATTTCACTACATTTTTGATAGGACTAGGGCATTCTCTACAATAAGATGTTTATTTTCTGGTGATAATTCCCATATTTCAGGAGTCTTCTGAGTGGTGAAGGCGTGCTTACGTCTGATTGCGACCCTCAGCTTATTATATCAATTCCATTTAATCAGCCGGTAAAAATCCATTCCATTTATTTGAAGGGTAGTGGTCCATCAGCACCAAAAACAGTCAAAATTTTCACTAATCTTGCAAGTATCCTTGATTTTGATCGAGCAGCAAGTGCTGAAAGTGTGCAGACAATCTCGTTTTCCGAAAAGGTAGATCTTATAAATATGGTATTATTAGTTGTCGCATTTCCAGCAAAGAAATTGTCTTCTTACTTAGCCATAAGGTAGATAAAAGGATATTCTTGGTACAGTTTCAAATCAAAAATCAGTATCAGAATACGCGCTGTTTGTTTGTAGTGGAAGCAATTCGAAACCTTCGAAGGAGGTTGAATTTTCAGACTGTCGAAGGAGAATTATGCAATCTACGTTACGTAAAATTTCAAAGTGTGAAAAACATACAGTTGTTTGTGGAAGATAATCAGGGCGGGACCGAAAATACAACAATCGAAGCCCTTCGCCTTTATGGAACGCCGCTTTCTGCAACAAATATGCAAGATTTCAAGCGAGTTAGTTCATTACACCTCAAATTTCAATATAATAATTAGGGATTCCCCTCATAATTCCAGTCTGGATTAATTCTTTTGGAACTGTTGCACACTTATTTTTCAAGCAAGTGAAGAGAATATATAGCATTTTAAATAGTTAAACCCAAAACGAGTATTTCTCTCCGATTGTTATATCTGTTTGACCACAGCTACGTCTGTGATACATATGCAACACTCATTTCTATTCATCATGTTATTTTTTCCTTTCAGGTTTCTGGTAAAGTTGGTGAAGTCGGACACTAATAAATGAATCTATGAGTTCGACCTAGTAAGAGTTTCACTGTTCTGACCTGTTGAACGAAATGATACCGCCCATGTGTGCATGCTTCATATTCGTCTTCCGCATGAGACAATCCGTTTGTATCTTTGGATAAATCAATTGCTTATTGTTGTTTATTGAGCATTAACGTATTTGGTGTTTATCACTCTCAAAATATTCCTGTTTTTTTTTTTTTTTTTTTTTTTTTTTTCTATGAAAACTTCGAGAAAGAATTATGAGAACACTGTCTAGACTTGTTGAGAAATTATTTATTAGGATATTATCGTCTTAATGATGTTTCGTGCTGTTTGTCTACCTGTGCTGCAGATGCTATGATAAAAACAGCATATATATTGCTGCGTATTGAAGTGCGAAAGGAAATTTATCACAGCAAATTATATTTTTCCCCATGAAATGTTGTTGATATCGCTGATAAAATATGAAAAATTAATTTTCTAAAATTAGTTTTCTAAAATTGAGTCTAAACTTCGATCTTCGATCTTTACAAAATTATTTAAAATTGTACCATTTAAGCAAGCCCAAAAGCACGCGGGCAAAGCAGTTCTATACAAGCATTATGCAATGAACATGTTAATTCAAGGATTCGATGAAATTAATTCAATTAAAATTGAAAGAATGTTGTTAGGAAAACTCTACGAGTTTTTGTGGGTGAATTCAGGGGTATATTGGTATGGTGGTGCTTTTTATTATGCTTCATTAATTCTAGGAATTTGAATTGCAGACGTTACGGATGCTTAAGTAAGTTATTTTGATCAAGGAAGGATAGAGTAGGACTTGAATTCGGGAATTTAGAAAATGGACTGAAATTGGAGAATTGTGGTTGTGAGTATTAATTGTAATATCTTAGTTTTTTTTATTGTTTTTTGTGTTTGAATCTCGTACCTTGAGAAGTTAAATTTTCAGTATCGGTTAGGAAACGAGAAGTAGAGCAAAGAGATACTAGCAGAATGGATGTTGAACGTTTGATGCAAGATTTATCAATTGATCAGCTACAAGATATACATTCCAAACTTTGGTGAGGATTTTTTGAAGTTTTTTTGGCTGTTGTGTTATGAGGTGATTCAAGCACAACAACATCCTGATTATTTCTTCAACTCTTCATAAGATTCAATTTTTTCTTATTCGTCTCAAAGTTTTTGATTTTGATTTGTTGTCAACTTCTTTAATAGATAATGTTGCTGAGAATCAGTGAAGTAAAAATGTTGCTTCAGTGAGAGCTCACTAATGGAACATTTTATTTCACTGATTGTTTCTGATGAGATAATGCTACATACATTCCCTTCAATATTCTTGTTCTCATTTTTTTGGTGGGATTATTTTTCAAACGCTTATAATTTCCAAAATACAGCGTGGAAGCAGAAGAGAAAAAGGAAGAAATGCGACAGATGGTTGGTCGTCGCTATCGAGATGTATTGGATGCATCCAGTTCGGTTCGTCATGTAATGCAGATTGCTGATTCATTGGTACAAAGTGTTCATATTGTTCGAAATGCTGGAACTGATCGTTCGTTTAGCACTGAACGTTCAATATCAAGCGCAAAGCTTTGTCGAATATTCGCACTCTCAAAGCTGTATTTATTGGTAAAATTACTTTTAATAGTTTATTTTTCTATGTAGTTGTGTATTTCGGTTCGTGCTATACGATTTTCATCTCAGCGGAGAATTAACATACCTCATTGCATCTTCTGCAATCGACTAGTGCATTTCATGCATTAACATAAAATAATACGCATTTTACGCACTAACATATCATTTTGAACATGGCATTTATGTAAAATTATTATTATGGTCTTGTAAAATCAAAAATTTTCGATTTAATGTTTGGTATTGATAATAATCATCTTGAAGAGACTGTTATAAAACACGCGCTCTAATGGTATAAAATCATTGGTATATAACTATTTAAATACTTCAGGCTGTTTGCAAGGAATAATTTAGCTAGTAGTTTGAAGGTTTTAATCCATATGTTAATGTTTTGTTTTTTTTTTTTTTTCAGATCGGTGAAAGCGATTCATTGTCAGATGCGTTTATTCTAGTGCTTACTGAGATGCTTCATCGTAATTTGTCTACCGACATTATTCAGTCAAAAAAGTTTTCACGGTTGGTTTATCAGATGTCGCCGAAACTGATACGGATACGATTAAAACTTGAAGATGAGTTTGTCAGTGGTTTAGGCGCACTATCTGCCAAAAACGAAACCTTAAATCAACTTGCAGCAATTGCAGTTCTTAAAAATTGTTCAAGCAAAGACTTATTGGATGTCTTCATTCAGCAGAAAATGGTCAGTTGTACTCCTTCTGTATATGTTGGTGTAACTGGCTTTTAATGGACCGAGAAAACCTGTAGTGTGCAGACCTTTTCCGATAATAAACAAGGAGAAAGAAGAGGAATAATTTATATCGTAGCATGTGAAGTATAGCGAAGTATTTTGTGGTAGTGATAAAAAAAGTACTCTTTTCTCTGTTCAGAATATATTCTTAGAGAACTGCTGTTTCTAAAAAGTTCTTTGATGAATTCGAAAGGGAATTTTTTTATTATATTTTCGAATTTTCAGATATTTTTATGGCAAAAGATTGAAACAGCGCTTCTCTATCCGAAATTTGTTGTTTCAGACAAGTATTAAGAAGGCTTTGAGCAGCTCGCTGTCGTTGATTGATTTGGTGTGGCAAGTTCGTCAAACTTTTGAATGTTTGAAACATATTTTTGTTGATGGTCATTTAGCTACGGTAATACAAACAGTATCCTCACCTCTCTGGATTCCGAGTATGCATATAGCCAAATTTCATGTCGTTGTGATTTTATTTAGCATAAAAAAAGATAGTAATTCGAATTTGTATGAAATTTGAGGTATTCTCAATTGAAGCATGAATTTTTGATAAAATTATGTGTTAAGTTTTTCACGAAATTCTTAAAAAATTCCAATATCCATGTATTTGGATAGAATGGAAGAGTTGCTCCAAAAATTTTCCAGCTTTTTAAAGTTTTTAGTTTTGCTTAAAATCTCAGTGATTTTAGAGGTATTGGAAAAAATGATATGTGATGAAATACTCTATTTTGGAAAATGCATCAAAGCAGAAATCATGGAAACAAATGATCACTGCAGACAACTTGCTTTGATTCTTATCGATGAAAATTCTTTATTTACTCATTGCAATTCATTTTTGGACAAGTAAGTGATGGAATATTGATTCCGATTAAGTTTAAATTTTGGTAAGAAAGTCCAAGATTTCCATCCTTCAAATGGGACTGTTAAGAAACTGTTTTCTTCCTTCTCAGTGATCCGCAAAGAAAGATATCCTTTTATTGATTTTTGCTACACCTCTGAAAATCTTATTATCAAAATTATATGACTTCCAGTATTTGTTCCGCATCGCATAGTATTGTAAAGTTAAAATGTGATGTTATGGAGAATACATCTTCACTAATTGGTTTTATCAAAGTTCTTCTGGAAGCTTTTGCTGAGGTATGTCAAGTTTCTTCTTTTTTATATTTAATTGTCAATAAATGAATTTTTTTGTGCTGAATCAAGTGATTGGTTTATTCGGATTCTCGAAGTTTGACTTTCGCAATATCGTTTTATCGCATGGCTCTGATCAGCAGTGTCAACTCTTTCGATATGATGCAAAATCTCGTTATCGATGAAATGTCTTGATATATTTTTTATATTTTTTAGCAATGGCCATTGGTTGGTGACAGTACAGTAATATACCAGCGATTTGTTGGAAATATGATCATCGAAAGATTCCAGGTGCGTTTGTCAACATGAAGATATCTCACTAGTGAGCATTTTCTTTTGTGTTTCAGTTGACTAAAATGATTTGATGATATAATGTCCCACTGCCAATGGCGGTCCCAGCTAAGATATCGACATTTTATCTAGATTTGATTCGCTGCTTAAATGACAGGAATATGGAAAGATACAGGTTGAAAACTAATTTATAAGTATTTAGAGAGAAATATTTTTGAATTCACTAGTATTTTTTTTTAAGGAATTAATCACCAATGAATTATCAATACTGGAACGAAGTCTCCTTGACAAAATTCCCAGTATTTCGTGTCATCCACCAGCATTATTCAAAAAACGTTCCCCAAAACTTGATTCACTTCTTGCTACTGGCGTTTCACACGAATTGATGAGGTTGGATCCTTTTAGTTTTTGAAATAATGTCAGAAACTGAAATTTAACCAACCTTCGAAATTAAATTATATCTTATTTCACTTCAGTCTTATCAAGGAATTTGATGGTGGTTTGCATTCTTTATTGGATTTCATCAAGGAATATGAAACGATTGGTAAGGAGCAGACAGTAAGTCAGTTACGTGAGCAGTTCTCTGTTGTCGTTTTGGAAATGTTGAAGAGGTAAGGAGGATAATTCCGAAATTTGTTGCTATTAAAGTAACAGCAAACGCTTTTTCGTTCGCAACGACAAGCTTTAGCTTACTGTTTCATTCGACCCTAGCGGGTGAACAAAAGTCATATTACGTATCATCACTTTTGTGACATACTAATCTTAATCAAGAGATCTTCAGTTCTTTTATCAAGTTTTTACAATTAATATGAGAGAAATTTTACTACTATCATCTTCATCCGCAGGTTGTGTAGCGCTGTGGAAGAATTTGGTACGTCGGGTGATAGTTCAAATGGTTTACATCCCGATCGTGCATTATGTATGGCTAGAGTTTACCTTGCTTTGATGCAATCTTGTAACTCCTCTATTTCTCTTTCTATGTCCAAAAATATGGAACGTGTAATGGAATGTGCGAGAATGTTATGTGAAAGTGCTGAAAAATCGTTTTGGTTTGATTATACTTATATTTAACTATAAATTCTTTAATTTATTTTTCTTTAGATCCGCACACTTTAAAGTAGTTATACTAAATTTCTACATACCTGTTAACTTTTAGTGGTTCTTAGTTCTAAATTTACGCTGTGTTTTTTAAACAACAACATTTTTGAATTTGTCAAGTAATTTGCTTAACATTTTCATTTCATAGGGTATAGATTATAACAGTTAGTGATTTTGATATTGAACAAATTGAAGATAAATAGTAAGCTGCAGTCGATCATATTCCGGTTTTATTTCTGCTTTTAGTATCAGAAAAAATATTTGATCGAAAATCTTTGAGAACAAAGTCAGGAATTCGATGAAAGTATTGTGAGAATATCTTCTGTGTTACGACAATTAAGCTTTTTCTTTTGCAGTGCTTATTTGGATGTGATCATCGAAGATTGTGCAAAAGAGAAAGAATTGAGAAAGCTGAGCGAAGTGTACAGTGATCCATTCATTTTCATATCATACTTGCAGGTTTGTTAGTTAATCATACAGCTTTTTGATTGCTTTTATGAAGAAAGTGAGCTTTATTTACGTATTTTGTTGAATTGGTTTTGTCGAATTGCTTTTATTTCTTTAATTGCGCACTTCCGAATTAAATTTTATGATTTTAGGAATTTGAAAAATTGGAGTTATCGGAAGTTGGTGTAGTGGAAGTGCCCGTACAAATTAATCGAATTTTATATTCTTTTCTATATGATTTATGCCAGAAGGTTAAGTTCTATATATGATAAACTTTTGCTGTTACTTATTCGGAGAACTTTGTTAATGGTTGTTTTTAGAGTACCTTTCATTCCTTGTAATGCACAATATCACAACCGCAACGGATATCATCACACCTAAAATACAGCAGTTTAACATTTAGTGTCTACTAATTTAATAAAATGAAGCAGTTTCTTTTCATCTTTTAAAGATGGGGTATCGCTTCATTATACACTTCATGATTAGGTCTATTTCAAAAAAAAGTCTAGACTTCAAACTTTAGATTTCCAACGATTCTATTGGTTATTTATGTACACGAAATATTCGATCACACATTTCACAACACCTCGAACAATTACTTCTTTCGGTGTATTCCGTCGTTGCTCATACTAGTGTGGAACTGTCATCTCGAGTCGCTTTGCAGTATCTTTTCGATGTTCGTTTCTTAAATATTATCCTGCCAAACGGTGGTATGCGTCCGCTAATTCCTCTTTTGGAAGCAAAATTGGATCCGTTTGATTTGAGTCTTGTCTCTAGTCCGCTTGGAAAGAATGCTCGATTGGCGGCCCAACGTCATTCGGTTCGTATCGTTTGTTCATTCTTATTTATTATCTCCATAGGTGTTGTTTTGACTTTATGTATGGAAAATTAAAAAATTTCTCACTTATATGATTAGAATAAATGATATATATCCTTGTAAGCTTCAAGTAACTGGCAATAATATTGCTATTGAAACCATCGATGACGGTTTGAGTAGGACGGATTGATTGACGGTCAGCATTATGAGTTCCTTTTCCCATAGCCCCGAGTGATGTAATTTATTACTCTATTTTAACATGTTTGCGGTCTTTCTTTTTCAGATTATTTTTGCTTATTTGCTTTCGGATGTAATAATTAACAAAGAGCTTTCGTTGAGTGCATCTTTCTCTGCTGTTGTTGATATTGTACCTCGTCTTAGTGATGCACCACGTCTTACTCATATCCCACGTTTGACGAAAAATACGGTAAGCGGTAATTAAAATAACGAAAAATGAGATGTCATCTAAAACTGTTTCCATTAGAGATTAGCTGGAACTCTTTGCATACTTCAAACTGTTGTATGAAATTTGATTTGTTTGCATTGTTGGCTTGTTTTTTCAGTCGTTCAGCAAATCATTTAAAAAAGATCTAAATTCTTTAACTTCCCTGAATTTTCAAAATTTGCAGAAGCTTGATGATATGCCAACCTCAACTGATGTAGCAGCTACAAGAAAAAAGGAATTAAGAACTCAACAACAACAGCAGTTAGGGAGTATCAAAGCTACACCGTCACTTTCATCATTTTATAAAATCTCTACAAGCTGGTTTGGAAACAGTCAAAACTAACTATATCGGATGCACATGTATCTCAAATTCTCACAACTGTGATATTCACTTATATCGTTCATTTGTTAATAAATAATTTATTGACTGCATTAGTTTTTTTGCCACATTAATAAGTCCCCAGGAATCTTTGGAATTTCAAATGAAATAACCTCATGTTTCCATCCCTTTTCATATTACTGACGATACCATTGAGAAACGTTATGAAATGAATCTTCGTAAGGAAAAATATCATTTAATTATAGTTTCTGCTTCCCGAAAACTGTACAAAAGTAAAGTTGTCAACTACAATATATCGTTCAGAATTCTCCGCTCGTCGTATATCGGGTGGTAGAGTGAGGGTTCAAAATTCTTCTCTAATAAAACTTTGCGGAGCGTGGAATGTGCTCTTTGTCATCGTATTTTAAAATGAACTGGCATTCTTGCAAGTTATTCGGATATCTCCACATAATGAATGATTTGCTGTTCGATCTGTATATAGTCTAACCATACTACAATTCGCTGCTCGTCGTTATCGGTAACGTCAGGATAGGGACAGTATTTGTACATAAATATAAACAATTAGGATGTTAAATTTATTGGCACCTAATAATAGGAACTTTCCGGTATTCGAGACTAATCACTAAAATTAGGCTCTTATTTTGTGGATTTAATACATTTTTTGCCATGTTGAGTATTAGACGAGTTACCCAGCCACATTAAATGTTGGATTTGAGATACCGCAAAAAGCCTATTATTAATATACCTCCTTGTACCATCCAATTTGATATATTCTGTTGCTAAAATACTGGTATGCGAGAATAGAATATATTAAAAATAGATAAGAGAAAGAAATATGCTCCTCAAAATGATGGATTCATATAAAACAGGTACAACGAAAAAAGCAGTATCCAATCACAAAACGTAGTGGAACATGTCGCTAAATGCGTGATTTACTTGAACATAAGAACTGCTACTTTGCTTTCATCAGTTATTCCTCTTCCCTCGACAAGTTTCAAACGCAAATGACCATATAGAAGATCGGTAAGCAAAAAAATCTGTGAAAAATAAATCAGAGATTAATAGATAATAAGGAAAGCACACAAAGTGAGAACGAAAGCAAATATTCATCTCTTCGCGAGATCTAAAAAATAACCGATCTGATGATCAATTCGTAGCAGTAATCAGAATTTCGACACATTCTGTTAAAAATGGCAAAAAAAAAAGGTAATCAATACCTGGGCAACAGAATAAGTTAAAGTCGCGGCAAAATAGAAATTTGCATTCCCTGAACCGGTAACAATCCACATTTGCCACATGACTGGTGCCAAGACGATTGTTGTTAATAATGCTCCACCGGAAATTAATCCCCAACGGAAATCTGTGGAAAGCAGCAGAAAAATAGGTATCGAAATGAATTATTTTTTTGATAAGCTTCAAGCAGAAAATTTTTAAATGGAACTTCAAAAGTGAGATGATTCTCAATTATGTCTTCATCTTTTTTTTAAAAAAAATTTTCAGTCATCGAGAATTGAGATATTTCGCCACAGAGAGTGAATAAGATTATAAAAGGTACGAAACCAACATTTTTTTAAATTATCGAAAAGGGGTAATAAGCTCAAGTAGATCAAACTCTCAGCCATTGATGGATATGATGCAAAGACGGAAATAAGAATCATTAGCTGATGTAGAAGTAGGAAAGCATTGGATCTGAAATAAAAGCACTTGCGAATGGTAATGATTGCGTTCAAAATGAAAATATAACTTGATATTCACCCCGATAACATATATAACAAATAAAAGGGTTGAACTAAGTCTTTCAGATTACACTTGAAGTTTGCGCTCTTAAATACGCATTGAAAAACAAACAAGTAGGCAATCTAAACTAATATGCAAAAATAATAAATTCTATTGACTTCGGTAATAAACGTCACCTTAATGTTAATGACAAGGGTACGAGGTAAACAAGGATATTGATTTGAAATACCCATAGAAAAAAACGCCGAAAATGGTTGAAAACTTCGATGAAAAAATACCAGAATATGCCAACATTTGGTGTCAAGTCACGAACATCCAATCTAAAATATGCCAAGTTGAGAAGAAAGAAAAAGAAATTTAAATCACAAAAAAAGAACATAATATTATGCAATATTATATTATTACATTATGTGTAATAAATTTTTTTTGTGCACATTCCAATTTCATATTCCGATCTCTGTCTTGCAGCAATATGTTTTAAGAAAACCAAAACTCACAAAAATTTGAACGTTGAATCAATATAACTCCAATTATTTCCATTCAAAAAACAATTGAAAAATAACAATCCAATCAGCATAATGGTCGAAAATGCAATTATCAGTGTCCGTTCCTTAAGTGTCGAGAACTTCACTAATAAAGCGCATATGTAAACGGCTGGATAAAGTGATAACTGCACAAGCACACTAAACAGCATAGAGCTAAGCAATAGGGAACCTGAAAATTTCACTGTTTATTTAAACTTACTCTCCTGGTACAAATGAAGAAAATATACATTTAATATTTTTACAACAGATGTTAACTTTTAAATTACAGTTTTACCTTTCTCTCAGTCTCGATATCATATAACATGAAGTAATGATGTGCGGTTATGGTACAACATTACGATATAACTTTACTGCTAGCTTGCGTAAAAAAACTGGGCATCCAGTATGATTCCCTTCAGACTATATTTCTTCTTAGCTGGAGATTCTACTGATAGAACCAGTTCTCGAAAATGTATTAGAAAATTAACCCACCTTTTACAAATGACAAAATGAAAAGAGCTGTAATAAGGTTGCAAACAACTGATAGACTAAAAATAGCACAGCTGGCAATAGCGATAGGATTAAGCATATAGCTGGAATTTATGAATGTAAAAAATTGAAAAAAAAAAACTGCTGAAAATGCAGGAAATACACTCGTTTAATTCGAATTCTATTTTAGAACTTTTAAGGTAAAACTTATGAATAATGCAGCTGGAAAAAAAGTTTTTTCAGTTTTATTTTTAAATACAATACTGGTTTCACTTACCACTTTGAAACCAAATCAGCAATCCGTTCGATATCTTCTGCACTGCTTCCTTGATTTTTCAGGTGAATCGTTGCTATCATGCGCAAAATTTCACTCGTCATTACATCGAATAGCTGAAGGCAAAAATATTGATTTTAATAAGTTTTCAGAACTAACATTTACGCCATAACGTTAAATTATAATTAATTTCATTTATAAACAGAAAATAATCCAATATCTTTTACGGAATCTATGTGTTACAAACATAGCTGAATGACAATAGAATTACTGCACAGAAATGTTTAATAATTCACGCTACGCATTATCCTTTAAATGCTAGTCGGAAACGGTCGTTATTTTTGTGTGACATTTAAAAAACAAAAAACAAAGCTTTCATACCAAGAACGTTATCAACAACAGGTTCGGATGGTCGATTAATGGAGTGAATAAATACAGCAGTACAGGTTGCTAAAAATAAATTAAGTTCATTTCACATTAATTTCAATTTCCTCAGTAAATGGCGTGTAATACTAAATGATTCATTTATTATTATATATTTAATTTTTGAAATATATAAGTCAAATACCATCTCATAAAACGCCAAGCCAAACACACCAAATAGCAATGTGGAAGCAATAATGATAGCGATGGTACAAATGTCTCAGAAGCTTCCAGCAAGCCCAGGGAATATTATTTAAGTTCAACGGTACATAGCAGATTGTAGTACGAACTAATTAGTGGTTCAGATAAATGCAGAGGAATCAAAACAGTTAACACTACAGGCCATTTTCGAAAGACAAATGAACAACCAAGTTTAAAAAGCAGCAAGGTCATCATTAGATGAGGCATTAACTAATCTGATCAAAACTCAACGAAGAAAGCAAATATCGTTTGTAATTTTCGAAATGATTTAGAACTGCTATGGTTAAAATAAAACGCTTCCTTAACTGACCATAATAGATAAAATTATAACAATTAAAGATAACACCATTCTTTGATGTTTACCGGAAATATATTGATTGAGAACTCATTCCTATCGATTGAATGAAGAAGTAATTAATGTGAGCAAACGTACACAATGTATCATATCGCCATCATATGGAGAAACTCCATCTCTAAGCATGCGTATCCCATCAGTAAGCCTTCGGAACGAATTTTGTGGCACGTTTAATTCCGGACGCTTTTTCAGGAAGTCGATGCAATAAATGTAAGCGAGTACACGAAGAAACACTGCTAATATGCATATTCTGTAAATAAACAACCAATTGCTTAGACTCACTTGCTTCAATGCCAACTTCAACTCCTTCCACGGAAACTTATTTCATGATCAGCTCATTCATAACGCACTATTCATCTTCATGATAATATCAGTCTATTATAACAGAAAACAAAGCAATCATATATTATCGTTAATTACTATCTTAAGTTATCAATGTAATTTAATTAAAATATAAAATATCCCTATTAATTGTACTAAAGTAGTTGTGTGTGCCAAAGCCTGATTGCAAGTTATCATGAGAAATTCGCAAGTTATTTTATGCCTAAAAGTTGTCTCGAAGTGTCTTCAAGTTTTCCAAAGTAATTCAAATCTAATTCTCAGCGCTAGAATTTCATCATAAGAAATGCAACAGCTAACCGGTGCCTTTTCCACATTATGCTTCTGCGTGATGGTGACAATAACAGTATTGAAATCTGTATCACAATCACATATTGAAAATGATAATTGTTTGAGCATCAATGCTCGATACTACTAAATTTGCATACTAACAAAACTTACAATAATCTGTTAAGAGCAGGACGATAGTTTGATAAGATTGTATATTGTTTGTTCGCCATTTTCGAATAACACCATTAAATCAACAACAGTTGCTATCATAAAATTTTCCACTGTTTTTCATGTTTGGATAAAACAAACTTTCAGCAGCAATTATTAAGTTTGCTGTAACGAATAACATTGGCTGAAAAAATATCCTGCAATTTTCGATAAATTTTAATCTATCCAAATCGTTACCAATCAATGTTATGAATTGTCTAACTATATGGAAAGGACTTAAATCCACTGATGATACGAACATACGATGCAAAACTGGACAATGCAGATCACATCGATTTCTCCCTATGAGTCTAACGAATTGTATTTTACTTTCTTGATAATTTGTAATTTTAATTTCTCTAAATTATTATCCTTCCTAACTCCAAATTTAGCGACAATTTTCATAATAGAGTACCAACTTATAAGTGTTAATCATGAATAATGCAACAGGTTAGGTTAAAATATTACCCACAGTTCTTCGAATATCTTATCATAGTGATTCTGATCATTTATTGGCAAAAAAAAATCGTGAAACATGAAACATTCGAAAATGTTTTATTGAACAATAGCGAGCAAGGAATGCTCATACATAAAAGTTAAGACATTGCCGTGAAACGACAAATGAAACTATTCGCCATAACAAATTGCTTTCTAAAAATACAAAGTGGTCAATGAAAGAGTTGAGAGAGTAGAGTATATGTAATAGGAGAGTACAATATGTAAAGGAGAGTATCAACATGGAAAATAAACAAAGTAGTCGAAAAAATTTGTTTTCTACAAGGTTAAAAGGAGGGAATTACTTCTACTTCCGTTTTGTTTAAATCAGATTATCGATTCCTTAGACCAATCCATTATAAACGAAAAGAATTTTCCGTTGCTTAATCATTTTTGGTCAGTTACCTACAATTCTTCAGATCAAATTTCCTTACCTCTCTGAAAATTCAAAACTACTGAAATGATTTTTACGAATCTGCTAGATTCAAAATCGTATGTGCAACGAATGAAAAAGGCCAGTTCTACATGTGTTCTGATGTTTGATTGCACTATATTCTCATTTACTTAACTGACCAACCATCCTGAAAATCATTTGGAACTCTCATTGAAGAAATCTCCATAAACTAATTCAGGGAATATATGTATTGTCGAAATGCTATTTTACAAAAATCTATCAATAAATGCCGCAAATGGAAGACATTAAACCGGAAGAGAGCCTATAGCAGATAGACTAAAGATACAGTCTACCTCAATATGCAGTGAGATCCTTAATAATATCGAGAGTAGAGAAACTCCAATAATTCTGGTGACAGTTATTTTCCAGTTTAATGATTTAGTCAAGAAAGCTAAGATAAAATATTCACATTAAGTTCTACTCGAAAGCATAACAATTCTCATATACAACTTTAGTTACCTGACGGTTTGACAATCATTATGCGAATATTTTTAAATATGAAATAAGAGGTATCCATTAAACATTGAAGCAGGCCATCACTGCTGGATTCGAGCACTAACTCACAACTGAGACAGAATATCTTCTCGACGTCGTTTACGTTCCGTTTCAAGTTCTTCAAAAAACTGATCAATATCTTCTTTTTTCACTTCTCTACCTTCATCGGCCAATCGTTTCAAATGATTTCCCAATTTCTGCTTCATTTCTTCATATCCTGGAAAAGAGATTTCAGAAGTAGATAACGAACAGATAACGAATGGATCAATTAGAAATTTATGTTTATGTTTAAAAATCACACGAAATCAAGTTTTGTACCTTTGAAAAGTGTTATTGCCCCTTCACGACCAGCTACATCAATCAATGCATTTGTCATCACTCGATCGTCATCCTTCGGTTTATCATTATCTTTATTACTGTGTGACTCAACAAATGTTTGCATACAATCTGTGAGATCGGTCAAAAACTGGAGATTATTGTCCTCGTAAAAATCCTGAAAGTGTTTGTGGTTAAAGATTTGAATTCTAAAATCATGCAAGAAAAAAGTGAATTAAAATGACCCTAAATCTCAAGCAATAATGCCGAACTGAATGCAGCATATATCGGTGCCACTATCATTTGATGAATGATTTAGTATGGGCTTCCAAGTTTTATGTAACGTTTCCATATGTTGTGATGCCTAAGATAAAGCAATAGGCAGAAAAAATGTCATTGAAAAACTGAAGCTTATAGAAGTTTATCCTCATGTAGAAGTTTCCAGTTTCTTCTTTTATTAAATTTTTTGCAACCTTGAATCTCTAGGCGAAACTTAGCTTGAACGTACCGAACAAATTTTACATTGGCATAAACGATTTCGCCACTTATAAGAGTTGAAAAAGAGAGAACATGGCTGACTGTTCCCATCAGTTTTAGCATTCGCTTCAAGCCACTTCAGTTTACATAATTTATCATCCGCACACATTTCTTTGTACGTCCCATCAGCGTAAGATAGCAGAAACGTGAAACGCGTAACACAATCTCGACAAATGACTTCCTCCACTTCACTTGTGTCAACACTGTTAGGTGTTTCCTCCAGATGCTACAAAAAATTGATGCAATAATATATTCATTAGAATATTTTTTTTAATTATAATATCTCCAGTTGATTGTAATTTTTCACTTTTTTCATTTTTTAACATTTCCATCACAACATAACTAAACAACTGTAAACCAAATGAACAACGTTAATCTCCATCTTCTATATTAGGTTTACTTCTTTCTCCACAATAATCTATACCTTAAACAATATGTTGATTAAATGGAATAATTCAAAAGTCGAAAAGAGAGCTATTTGAGGAAAATCAGCGGAATTTTACACCTGCAGGTGGAACCAATCCTCGCATATGATGCACTGTAGCATTTCGCAATCGTCATATTCTTCACATGGATATGGTCTATTGCAAGTACAGTAGAGACCATCGAAATTATGATTATACTGATTTCGCTCATTTAGTGGCTTCTTTTCCTGAAAAAATAATGTGATAGATTCCATACATTAACGATAAAGAAATTTTTTAAACTAAATTCAAAATCTGGCTTTAATATGTACAGAATTTTATCATAAAACATGGAAATTTTATGTCGTATACCTGTGAATGCCACCATGGTAAAAACAATAGCTCAGTGCATCTAATCTTAGCTAGAAGTGGTAATCCTTGCTTGAACTTTTAGGACCTTTTTTGCTCTTTAAAGTTATTTAAATGTACAATTTCCGCAACGTGGTTTCTATGTTGGTCTTCGTTATCGAATAAAGTGCTGCACAGAACAGGCAGTGGATTCCAACGCAAAATCTTTCTACTGACTTATTTAAATCAAATTTCTCAGCATTTTGTAGGAAATTTCTTTTTAATATGACATTAGTGTTATAGACACTACTTTGTAGAGTGAGCAAGCATTTTTGAATTTAGAATTCCCACAATCGCAGCAAAAGTTCCGTTTCGTGTACAATTCAACGAGTTCATGACCATCATGACAATTGACGCTACATGCATAGCAAAGTGCTGCAGGTCCTGTGGTACTTGTGCAGTCGCGACAAGAATATAGTGGTTGTCGTGGTTTATATCCCTGTAATTCCATAAATTTGAAATATTTGAAACTAACAAAACAACAAGAACAACAAGTTTTTTCTTCGCTTGTCATCTGATTACGGCTGTAATCCAGAAATTTGGAGCTCTAAACAATATAAAGCTATAAATTTAAAGAAATCCGATAATCACTGGCCATAACATGCTTCGACACACTAAGAACGACTTTTAGCCAACAAACTAATAGTTTAATTTTTAGCTCAAGGTTTAAATGATGAAATCACTCTTCATAATGTGTAGCTAGAATTTCAACTTAATTTATAAGTTAAAAGATAACCTCTGAATATGTGCACACATTAGCGTTAGCTCCTCCTAGCAAAGCCTCAGCTTCTGCTTCGAGCTCTTCGTGTGCTTCAATAACTTCACTTAATGTCACCAACGGATCATCCGGTATTCTGAAGAATAATACATCAAAGGAATCAATAACATTAATCCCTCATGTCTAATTACAACTAATTACATTTCATAGTACTTATTTCCATGTGTACTAGCAGTCATAACTGCTTCTCTGTGTTTATTTGAATTATTGTTAAACAAAAATGACTTCTATAAGAGACTGATTCCGACATCCGACATCCTTCATACTGTTTACTACCGCGATTACTACTGTCTAATGCAAGATTTGAAAAGGTAAATCCCTTTAATTATTTTGATTGTCTGGTTTAATTAATGGTTACTACGCCGACCAGCTGGATCATTTGACCTGGTCAGTCCATAACAAGTAACATCTCATTGGCTTTCGGAAACATTCCTGCTAGCCCTCAGTACCACTCAAACAATACACTGCGAATTCAGATATAATTTCACATTTGAAAATTGTATTTATACCGATCACACAACTAACTGCTCGTTTAATTACTAAAACATTGCTGCATTAATCTCACGAATTCAGTCTTACCATACTCATTTTTTCTACCTTTGACATCTGCCCACTGACCGAAATAAATAATTATGTAGGGAATGATGTACCATTCACTAAAGTATCTTTTAAAAAACTCGAAAAAAATTCAAAATTTGGGCCTAAATCCCGTCAAATAGGAACCGAGAAATAGCAATATCCAACTTATTTAATCTTCTGTTGAGTGATTTCCAGACTTGATTTCCAATCGATTTTCGACAAACTTTGTTTCTAAATTTAAATGCTTGAAAACAACTACGTCCGAGGAGTTTCAAACAATGAACAAACTAATACATGAAAATACGCTTCTCAGAATCTTTTAATTTACTTTTGGAATTATTTAAATCGCTAAAAGCTACAAAAATTATATGCTAAGTTTCTCTAATTCTCTCTAATACTATAATTAAACTAGAAAGAATAGCACACACACACAAAAAAAAAAAAAAAAAAAAACGATGAAAAATTTCAATAATTGATTACGAAAATCAAAAATACAAATGGATTTAAAATCTGAAATTCAATTTAAATAAATGAGCAAGGATGAAATTTAAAAAAAAAAAAAAAAAAAAAAAAACATACTCAGAGACATTCTCATGTTCTATATTACTTTGCCGATTTCCATTGTCAATTTCAGCATCGTTAGGATCATTTATGAGTAGATCTCTTTCCATCACTCTATAATTATATTTTAACTTAATTATTATTAAGTAATTGAATATTAACTTTACTTACCACTTAATTCTCATCTTTAGTAGGGAATAAATTAAACTTTTTTTTTTTCATTCTTTTTTCATTGCAACATCTTCCTCATTTGTCAATATATAATTTTTTCTTTTTTCTTCATATAAATAATATAAATAAAATTAAGATGAAAGAAAAAAAAACTTGCAATTTTAAATTGAATTCAATTTTTTTTTTTTCCAATTCATCGATTGAACATTAGCAAAAAATTTCTAACTTTTCAGGTACATAATTCAACTTTAATATAAATTTCCATATTAGTAGTTCTCATAAATATACAAAAATTTGATTTCAATTTAAAATTTAGATAATAATTCAATCATTTCTATATCAAATATCAATATCCTATTTTCATCTAGCAATGAAAATAAAAATTTCAATAGAATGATCGATAGGGCCGAACCATTTTATTTGAACTGAACAAGTAAAAAGAGACAGGGGTCAAAGGATGATAATAATTGAGTAAAAGATAGGTAATTAGTTACATGAGAATTGTGATATTGAGATAGTTTGTTATGATAATTGTTGGATAATTTATATTTTATTTCAATTATTCATATTTAATGATAAATTGAGATATGTTTGTTTTGAAATGTTATTGAAATTTTATGATTGTTTTTGAAATTTACATTTACTTTAATTCAGTTACAGAAGAAAATAATGATGATGGTAATTTATTAGATTTTATTGAGTACATATTTAAATATGAATAATTGAAAATGTATCGTTGAATAAATTATATGTTATTTATGCATAATATGTATGAAAATTTAAGGTAATTTATATAACATTGATGATTTCGTTCAATCTTTTACATATAATAATATTATTATAAGAGAAATATTAGCTTATGGTGTAAAATTTTCGATAATTTATTGATCGATTTAAAGTTTTGCTAGCTAATTTGTAAATTTTTCGATAATTTATTGATCGATTTAAAGTTTTGCTAGCTAATTCAAATTTTACATAAATTGTAACTAAATTTTTTTTTTTTTTTATTCGTAATAAATCATTTATTTTTATGAACACATTAGGCTAGTTGATATATGGTTTTTTTGTTTTTTTTTTCAAAAATTTTCGATAGTTGAATGATTTAATGTTATCATGTCGTAAAGAAAGGATAATGTTTTGTCTTAATTTTTGAATAACTTTATTAGAAGCAGGAATAAAAAATTTCTCTTTAACTTTAAACAACTTGATTTTATGTAAATTAGGTCTTACTTTTTAACTTTTTTTTTTTTGTAGATCTTGATAATTTGATTTCAAATTGAAGTTCAAATTAAAGTTGTTTGATACATTTTGTTAAATTGCATTTGCTTTTATATCATTTCATTGTTTTGTTTGAATGTATGAAATGAAGATTTTAATCACTATTTTGTGAATTTGAAAATTTCAAGTTTTATTTTTAGAAGTACCACAGCATAATTTGAAGAAGTGGGTAATTGAATAATGGCTTTGGCTACTTTTGCTCGATAAGATATAAATGAGCGGAATGGATGACAAGACTCGATTTTGTGGCCTAGCTTGGTGTGTACGAGATCCTTGCGGTTTGACATGCGCCGTCTTTACGTGGTATGTGTGAATTCTACATTAAATTATTTAATCTATCGAGTTACCCATATTATTTCTATTCTTTTAGTTTTCTAATGCTAAGAAATTTGCATAGGTTTTCTAACTCTTTTCTCTTCAGCTTCGAGTATCTTTGTGAATTGTTATTAGATGATGTGAATTTATTAGATAATTTCAACCGTTCACCTGTAACAATTCTTCCTAATTATTTCCTACTTCTACAAGAGTATCACAAACGAGATTTGTTCCTTACAAATTACGCCAAGATATATTGGTGTGGGGTTTAAAAACAGTGAAATTTTATGATAGGAAAACATGTGAAGGCGAGAAATGATTTGTATATTATTTAAATTAAAAATACATGAAGATGTTTAAAACTAGCAAGAATGGTAAGCGGAAAATAATAAAATCCATAGCTCTAAGAAATTTTAAAGTGAGAGAACATAAATGAGTTAGAAAAGACGAGGGGAAGAATTTGCGTGATTTTTTAACGACTGGTTAAATGCTGACAAAATTTCTTCATAAAGATTAGATAAAATTTACAAAAAATATGATTGCAACAATTTGCTCTTCTAATTTTCTTATATCCTTCCCTTACCTGCCATTCGTGCAATTCATCTCGTTTGAAAGAGAATATACCTGGATTTATACTTTTGGATCAGACAAAAAAAGAATTTAGAAGCTAGAAGTAAGAGATTGCTTTGTTATTCATCCATACATTCCAGTTGTATATCTTTCGAAATTCAGTGTTCTTTTTTATTTTTATAGGTTTCTCATTTTATATGGGGAATTCTGCGTTCTGACAGTAATGATGACATCTTGGTCCAGATATGTCGTCCATCAAACATTCCATGCTGTCATTTTTCATATCCTTGTATGCTTGGCATTCTCATCTCATATCAAAACGATGTTTACCGATCCTGGTGCTGTGCCGAAAGGTAATGCTACTGACGAATATATTCAGCGACTACAATTTACGCGAAAAAGTGTCATCTATAAATGCTCGAAATGGTTAGTTTAATTTGGTTAATTCAAAATATTCCTTTGTCTTTGGATTTTATAGAAGTTCTGGTTGGTATATTTTTTTGGGAATTCGTTTTGGTTGTTATTGTTTTACCGATTTGAATAGCCTCGCTTATATGATTTCTATAAATTGTACTTTTTAGATTATAGCTTCTTTACTGAGTTGCAATCTTATTGTGATAGGTGGAGATCAAAAATTTGCAATATCATGGGATATTTGCGCTGCTGTATGTTACTGTAATATAAAGTGAGACTTGACACGTTATTTGCTAAGCATTTTCCGCTAAGTAGGAGTTGACAGTAACTTATTATGTTTCTTAAAAGTGATGATTCAATAATAGATTGTTGCAGCAGTAGTGTGAAACCGGAACGAGCGCATCATTGTAGCGTATGTGGAAGATGTGTTAGACGAATGGATCATCATTGTCCGTGGGTAAATAATTGTGTTGGTGAAGGAAATCAGAAATATTTCGTACTATTCACGGTACTGGTTTTTTCGTAATAGTGAAGCCGGAAAATAAACTGAAGTGATTTATGAAGAATCTTTCCGGAAAACTTTGCTTCGATATTTTTTTGAATAGGGTAGGAGTGATATAGGTGTAAGATTTTCTGTTGGGATTTTCACATTTAGTTCCTTCAAACTTTTTTCTTTCTTCTTTGGAGCTCGTTACCTGTTACTCCTTCACTTAAGTATTCGTATCTCTAAAGTTAACGGTTGTTAAAACTGTGTTGCTTATAATCACCCCCCTAAAACAGATGCAAATGGTGTAAATCGGAACAGTAAACTTGGTTAGGTATATTCAAAACCTAAATGATTTATCTTAGTTTGTTGTATATTCAAAACCTAAATGATTTATCTTAGTTTGTTGCCATTTTATTATCTTATTTAAAAGTATCTTGAAAACTAATCATTACAGATGTACATAGCGTTGCTTTCGACACATGCCGTGTACTGGGGAATATGGCAATTTGTTCTATGTGTTAGCGGTGATTGGCAAAATTGTTCATTGTTCGGGCCACCAATTACGGCAATTTTGCTTGTATTTCTGTTATTCGAAGCTTTTCTTTTTGCAATATTCACACTTATTATGTTCAGCACTCAACTCAGTTCGATATGCAACGATCAGACGAGCATTGAATCACTCAAAAATGAACAGTATAGTTCTGGTATGTGGATTTGTCGGAAGATTTGGAAAGGGAGTAAAATTTTTATAAGGTGCTAAGCAGCTTTTGATAAAAACCAATTTTCCATTATCTTATTTATTGAGATCAAGTGTTCTGTTGTCGATTATTTCTTGATAAAGAATGATAATATGCGAGATATTGAGTACTACTTCAGTAAATCAGTAAGTTGCACCATATGGCCTAGGTTATTATGGAATTTTATGATGGGTGCTACTGGAGGGTACTTCTTGCCTGAGGTGCTATCGTTGAACAGTTGAAACTCTGATGACGTAATCAAATGGTTCAATCATGGTATCATTGTTGATATGAAAATGAATCTGTTAACTTATTAGCATAGGCTTTTTTAAAGATGGAGTTTACGTAGTTTCATCAAGCATGAAATTTTCAGGACCGGATGGTTGGAAAAATTTACAAATGATCTTTGGTGGTCCATTTTCGTTACGGTGGTTTAATCCATTTGCAGCTCCTCATGTTAGTAAGCTAACATTTGAATATTCCGTCTGACAAATGTGATTATTCCCTTTATATCGCAAATATTTATTCCTCATTACATATCTCCAAAGATTTTGGATCGGGAATTCGGATCTAAATTCTAACGGATTATTATGTTGCTTAAATTACTCGTCATTTTAAAAATGTACTTTGAAGGCCATAATATAATATGATTTATAGTATTAGTTCCGATTTATGTTGCATTTAATTTCCAGTCAGTTGTATAAATTGTTTCTTAGTTTGATTGAATTCTAGACATATTTTTAAAATGTTTGGTGTTTTTCATTCATATTAATCCTTTGTTACTGGTCTCTTCTCAATACGGTAGTCATTGTACATTTCTTTCTACCCTTCGTTTTAATTCAAATTATTTTATATTCTTGTGTTAATATATATAGGAGGTCATGCGTAATTTGAGCCCGAATTTCTTCTGATTTGTGTAATTTTTGAAATATGCTCAGTTTAACGACAAACTATATCCGATAATAATCCTTCCTATATTCTTTTTCTAGAGCTTGTTCTCCTATAGCTGCTGAGAGTAAAAGATTTATTTCAGATTGGCAGTATTTAAAAGCTCCCCTGAAATTTCTTCTTTTCATCACATGAACGACGTAATCGTTTATCATCGTTGATATGATGAAATTGTTTTCTTGACAGAAATTTTCTCTTATCAGTTGTAGGAGAGTATGTTTGATTTCTATATTACTTCGTTGATGATTTCAAAATGTGTATGAAATTTCTCAATACAAATTTCCCTAGGTACAATCACATATGTTCAGCTCTTTAGACTACAGATTCGTTCACCGAGAAAAATTAGAGTCCAGATTTTTCATTTCGAAATGAATGGCAGTCTTTGTTGAGTTTAAAAGATTCTTATGTATCAATACTTGCATGAAGTATTTACTCAGCACATACAAAATGACGATTACGTTATATGCTTTTAGGTTTAACACAATTCATAGGCAAATTTGTATGCAACAAATTCTCATAGCTTTTTTGTTTGTTTTGAATTGATAATGATATGTTGCTTCAAAATTTGATAAAGCTTAGCTTATTTCAAAAATTTTGTCAAATGCGTATGCTACACATAAAAATATTCCAAGGATAAATTTCACCATTTCTATGGTAAATGAAGAGAAAGCGGAAAGATTGAATACGCTAAGGCAGTCTCTCATAAGATTTGTATTCGGATAAAAAAATAATTAGTAGATGCAATTGTGTGTAGGAAATTTACAAAAATCCAAAAATAAAATTTGTCGATGAAGTGTATTTTACCTATAGCTAACAGATGTTACAGATCATCTTGAGTGATATCTACAAAATAATCATTCAGTTTATAATCAAAATAATGGTATTTTTTTGTGATAGAATTTTATAAAATTACTAAAGTCAAACATTTCAGATATACAACTATCAAATATCGCTAAATGTCATAATTCATTATTTTTAAATTTTCATCAATCACGAATACACTCTATTTTATTGATCATTATGCGTTTATTATCGCAACCAATTGGTAAACCACCAATTTTTGTGGAAAAAATTGTATCAAAATGGTGGAAAGTTTGTATTCTCAGTGAGCTACTAGCTATAGTATATATTTGCATTATTATACAACCGGAATACAATGAACATACGAAGGTTTCCGAGAATGCATTACTTCCAGCACTTGTTACTGAACGATTTAGCTATTATCAGCGAATTTCAACTTTTCTAAAGGAACTTTCTACTGATCGGTATTTATCCTTTTATATTAAATTATTTTAATTTATTCATTTTCTGTATTTTTTTTTTCTTTTTTTTTTTTTGTGTGTTTGTGTGTGAAATCTTATTTGATTATTTCATTGTGATATCAGAAATGGTAATAACTGATCTTTATGTAACCTATAACATAAAGTTTTATTTGATCGATTTTTTTTTTTAGCGTATAATAACATTTAGTCTGGAAATTTTTAAGCAAGATGAATAGAAACTTGATAATTAGTTTAAGCTAAGATGTTCCTGATAATCCAATTGATTAATGTTCAACTTCGTGCAACTTGAAATTATACCTTTATTAATGAATATCTATATGATGTTCAGCGATTCCTGATATTATTATTATTTTTGTTGATAGAATTGAATTGATTTTTTATTAGGTTGACTGTCTTTTACAGTGATATTTCTGATTATATTGAAAAACAACTCTTGGCTTATGGTATTATGATGCAGAAGATGCGGTTTACAGTAACACTTCCAGGCTTTGTATGTTTTTTCTTTCTTCTTTTCGAAGAAATCATTTCGTTCCATTATTATGATTTAGTTTGAAAACGAATAGCCTATATGTGGCAGAATTAAATCAGATCAATTGGATGGACTTTTTTCATCTTTCATTTTTAGTTGGTATAGTTATTGTTCAGTCCAACCGTGAAGTTTTCTTCATTAGGAAAAAACTTGGTTTGAAGGTTTTCAAATATTTAAACAAAGAAATTTTTGTTTTTGCCCTTTAACATAAAAATTATATATATATAAAGCGTTTTTGCTTCCGAAATTTACCATACTTGAAAGGTCCTACTTGACTAGCTTTTAACATATTATCAAAATTAATAAATAAAATTGTGTTTTGGAATGGATGCTACATTTCCTGTTAGCCTTTCATTATTCCAGAATCAATCCGGAGCAAATGTTGTGGGCGTTGTTCGTGCAAGCCGTTCATCATCCACTGAAGCAATGCTTGTGGCTGTATCAATGAATGAAACAGATTTTGAAGCGTTGGCTGTAGTGCTAGCTTTGGCAACTTATTGTCGAGGTATTTTCTTTTTTTTTTTGTATAAAGTTTTCAAGATAGATCAGTTTCTCTGATAAAATGAGATGAAATTAGTTTGTACTGAAGTTTACATAAAATGTGCATTTTTTTCAGAACAGATATATTGGGCTCGCGATATTCAATTTGTTTTCGTAGACAAAGGCCTAATTGGGTTGACAGCATATCTAGCTCAGTATCACGAGCATCATCATTTATTTCTGCAATCCGACAAACTACATTTTCATAGTGGTGCGATCGTTGGTGCTTTTGCGGTCAAAATGCAAGGTTCAGTATTTGACACGATGAACATTGAACATAACATGGTCAATGGTTTATTGCCAAATTTGGATTTAATCAATTTGATGGCAAAATTAGCAGATAAATTTGGCCTAATTCCTGAAGTTTTTAATCATGGATATCAGAAGTCATGGTGGGATTTAGCTGAAACAACTAGTAAAGCTATGCTCAATCAGGTATTTCTACTCTCAAGGTTGCTTAAATTACGTTTTAGTCTCCTAGATCATGTAAACTGATTGTAGTTATCAATGTTATGTGTGTTTGGTTGGGTGTATTTTTCCATTCATTTCTGTTTCGTATTTCTATAATTACAATACAGTTAAGTAAAGAAAGTTAATTCAATTTTCAGGTCCAGTTAAATCTTTAAAAAATATTGAGTGATATTTGGTTTTTAAAATTTTTTTCAGGCTTTCAATGAGAAAGAAGGATTGCATAGCATTTTTGGACCATATGGAATACAAGCAGTAACCATACATGCTAAAAATGTTATGGAAGGACATGCATCACTAACAGATTTAGGTCGAATATGTGAAGGAGCATTGAGGTTTATCTTTCACATCTCAGTTTAATCTATCCTTTTCTTATTTAGGATAACTTTGAAAGATTGATGGACTCGAAGTAGTTGAATTTCTATCAATTCATATGCAATAACAGTTAAGATCTAATTATTAGTTCTACTGCAGCTCAATAGTTATATAGATATTGGTGATGGTGCCGTCCCCCTAATAAAGAACAATAAAGAGCGGATATGGCTGTTTACTATATGTTGTACTTTTGACTAATTTTAAACTACATTCATTATTTGCAATTACTTTTTGGAAGTAGTCATCACTTTCTTCTTTTTGAGCAATTTCGTTATTTTCAATTATTCATCCATGTTCATAATTAAATAACTACAAAGGTAATCATATGTGCAAGTATCGCCTTTAGAACTGCTACTTTAAACTTTTGTTTCATTTTAGAATTTTAAATTTTTACAGGTCACTGAATAACATCCTGGAAAAATTTCATCAGTCATACTTCCTTTATATAATGACGGATATGCGACATTTTCTATCTGTAGCTTATTACATGCCAGCTCTCGGTCTTATTTTGTTTCCACTATTAGTACTGGTAAGCTTGGTGTATTTTGCTGAAATATCTGCGTTTGCATGTTCATGTGTGTGCTGTGTTTGTATTCCTGTTTGTTCGGCTTATCAAATCCCGTATTGACTGTCATTTATGGATGTATTTGTGATGCATAAATTTCTTGACTTAAATTTTTAGAGATTTTAAAAATTTAGATTATCTAGAATGTAGTTAATTTAAAAGCTATGATAGAGCGTTTCAAAATTATAATACCTGTCTTTATGCTGTATACTTTTTATAGCTTTGAGCTATAATCATAATTGATGTATCTTATTGTATAGAGTAACACGTTTTCAATGCTGATTAAGCTTTTTACTAGATACTATTCTAGACACTTAAGTCCAAGTATTGCATTAATTCAAACTGTTTTAAATGAATAATGTCTATTTATTTCAGGCACTTCGTGATTGGTTCAGTTTGAAAGAATTCAGTTTTCCGAATTCATTCGTTCTTCTTCATGTTGTTGGAATAGTTCAGTATTGTATTATCAGAAATGTTGCTGTATCACAGTCTTATCATATCTATACGGTTTTGCTGTCATTTTCCGCTTTCACTCCCTGGTATTTTCTTTTTCCATTGTAAGTTTTCTTTCAAAATTTTTTAAAGTAGATGCAGGTGTTTTTTTCTCATTTTACTTTTTTGAGAGTATGTAAATAAGGAACAAATAAAATGAGTAATTTTGATTGTTTAATTAACTTGCTTCGTCACAGAATTTGAAAAATTAATCTAATAGTTCACTCGTTCAAAGGAAAAATGTAATAGCTCTGAGGTCTGGACAGCAAAAGTTTCTGTTTTATTCTTTCCAGTTGTTTTATATTATTGTTTGGATTACAGAAGCGAGAAAGAATATATTTCATTGAAATTCCTCTTTTATTTGGATTACTGTCTTGTGTTCTCTTCACTGTCACTTTTGAATTTCTCATTGGCATACATTATTTCGTTAATTGCTGTACCGTTAATAATACTATTCACCGCGATTGATAATTGTAACCGGTAAGTTAGTAGTTTATAACAGGACTTGGTACTTTACAGGAGATTGAAATGGATCTAAATGTATTTTGTATAAGTTTTGTTGGCAAACTTAACAGAGGAAAATAGGGAAAAATATGGTTTTTGTTGTGGTGCAAGAAATTGCTTTTGAATGCAATATTCTTAAATTCCAAAAATTTCCAGTCGAAATCTCGAAATTGTCAAGTTAATCTAAATAATATATACTAAACACACACGAGTTTTTTCTCAGGTTTTTCTGTTTTAGACAAATTTCCAAAAATGTTTCGGATTGCTTCAAGTTTTGCGAAAAAGTTTCGTCTAGATTTAAATTATGGGATTTAAATTTTAGAGAATATTTATTTCAGATTTGTCTGTCGATTAAAAGCTTTATCTGGTTTCCTGTTACATCCTTTTGTTATATATTTATTGTGCCGCTATTTGCTCTACGATGTTATTCCAACAGAAGAATACATAAAATATCTAGCAATGGATCTCATCAAAAGTCATCTTCTGTATGGCAGTTTTCTTTTTCCATTCATTTACATTTGCTTGTTACCCATATGGAATTTCTTAATTCTAATTTCATCCACACCAATAATTCATCCATAAAAAATCTTCCATCTTCTTTCTGTTTAATACATCAAAGTTTGATAATGAAGCTCATGAGAAGTAAATCTTAGTAGAATTTTCAAATGTTTTTTTCTACTTTTCTACTTTGAGAAATCACTAATATTGTTCATCTATTTAGTATTATTGAATTACAATGACAGACTGAGTATAGCCATGGAAGGAAACCTGTCTGATCTGGGCTATTCGGCCTTCAGTTTCAGTCCACCACCTTTTTTCAATGACATGTTTGGAAGCTGGACGTATCGTCATATTCTGCCAAACATACAATGCGCAATTGTTGAGCAATTTTTCGAAATCGAATAATTAGGTCTCAAAAAAAAAGTTTTAAAACTTTGTTGCTTTAATTTCGAAAAATCGGTCGAGTTACCATTGCTGATTAGTAACTACAAAGAACAAAGTGACATAATTTTTGTTTGAAAATTCCTTTTTTTCAGAATGAAAGTTAAAAAACATTGATTAATTTAATCGTGTTAGAATCATTGTTTAAGAAACCTCCTTGTTAATATAACATGATCAGTTGTTAGAACTGATGTTGTTGAAAATTATCAACTTTTGTCATCATTTGTATATATCACAACGATTATTGTCAGAGAAATAAGTGTAGTTAGTATGGGAGTTCGAAATGAAATTTAACAATGAACTGAATGGTACTCGACCACCGGTAATGTCTAGTTGTTGAAGAACGTTGTAAATTTCTTCCCGGGACATTTTCTCGCCAATTGATGATAAAATACCGATGAATTCAGGCACCGTAATCCAACCTTGATTTTTGGAATCAATTCCTCGAAGTGCACCAATAATTTCTTCTATTGGATCACCTTTCTGATTTTCCTGATGTAAAATTTCCAAAAAGGACGGAAAATCCAGTTTTTGTCCTGAAATTTATCTTATTCAGATTTAGGAAACACCTCTGTAAAAGTCCAAATTATTTATATATGCGTTTGTTGTTTGTTAAAAATTTGTCACAGTAAATTAATAAATTTTGAAAAATAAATAAAGATGCTGTCCGAATATAATCGAAATTATCCAGTAGATAATATTATCATTTCAATTATCACCGTATTTATGGAAATATTGTATCGTTTCCGGTATAGTCGGAGTGTAACCAAGGCTGCGCATTATATAACGTAAATGTGATGCATTTTGTGCACATCCCTTAGGACAATATAATATGAAGCATTGCCGATATTCTGGAAGCAAAATTAAAATTTAAAATCTCCATTGTAAAGGTAATATTCCAAACATAATCTAATGTACTTGATGGCAAGCTGTCATAGATTACTGATGTATTCCGGGTGAAATTATGAGATGAGGGATGACTGATCGTCTAAACCGATAGTTTTGCCAGTTTTTTTTTTTTTATAAAAATTTGATATAACTTACCTTCGATTTGTTGTTGAGTGAAGTATTGTGCCTGGAAAAGGAAATCAAATTTTCTTGAATTTTCATTTTTTCTAATGTTCATTTAAAGGTAATGGTCACGTGATTACAACAAGTACCTGATCTATCCATTTGAAGGCTTAAACATCCAACACCATTTTGGTCTTCTTATCAGTTTAAATTACCTATTGACCTACAGCGCCATACTTAACATATAAGATTAGCAACTATAATTAACGAAATTTCAAAACTATTGTTACACTCATTCTAAGAAGTCTTCATCAGTTTTATAAATTTTTGGTTTAAATGAAACATGAATATTTACTAAATTATAATAGCTGAAAAATTAGGCACTATTTATTGAAATTTCGAAAAAATTTGAATAAATATAGAAGAGAGGGAATGTATTACCATTGATAATAGATTTGGATCCACCGCACCAACAGCACCACTTCAATAATGTCAATTATTGCTGCCATAGGAGTGTGTCCTAATTTTATCATCAAAATAGTAGCGGGGTAGAAATGTCCGATGACCTTGCTGAACAACTCATTCGATCATTTTTGAAAGGGAGACTAATTTCTTATCAGGCATACTATTGATTATACGGATTTAATGGCGGCGAAGATATGATATTCCCTCGTTCGATAAATTGAGAAGTTGTCGGAAACAATGTTGCGCGTCAATATATCTTCTGCTAATCCAGCAGTCCCATTAATTCAGAGAGTAACAGAGAAAATTCAAGATTTATTCTTGATGTATTTCCGTCTGAAGAATCAATCGACAAGATGTTTGATGCGCTAAAGCTTATATTTCATATTATGTACATGAAATATGAGAAGAAAATTTATTTTACATGTTTGAATTACATTTAGTTTTATTAATTTGATCACAAACGATGTATTGACGCGTCACCTCTTAAACTATCTGCATCTGTTAGCGTCACCTGAGCCTGAAATTAAGCATTTTAGAGCTATCTTAACGGATTCCGAAAATCCATTAATATTGTAAATGATCAATAAACCTCTTCGATGAGTCATTCAAAAAATTATGGTGATTGCCACTTAATTTACCTCAGTATCAGGCCGTTCCAACTTTTTGCGCCAATCTTCTTGGCCAAGACGTGTGGTTGATTCCATATAAACTAAAAATATTAGTTTAAACAGCATAACAAATTATAACTAAATCTGAGCATTCAAAAGAAAAGCTATGCAGTGATCATATAAATCTATGAGGAAATGTATATGAAATGTAAAAAGAGTAAACTGAATAATCAATTGCTCACAAATAGAATGCTGTACATAATCCTTCGCCAAATCTTTTGCACGATCTTGACTAAATAAACTATCCTGAGCAAGATTTCGTCGTTTTTCAACCACTTCCTTCAGCATCTCACTCTTTTTCTTTTCTGTTTCGATGATATTACTCATTCTTGCACTGAAGTTTCATATTATTATAAAAACTTTACTTCACAATAATCACAATTATTCAAATTATTGCTGTAACCGAAATCTATAAACGCAATATACCTGAGGAAACGAGGAAAGAAGATAAGGAGGTGGAAAATAAGTTCTATCTTACGATAAGCCAATGCATAATTTGAATAACTGTAAAATACAGTTATTCCATTGAATATAGAAGTTACTATACAAACATAACAGAAAAGTAAAAGAGATTACTTAATGCCTAAGTCCACTTCCGGAATACCAGCAAGCATTTGGTTGGATAACAGTTCATCATTACGTTCACTCCGAAAGAGACGAACTTTTTCCGCTGCTTTCCACATAAGACTATCTTCCATACTTGGTACCTTGAACTGCAATAAGACATAATAAATTTACGAAATTCATTTTACTGTCAAAAATAAAATCCTAGTTCTCTACAAAACGTCAATCGAAAACGTAAAGCTAGTAAGTATGAGTATTTTTTATTCACGATACTTGTGAAAAAAGCTACCGTTGTTGCATCATTATCTTCCAAGTCTTGCACTGCTTTCCGTTTGCGCAATTCCGCTTGCACATACTTTTTCCTGCAAAATAGAATAAATATAGAATATTGATGAGCTGTTTAACTTGAAACAAATGAGGAGCATTCGATAATGATGCTAATTTAATGAAGTAACTAAAGAAATTCAGAAGTAAACACCATGCAAAAAGAAAAAATTAGCGCATAATGAACTCAAAATGTAATAAATTCGAGGAGAATGCGACTTAACGAAACAGTGATACTTTAAATAAACAATACTGAAAAAAACTCTAGCAAAAAAGTGATAAAGATGCTGATTGTAAAACGACGCAGTGCAAATACATGTCATATAGAACTATGTAGTAGATCTCGACCAGAGCTATATGATAGCTTAAAGATAATTATGTAAGCAGTTGTAATAACATTGAGACTTGAGTTATAATAAAAAGGATGATGCTTTGAGGCTTTAATTAATCCTTCTACTAAATTGATCCTCGCTTGAAACACAATATCTTGGACAAAACTTACATCTCTTCATGCTCATCTCTCAGAAAACTTTCTTTCTTGAATTGATCACGTATACCAGCTTCGATATCTGCTGCATGCCTATAAAATCAAGCTTAAAACCATTTATTATTTTTTCTAAATGCGACTATTACCAGCTGCTGCAATTTTGCTTAACCTCCTCGTAACTGCTACCATTTTATTAAAACATATTACTCAATGCTCAGTTAGGAAGCTTTAATGTGTGAAATGAATAGTGGCACTTGCAAATATTTAGAATGAAGAACATATAATTTGACAGAAAGCTTTTAGGATCTCTAAGCTTCTTTTGAAAAAGGATTATAAAATTAACATTTGAGCTTGGCGTCCTTCGGATAATCGAAGCATGCCTCCGCCACGCTGTCGGAATGGATCATCATCCATTGCTATGAATTCTGCTGCAAGTTCTTTACCCAATGCGCATTCTACGGCATTCAATCCATTTTTGCGCGCACGACTTTCTTGCAATTCCTTCACGCCTTCTAGTTTACACCTAAATTTCCTTCTATTAACTGTAAAATAATATTAAAAAGAAAATTAATGCGCAATTCATTTTTTATTTGCCCTCTTCAAAGGTCACTTGTGAAGGCAATTTCTTAGCTTTCTAACATTATCCTCGACTAACTTGTGTCTTAATAACTCTAGCATCAATAATGTTTCTAGCATTAAATAGAGATACCAAAAATATCATCGCAATATTTCTAATCCATCCAAATCAAGGAACAGTTTCAGACAGGAGTCAATGAAAGAGTACCGTGAGTGTATTTGGTATATATGACTAAAAGATACCCATTAAAGTTTCATAAAAGCATGCAGAATATGATCTTACGCAATTTCAGCTTCTTCCTCTTCTGTACCTTCGTCGTCATCCACTATACGTTCACGTAAATGACGTTGTTTTTTCTTGGTTGGTTTTTTGAACAAAGACATTCGAAATACTTACTTCTTTTTTTTTTTTTAGAAAATCCAACTCGAAATGGAAACTTTCTTAACTAAAAAAGAAAAAACACATATATACGGTGCAGTATCAATAAGTATAAGAACATAACATACGATCATTTAGGTTGAACTTATCGAAAAGCATAATATGGTATGTAACACACAATCCGAACTTAATTTTGATTAAATATCAATCAAATAATCTATCAAATCATTTCTAATTAGTAATATTTAATACAAATGTAACGAATTAATGTTTTTATCGAAATGAATGGATTCATGGTTAACGGTAATTTATGCATTTTTTTTTCCGTATTGGAAATTTCACACTTCCATGATGAATTGATTTCCAATTTTTCACTTACTTTTCTACCAGGTTATCATATAAGTGTAATCATTTAATAATATATGAGTTTCTCGTGACCTTTCCAGTACATCTAAGTATTCTGTAAAATGAAATTAAATCTAGGATAACGGGAGAAAAATGAAGAAGACAAAAACAACAAAATAATCTTTGCACCCAATTTTGGCCATTTGATCCTTTTTAAGCTAATCAAGAAAGGGTCAAGTTGCGATTGTCTCCTAATTGATCTGATTGGAATTGGCTTTGATCAAGTAATGGAGATATTAGGATAGGATAAATTATTATCATAGCATGTATTGTTACGTGACATGAACTTACGTCATTTATTTTTCACGTGATTCTAAACATGATAGATTTATTTTGTTTACATGTAATTTTAGGGGATGATAAATTTATTTCATTGATACTACTTGACATGTAATGCCTCATCAAAGCAGGTAAAGTAGGTAATTTCTATTGTTAGATCATTAATGAATCCTATCATATGAACTTCTTTATGATAATGAATGATTTTTTTGTAATTAATTTTCTTCGATCATTCTCTCTCCAATTTTTTTTTTTTTTTTCTACTTATGTTTAATGATATGTATTGCTATTTTTTTTTCCAGAAAGATGGCTTCATCGTTATTAGATCGAGATTTTTCACCACCAAGTTCGTTTAAAGATGGAGGAGCAGGTGATCGATGGCGTATAAAAGGTGAAAATTCGGGTAATGAACGTTGGAGATCAAATAATGATGCTGAAAGTGGTGGTGGTGGTGGTGGTGGTGGTGGCGGTGGTGGTGGTGGTAGTGGTGGTGGTGGTGGAAGTGGTAATGGTGGTAGTGAACGTTGGTCTCGACGTGAAAGTGGTACTGATCGAACGGTAGTTGGTCAACGTCGTGGTGTTAGTCGTGAACGTAGCCCACGAAGACTTCGAGATAGAGGTAACTTTCTAAATTTGTATGGGATTTTGAATTAGATTTGAGGTTCCCACCTTGATTGAATATCGGAGTCAAAATTACTTCTTGTCATTACTTCTTCTTACCTAGATTGTGTTTGTAAATTTAATTAATGAAAAGTAAGTCTTTGAATTACGAAGGAGAACTTCGAAAATTTTCTTGTCTCGAGATTTTCACAGTGTTGCTATATCGTTTAAGTAGCGGTCGTCACGAGTGCGTGCCATATGAATTGCATGCGTCGCACGACTAGTTGATTCATCTTCGGATCGCCATTTTATCTTATGATCATAACGGCGTAGTTTTCATTTTTTCACATTCGGCACTTTTCGTCTTCAATCGGCAATATCTAAAACAAAATTTGAAATTTATTTAATTGTCTAGAAAAGTATCATAGCTTCGGTTGATTCTTTTCTGGACAGATCTTTATGATCAAATTTTGGGAACGCGATGTTGTTATTCCTTGGTCCCGGAGTCCTTTGTTGTGCTCATAAGTCACTGGTTGCTTCATCAAATTTCTGGATAGTTGCTTTCTCATCATTGAAATCTTCGGCCACACTTTTCATTTAACACTGTTTCATCCATACGTCTCTGAGAAGGTCACGTTGGACATTTGGACATTTTCTGGCTTAAATTTAGATGGTCGTCGAGGCAACGCCGGTGGCGTACGTAATGACCGAATGGTTTACATCGCAAATATTCCATACGACGTACGTTGGATGGAACTAAAAGATTTGGTTCGAGAAAAAGCTGGTGAGGTATGATCTGTTTTCTAGCTTGACTTTGACTTTTGTAGGTTTTCACATTATTTGCGGCTGTGTCCAGAGGTACTATTCTGATTATGATTACGTCGTAAATGCAGCTGGTAACACACATGATTTAAAAATATAGCAAAGTTCAATTCAAAGGTTGCTGTCGATGTTTCCTAGCTTCGATGTTTAGTTAATCGCATATAATTTTTCGGGACGTTGTAAGAGTGAAATTTTG
Source organism: Dipetalonema caudispina (assembly GCA_013365325.1). NCBI lineage: Eukaryota > Metazoa > Nematoda > Chromadorea > Rhabditida > Onchocercidae > Dipetalonema > Dipetalonema caudispina. The sequence goes on along the minus strand of JABVXV010000332.1, from coordinate 16,840 downwards.
AGTATTTTTATTGGGTTTTTGGTTAGTTTCGAATTTACCTGAATATCCGTTTTCCTGATTCCGTGGATGATGTCATCTGGTTGGATTTGCTCTTTTTCGTGTAATAATCAAATTGTTCTTTCTTGTAATATCGAGCGGGTCGGCTGAATATCTGTTAATTACTGGGATAGCTCAATCATTCAGTGTAGCACGTTTCACTTGTTGATGACGTTACCGTGCTGGACATGGTCGCACATGCGATCCCCCGAGATGTTCGTGAATCAGCAGCCATCATGACAAGTTTAATTCATTTATATAGGTTGTTGGTCATTCTGACGAACAAATTAACACAAGCCAACGTATCTTTTCGGCTTGTTTGAATCTTCAGAAAAAAATGTCGCTCAGTACTGGAATATTACCATTCATTGAATTATTGCACACGTATTTGATATGATACGAATAAGGTAAGTTAAGGTAATAAAGTGAGGAAAAGATCCCATCTTTGAGTAATTAAAAATGCTATTTTGGTATTTAGGTTAATTTTGTGGAGCTTCTGGAAGATCGTAAGGGGAAGTCGAAAGGTGCAGCAGTTGTTGAATTTCGAGAAAAAGAGTCAGTTCAGCGTTGTGTCGATGCTTTGCACCGTTATCCGATGAATGATCGTTTGCTTACTGCAAAGGAAATTCGAGTAAATATTTTGTGGCTCGTACACAATTCTAGTTCATTTCACAGTTTTTCATCCTCCTCCTAAAATGCTCATCATTTTATATACACGTTATTACATCTGTAGCCTTAACTGGTGATTTAGTTGTAAAAGGATAGCGTGGTGTACGTTTTAATTTTTTTTTTTTTGGTCTTTTTTCGATCTTCTTCCCATTTCTTTCCTTTTTCTTCTTCCCTAAAAATATATTGCAGTGTTAATGAGATTACCATGGTTAGTTTTTAACTGAAATGTTCTTCCTTTTTCATTTGATTAGTAGCTAAACAATTCATCAAACTTTAAACTGCTGTTACTGATCCATTCTTTCTCCGTTGATACACTGTTGAGTCCTGTTCTTGAGTAATATCGTAGTTAGGATGTTAGACAATAATTAGTTGTTGCCTTACGCTTAAAATTTCCTGAATCAGTTGGTTTATTATTTACTGCGTATTATCCTGCAGATTGTTGACTTCATTGCTGGTCTCAAATTTTTGAAATGAACTATGTTCAGGATCCCGTTGCATTTTTCCGGAAAGTTAAGGAAGACACAGGTGTTGATTTTTTAAACGGTCTTCATGGCGGAACTGCTGCAGCAAGTTTGGATACTCGAAACCGTCAAGAGGAACAATTTGAAACGTATGGCCTTAGTCCAGCATTTCTGCGACAACTTCATATTACAGGACCACTGACCAATCGTGTTTTTGTATCGAATGTTAGTTTCACGTGTTATTTGACAACGCTTCATCTCATACATAAGTCAGCGACGTGCTTTGGAATCTCTTCTTGCACCTCACGGTTCAGATTTTCGAAGTTATATGTAACTTTGTTTTGTCTTCTTAATATTTTGAAATTTAGCTGCCGTATAACGTACAAAGTGGACGAGTGACAGATTATTTCTCACTGGCCGGTAAAGTTACATGGGTTGATCTTCAATTAGACAAGGAAGGTCGCAGTAAAGGTATGGCTGTAGTACAGTTCACTCATCCGATCGAAGCAGTGCAAGCCATTTCAATGCTGAACAATCAGCGTGTTTTTGATCGTCAAATCAATGTCAAAATGGATAAATTTGATCCTATTGATGATCGAAAAGAAGGGGAATTGCCTGTGGGTTTACGTGGAGTTGGTATGGGTCTGGGCGCAAATGGTGCACCATTAGGCGATGTTTCTTCAATAATTTCGTCGCTTACCTCCTCGACAACATCCCATAATTCCTACGATAGCACATCAACACCATATACCAGTCAATCCGCCTATCAAGGTGGTCCCGTATCAGGCCTTCAGCCAAGTAGCATTTCTTCGGTTATGCCATTTTCATCTACTTATACATCGTCTTCTGCATCACTCTCAGCTCCCAACTCTGGTTATTCTACATTCGGTGGTGTCGGTGGTTTCAGCGGTTCGCGTTCGATTATTATCAAAAATGTGAGTTCTGTCTTTTGCCAGATTTCAGTAAAGGAACTGATGGTTTGATTGGGCATTGTAATATTCCGGGGTAACTTCTGCATTTCGATTGATTTTCGACAAAGCACTATGCTGGTATGATTCCTCTTCCGGTTCATTGAATTATATTTGAAATATATCAAAAATGAAACTATTATCAGCAGTTAGTAGCACATCACATCCACTGCTTTCAGCTTCCTTTGGATTATACATGGCAAATTGTGCGTGATCGCGTTCAGCAATTTGGTCCAGTAGATTTAACGGAAATGATTGCACCAGGATGTGCTAAGGTTACCTTTACTCTAGCTGCGGATGCGGAACGTGCCCGTAAATCTCTTCAAAATACCACCGTTGAAGGACGTGTTATTGGGGTCGAATTCCTGGCCTGAAGAAGCTGAAATCTTCACCTTTTTCGAATCAGTAGCTTGCGTTTGTGGTGTAGTCCATCCTCTTCGTCTTTTTGTTCAATACGTTTTTGATGCTTGAATTTGAATTCTGGATTTGCAAATGGTCGCTTTATCATTGTCAGGAAATATTTTGGAAATGATAGGGTAGGAAGGTCTCGTTAAATAGATAAAATAATGTGTTAGTGATTTTTATTATTTTGAGAGGTGATAATGCCGGATGTCTGTTTATTATTTTATTTTTATTATGCCTCACTGTTTGATACATTTTATCTTTGAAAAGACATTTCAAATTGTCTTCATACTCACCATATTTATTGCGGAATTGTTTGAACAGTTCGGTTAATATTTTTCTGAGCAATTTATTAAGTTTATAATAAGCTCGTTCAGTTTTTTCTCACATTCTTCAAAGGCGATGTTGTTCTTGATTATGTTCGATTTTCTGGATCTAAATCATATTCTGGAATAAATTTCTGATAAAGAGTATATTTTTGTTTCTTCTTGAGGAATAGAATTTCGTACCTGAAATGAGTTGACTTTAATCATCGAGCATCGGCGTCACTCATTCATTGCATAGCGCTTGTTCTTGATAAGGCAAAAAGTTTTATAAGGTTTTTCGCGAGTTTTAGAGATTTTTGAATTTAAACATGGAGAAGATGCTGAGGTTATAAACAAAGAACTTCCAAGTGACAAGCTGATTGAGTAATGATTCTTCACAGCCGTTTGTAGATACCGGCATTGATATTTGTTTTGTATTACATGTTGTTAATAGAATGAAATGTGATAGTATGGTATAGTCTCAATATTGCCATATAAGTGTTTGGAATGTTACGATAGCCATTCTCGAAGAGATTCATGATTATTGTTGTGTAAGTAATAGCACCTAACTGTTTGCATTACCATCATCTCAGTGGTATCATTTTACTCTTTTCAAGTGATCGTTAGATTGCCGTCGTTTGATTAAACAGTAACTGGATGATATTATGAGAAAATGTTGAAGTTGTTTTATGATCATACCATACAACTTGATCCTAACTTGCTATCAAATAATCATTTGATCATAGAGATACTTCAACATGATCTAACTATATCATTTTCTTTCTTGCGCAATTAACAACTGTACAGATTTGGTTAAACCTAGCGATAGTTGCCCTATACAGAATCTGCATAACCGATTGATGGTTTTTTTCTATTTAATAGTCAAGTATACACAATGATTGCGGTTAGGTCGAATAAATCCAACAATTATGGGTTTATGAAATAATATGTAATGTTGGCTATATTGTTTTTGATATGATTCAAAAGGTATTTTTATTGGGGGTAAAATTTATTTTAACGATGATTTTAATCATTGTTAATAGCTTATCATGATAACGATAGGATGATTGAAGTTCTACAGTCAGTATTATTCATCCATCCCACAATCTAGTTGCTATCATTTGTTAGCTAAAGTATTGAATGAGTAACTTCTTCCCAAAAATTCCATGCATTACCGATCATATCATCAGCGTAATATATGCTTCCACGAATGATCAGCAATATAATTCCGTTGAAATGAAGTGTAGGATATTGATCGATATCATTATTCACTGTTCATTACTCTCTATCGATCATACATAATCATACATGATTATCTAAACCATATATACAAAAATATGATTTTTAAAAAATCTAAATTACATAAGAAAATGCTATCATTAGCAAAAAAAAAAAACAAACAAACTGACCTTTCCGTAATTTCATATCTTTTAAAAATTTATATTTTTAAATAGTTCTCTATCTTGTAATATTAAAGATTTCAGAATTAAAATTAACAACATATACGAAACTTAAAGTCATCCATTTTTTTTTTTTTTTTTTAATTTTCATTTAAAATAAATTATATACTGTCCCATTTTCAAACAAACATATACAACTATTCTTAAATTTAAGAATCTTCTTTCCTTTTTAACGCAAAAAAAAAGTTATTTTTTCATAGGACAAAGAATGTTGTGTGTGTGTGTGTGTGTGTGTGTGTGTCTGTCTGTCTGTTTGTGTGTATATACCAAAATGTATATTTATTTGTCTATGAAAATCATTGTTAAGGTTTGTAAATGTATGATTGAGGAAAATTAAATCAAAGCATGATGAACTTTTTGATTGCTCGTTGACAAAATAGGGATAATAGGAGGAAGAGTGAAGAAGAAGAAGAAGAAGGGTTTGGATGAGTAAATTGTATTTTCAAATAATTGGTGTGAAGCAAGAAGCAAGGAATTGATGATGATGATGATGATGATAATTTGAAAGGAAATTTAAGTGAAATTTAAAGCAAAATTTAAACAAACCACACCCATCCATTTATAAGCACTATTTCATTCCATAGATCTTTAATGAAATGAAATTCTTTCTTTTTTTTTGTCTAGGAAGAAAAAAAAAAAGAAAAGAAATTTCGTTCAATTTATTTTTGCTAATCATTTGCTATTTATTTGTTTATTTATCTATTTATTTATTTATTTATTTATTTATTTATTTTTTCTTCATTGTTAAATATATTAGCTATGGTAAAGATTATTTTTGAATAATAAAGTTGAATACTAGATTGAATTATTTTGTTTGTAGCAATAGTTGCCCTTAATGATGAATGATGAGGTCATCGTTTTATAAATTTGTAGCACATAAATGGAACTATTGATGATATTTGTACATCATCAATATTAGATGATGAAGAGTGTGACGTTATTTGATAAGGTAATTGCAATAGTATGCTATAATTAATTACATAGATTATCAAATTATTGTGATATTTTAGATTAAAATATTTCAAAGTATTCAAATATTGCATGCAATAGTTTTAAGTATTTCTTCTCAAGTATTAAAATTGTTGAATTAGTTTAATTTAAATTTTATGTTCATTAGAATTTTATCTCATTGGTAATGTGTTGATTGTCGATATAGACTGACTGCAATTGATTCTAATCGTAAAATATTTGCATGGTTTTTTGAGAGATAATTTAAATTATTTCTGAAATACTGCCAATATATATATATGAATGGGAATTATTGAATTCGATTTGTTTGTTTATTTTTGTTCATCAAATTGACATATTTATTTGTTCAACAAATTGATTTGTTTGTTTGTTTATTTGTTAAGCATCGTATGACATTTATTTCTGGGTTATTGCTGTATTATTTGATGATGAATAGGATAGCTATTATTATTATAATTGTGATATTGTTGTTGTCTCATTGTTGTTCTTGTCATCTTATACAAACGGAAGTGGTACAAGAGAACTAACTAAAAAGTTTTTGTTATGGAAAATTCAAAATTCTTGTTTTAATTAAGGAAATAAATGAAAATGTTTCTTGAAGATTCTTCGATATCCATGTTTGTTACTACATTTTGCTACTCTTTAATTATCCATGTTTAATTTTAAAATTTGTTCGTTTACAATGATATTTCTCATATTAAATAAATTGTTAAAAGATAGTTATATGTGTAGAGATGAAAAAAAAAAAAAAAAAAAAAGGAATGATTAATTTCAATTTGAATCTTATATTTGTTGTGAAATTACGAATTGTTGATAAATAAGCAATAGAGAGTTAAAGAAAGAAGGGATGAAAGACTTAGATATCAACAAAAATGATATGATATAAGCAAACAAATTATTGTTGACAAAATATTTAGATAAAATAATTGATGGAATGATAATTGTTATTTGTGTAGAAATATGATTATTTTTAGATTGAAATAATCGTTGATTGTCAATCGAAAATCATTGATAATTTTTAAGTTATCGTATTAAATGAATTGTTACAATGCATAGTTTTACTTTTGCTTTATTATGGTTAAGAAAAAAGAGAAAAGAAAAAACTTGTTGGAAGTTTTGAAATAGTATGAATAAATTCTATTCATTGCAATTTCAACAGGATATTTCAGTTAGAAGTTTATAAATGAAATTATATTTGTTGTAATTCTGAAATGGTACTACTTTTAACATTGAAATTTTCTTCCCGAAAAAATTCGATAGTTATAATTGATTGCACAACATTTACGTTATAAATATATGTTCATTTGCATAATTTATAGGTTTGTTATTTAGGAAATATGGTCATCTTTAAATGAATTATAATTATTAGTGTAAATGTTTAAATATTAGAAATATTGATGGAAGTGGATTATTTACAGATGTATGCAAATTCTTGTGAATTTTCAATTTTTTTTTTTATTTTACAGGAATTAAATATTTCGAAAACTTCGTTAAATCATATTTTTGAATAATAAATTTAGAATTAGTATTAAAATTTTTGCAAAATTATCGCTCGAATGAAAATAGAATTGATTATATTAATGGACAATGATCATCCTTTTGTAAATCTATCCTGGCGGAATTGTCATTTATAAATGTTATTCATTTAAAAGTAAAAAAAAAAATGAAAAATTATTCATATTTCATTGTATTTTTAAAATATTCAAAATAAAACGGATGAAATTTGCAAGAATTTAATAAATTTTAACTTATTTTAAATCAAACACATAATGTTCACAAATTCAATCAAATCAGTTACCGCTGTTGTCCGGAATAAACAGAAGCATAAGGGTGACTATGTGACAAATTAGCATAACGATTCATAAATAATCATTTATTGTGACGAAGAAGAAGAAGAAGGAGAAAGCAACATTTTGTATGATGGGTTGGTTGTTCATTTAGGTTATTCCATGTTTATCCTATCTTGAACATTTTAGTGAAGTGATGTCCAAATTCACAATAGGGGACTCAATCTTTAAAGTGTTTCATCATTTCATCTATCAATAGGTCAACAATAATGGAAAATTCTTCATTGTAGCAAAAAGCTTAAAATAGCATAATGCATTCATTAATGGTACTTTTTAATAAAATGAAAATAAATTCAAACAATGATTGTCCTGTTAACCTTTAACCCCTTTATCCAAATATTATTATTTATTATTACTATTATTATTATTATTATCATTATTATTATTATTATTATTATTATTATTATTATTATTATTATTATTATTATTATTATTATTATTATTATTATTATTGTTGTTATTATTATTGTTATTATTATTATTAATCTATAAATAAGAAATGATTAGATTTTAGATGTTTTTAAAATGAATTAAATAATTGATAAATTCTATGATAATGTTATATATTTTTCATTTAATAGCACTTCTCTGATTTGTTTAAGCTTGAAAGAACGTAGTGCACTGGATCTATTATTCATCGAAATTCCACAAAAATATTTAATTGTAGTTTCAGTTATAATTTGAGTATTTGATTTTTTTTTTTCGTTTATATTTCCTAATCATTTAGAGAGGAGATTTCTAATGTCTTTCGTAGCAGTAGTTAATCAATTATGTTCTTTTTTTTCATTTGTTAATTAATCTTTGAGTATTTAGTTTTTGTTCCATTTTATTATTTCGAGTACCTGTTTTTTTCTTTTATTTATTTAAGTATTTGATTTTTTTTTTTTTTTTTTTGCACGTTCATGAAATTTCATGCAAGATTGGAAATACAAGCAATACAATAAATGGCAAACTGTTTTCAAATTTGTTAGTTGAGATCAAAACTTGAGATTGTTGTTAAAATGCATTATTGGTATGGAAAAATAAGAGTGAAAATAATTGATTTACTAGTATAATTGAAATTGACATCACAGATAATCATATAGATTTGCTTAATTTGAATGAATAGAATGAAAAATTGTTATTCGTTCAATTACGTAAATCCTTAATCACACCTATTAATTATAGTATTATCTTAAATTTAGCCTGATTTGTTATGATGTAAGAACTTATCGTGTACCATAAACAGGATCCCGCCCTAGAACTTTATACTCTTTCATCATTATCACCATCATCATTGTCAATGTCATCATCAGTATTATCATCACCATCACCACCACTACTACCACCACCATTCATCATCATTAATATCATCTTTATCATCATCATCGTCAACATCACTACCGGTAAACAAGAAACACATTCAGGATATTATTTGAAAGTGTATTGACAACATTTTTCTTCATCAAAGTTCAGTCGTTTGCAATTCTTCTAAATCAATTGTTTTGAAAAACCAATATTCAAATTTTTGTTTTCAATCTTAGATATGATTGTTCAAAATTTGTGGGCAAAAGAAATTATCATTTTGCAATTTCAACATAGTACTGTATTATGATTAATCTGTCCCAGTAGTTATGTTTACTTGTTATTAGCCAAGTAATTAAATGCTACTATATCAGTACAATAATATTGATGTATACATATAGATTATATTATGGATAAAATTGTATCGAGAAATATTTCGGATGTGAATATTTGAAACAATTCAATGAAATTTCAGAGAATGGATTTATTTGGCTTTGGTGATTTTTTGCCTTATTCAAGCACGATATTATCAACCAAAGCAGAAGAACAATCGCAACAATCATTTCATCATTATCATCATCATCATCATTATCATAATCATAATCGTCATCATCATTTCTCTCAACGCCAACAACACAAACAACATCAACAGCAACAGAATCATCAATGTGATATTCGACAATCGAAACCTCAACCATCTTATATTGGCTTGATAGCTATGGCAATTCTAAGTTCAAAGGAGCAAAAAATGGTACTTTCTGATGTTTATCAATGGATTACCGATAATTATCCATATTTTCGGACACGCGGAGCCGGATGGCGAAATTCAATCAGACATAATTTAAGCTTAAATGATTGTTTCGTTAAAGTTGGCCGATCAGCAAATGGAAAGGTAAATGAGAAAAAAAAAATGAACAAAAAACAATCGACAAATTATGCTTATTTTATTTGAAAATATAAAAGTTTAAAATGTACGCTTAGTAGAAATAACATGTAAGCTAAATTGGACGATAGAATGATTTTATATATGCAATAATTTCAAATTAAAAACTTTTATTTAATAAATAATTTTTTTGCCTCAGTTTTTCTTCCTTATTTTCTTTTTCTTTTTTTTTTTTTTTTTTTTTTTCAAGGGACATTATTGGGCAATTCATCCAGCAAATTTGAATGATTTCAAAAGGGGCGATTTCCGAAGACGTCGCGCTCAGCGGAAGGTTAATAAATTATCCGTACTTTTTCTTTTTGTTTGTTCCTTTATTTATGGTAATTTTTCATATAAAACTGAATAAAAGCTTAAAAAGATAGTTTTTTAACAAAAATATGAAAAATAAAAACTTTAATGTGATCGAAACCGATCATTTATCATATGACTATATGAGACTTTTTTACAAATATAATTTTAAAATATTGCAAATAATTATGCAATATTAGTTTAAAATGAAATATAAAAAAGATATATCAGTCATCTGTTGTCCATACACCTTATGAAGGCAGGTATTCTATTGCAGTGAATTTCTTTGGAATTTTCAAAAGTAAGGAAAAAGTTTGAGTAAATTACATGAACGAATACTGATCATGATTAATGATTTCAGTGCTAGGTTTTGGTTAGTTTTATCAAGAAATATTATTTTATGATATTCAGCAATTTTAGTCTATCAAATTTTCATTGTAAATTTTTATTTAAATTTACACGAAATCAAAAGCCAATCGATATAAGTTTGGCAACAGTGTTAACCATAATACGCCTAGACATGATTTCAAAATATATGGATGGGTTTAGTCCATTTAAAGATGATCAAGATTAAGAATATTCATATCTGATCATTTATATTCATCCGATCATTGGATGAAGTTGTTCTCCGAACAAAACTTATTCTATTAATTCTTGAACTACGGTATTTTGTATAATTCAGTTATTGATAATAGTATTGTTACTGATTGTTAAGTTTTCCAAGTAATATAGTGCATGTAATTGAACAAGTAATACAGATAAGTGTATTAAATTTCATTTAAAATTCAAAAAAATTGAAAATTTTCAGGTACGACGTCATATGGGTTTAATGGTAAATGAGGATGAATGCTCCGATGATAGTCCAATTAATACGCCAACACCGGTGAAGAAATCATTTACCATCGAATCTATTTTACGGCCAGAATCACCCCAACAACCGTTATTACCATTTATGGATGCTCTTTTACCGTTACCACTACAGTATCATTTGTACAGTAATTATTTTTATGTTTAATATTAATGGATGAACCATTTTGTATATTATATTCATTACTAATGAATGGAGAGTATATCAAACATAAAATTAAACTTGAGAGAAAATTTCACAGCAGTATCATTGATTGGAAAATTTTTTTTCTTATTTTTTTTTTGTATCTTATATCTAAAATTTCATCTCTGTTACTGAACTTTTGGATATGAAAAATTCTTTCGAATTATTCCGTTTTAATTATATCAAAGTGTAGCATTGAAATGTGCCATTTTTGTATTTTACAAATAATTGAGTATTATTACATTATAACAGAAAGTTTCATTGAAAATTGTGCTAATCCTTTTTTGCATATTAGAAATAAAACATAGTAAGTGATATTTTCTTCAGACGTACTTATCATGATAAATTATGATTCATTTTCTGTCGCGAAAAATTTTTATCCTTTTCTTATCATATTAAATTATAAATCATTGTTATCATGTTTTGCTCTAAATTTTTCATAATGTGCTAATTTTCTTCTATCGATAATGATTATTTTACAATAATTCAGCATTACTTAGTGGTTTTTTTAAATATCCAGAATCATAAAAAAAATCATTATTATACGTTATTATTATAACATACTATAAAATCCAACAATTTTCTAACAATAATCTTTGCATAGTATTGCTTCTTGATTCATAGAAATAGCCCAAAAAGGATGAAATCTCTTCTTTTACATCGATTCATCGGTTCCGTAAAAGTTTGCCATCGTATATCTATTCCAACTATTGATAAATCATTGATAAACTGATAATTGGAATATACAAATAACTTCTAGCACCTGCAACATTGCACCACTAATCATTATTCATTTATGATTTATTAGCATGTTTGAACTTTCACTCATCAATGATATTTCTATTACATATATGTAAATTATTTAATAATAATATGTTCGAAGGAAGAAGAACAGGAAGCTTTAAAATAGTTTGATCGAATAACAAATTAACTAATAGCTATTAACAATACATTCGCAATGATAAGCTGGAAATTTTTCGAAATTTCATACTGTGAATATTTTTAAATTTTAAAAATTTGAAAATATTTAAAATAGCTAGCTATAGTAATCCAACCCAATTAAGTGATACTATAGTTAAATGACTGTATTTGCCATTAGAAAGATCGGATACATTGACTTTCCATAAGCACATGTAACAGTATTATATGTTGCATATAAAACATTAATTAGTTTTTTTTATGTGGTAAACAAGAAGCACATACAATAAGAATTAATTAATGATAATGAAACAGAATTGCTTCATTTATGGAGGAATTTTAATCTGAAAATAGAAACCTAAATTTTAATTATTTAATGAGCTTTGCTAAAAATTTCCTTAGCAACTTTTTCATTCGTGAAATTTCTCATGAAGTTTGTATAATTCATTAACAATAGTTTGTAATTTTTTATCAAAATTGATAATCGAATTTCTTCTGTAAGTTATATTCGATGATGAAAATATAAGAAAGTAGAGAATTGATTAATTAGCTATCAATTTTTTTAAAAGTTATCCGTTTATCTTATTTAATAATAAAATCTCTATGAATTTTTATTGAAAAAAAATTTTGCTTATTTCTTTTTCATAAGATACCAAAAAATTAAAAAGTAAGTTAAAAAATAGGATTAATTAATTCTTTTGTTCAACTGTTGTTTGCATGTGATCAATCGTTTTTATCGTTTTAAAAATAGGAAAAAAAAAATTAAAAAATAATTAACTAAAACACATTTGGCTATAACAAATGATTGGCCAATGTTTGGTAGCCTTTCAGACAGCAAAATAGTTTTTAACAGACGATTAGTTATTTGAAATGTAATTTTCATAGTTTAGTTCCCTCATACTATGAATGACTAACAGTGTAGTGTTTGGAGATATTTTAAAATGGATTTTAAAAAAAAAAAGAAAAAATGAAATTTAAGACGATTGTATTTAATTTATCTGTTAGCTTTCCTTTTTTTTTTTCTCTCAATTAATTTATTGTCAAAAATTATTAATTTATGCATTAATAATGATTCCAAATAAATTTGTCAAATTTTCTCAAAACTTTTGGAACATACAAAATGTTTACTAGCATTGAAAAATTGTTTTAATTGTTATTTAAATTGCACCATATCTTTTTCAAATTCTTTAAAGTTTTATTTAGTGAAGTGAAATAATTAGGTTTTACAAATGAAACTTCTGTCATCAAATCTACTACTTCTTTTTATTCTAACACAAAATTAAAATTCGATGAAAATTACGCAACAAAATGAAAATGAAGCAAGAGAAAAAAGCAAGTATAAATGAAAAAAAAAAAAAAATGTTGAAAATTCAATAAATACTTGCTGATGATGAAAAATTATACATGCTGTAAAATGATATTTTTCTTTCATACAATAAAAACGAAACGAAATTTGAAAAATAATTAAAAAAAAAAGGAAGGTGAAATATTGAAAATTTAAAAAAAAAAAGTTAACTAAAATATATTATTTCATTTGTTTCCTTTCATTTCAGAAGAAAAAAGAAAAGCGAAAAATAAATTTTTTCAAAGTACTAATTTTTACTTCAACTAACGAAACAAAACAGCTTCTTCTTCTTTTTTCTCGTCGTCTTTTTGGTTTATCATTAGCTTCGTAGTGGTTGAATTGTTAAAACCCATTTAATTACTTGCATTAGTAATTAATTAATAGCCACTAATTTAAGGTACTGTTACTTGTTATATAACTTGGAAATATGGCGTGAATTATTGTAGTTAAGTAAGTAATTAAACAAATGAGTAACTGAGAAAATGGTACAACAGTTGCTAATATTTATGAAAAAAAAAATAATTTTTCATTAATAAAGTATTCTTTAAATTGATTTCTAACAGTGAAATTCTTGCGAAAACTATTATTTGTGTCTTTTATTTTTTCAATAGAAGAATTGAATTAATTTATTTGTTTAGCACTTGGCATCTCTGTTTATTAGCTGTCGAAAAGCGGAAAGCAAATCAATTAATTAATACTTCTGATGAATAAATAGGGCAGATACTTTACGAGAAACCAAAACTTTTGATAAACAAAGTAAAGCAACAGGATCAAATAGTTCGAATTATCATTATCGGACTGATTGATATATCGATTTGCTTACAACTATTGTAAATTTTTACTAGAAAATTCATGGAAATTTATGTTTAATGTATACTTTTACCATTATCAAACGATTTCTAAGCTGTTTTAAATTAAATTTTATTAATTTACTTGCACTATTCCCTTATTATATATTATTTACTTATTTATTCATTACATATACATCAATGTATACATTTACTTGTTTGTTTGTTTGTTTTTTTTTTTTTAACTTTTCAAAAAGCTGCTAATATCTTTTGTTAATCAATAATTTGTATTTGTATGAAGTTATTAAAAGAAGTTTATATGATTGGAACAAATACAGTAAAATGTATTAATCAATATTTTCCTGACATTTCCAATTCTTACAAAATTGACACTTTGACATATTTCGGTCAAACTTTTTGTTTTGACATTTTTAAAAGTTTATCTATGCAATGATCATTTCAATTTCATACCATTATATCATTTATTTCTTTCTGGTCTAACTTCACTCTTTCAATTTAACAATTCATTTTGATCTATTATTATGATGAAGCAAATGGTCACAATAAAATTTGTTAAATTTTTCTATATAAGCGTTTATAAATCGGATATGACATAGGTATAATCTAATTAAAGGCTGTTTAATTAGCCATTTCAGTAGGAAAAATTAAGAAAAAAAAAAGACTTTTTCAACTCTTACAAAAGTTCATACATTAATAATAAGTACTTGAAATCAAACGCAGAATTATTCAATTGCGAAAATTGCAAAATTCGGTTTTATCCGGAATAAGTACAAAAAATCAAATGTTAAGCAATCAGTAGGAAGGAAATTTGAATTTGATGTAAACAGAAATGAAAACTGGATAAGTTGAATTTTTTCAACTTATCCAATTTTCATACTAATAATAATGTAAGAATTTTTACGATATTCACAATACCTATCCTTACTATTTATAAATTTTTATATAATCGAAATTCATTGAAATGGTAACGGAATAAAAATGGTATGTATAAGTGTTCAGAAAATCGAAGAAATCGATATAGTTTATCTGAAAAGCAACAAATCTTGTATAATCCAGAAATGATCGGTGAACATGTAATCAAGAAATGACCATATAAATTTTAAAATATAAAGCCTATGGTTCGCTAGGCTTTTCTCAAATTAAATCATGGACAAATAGAAAATTATGAAAATTGTTTATTATGTATATATTTGAAAAAAAAAGCAAAATTATAAACTTTTTAATCAGATAGCCTAAAATACCTACCATATTATTGCAATTACTTGAATTAATTATTCGGCAATATAACTTGTTACGATAGGATTAAATTTAGTAATTGATCTGTGATATCAAAGAATTACATAACAGAAGTATTTATAGAAGATAAAACTTCACTAATTGCTATACAATTCTAATTTAATAAATGATCTACGCCATAAAACATTTGTCCGGTTGAATATCTACTCAAATTTTCAATTTTCTAGAATAAAAACTTTTAATTCGAATAAATAAATAAATAAATAAATTTTGTTCAATTCATTTCCATTTTTTAGTTTTTGTGAAGCTTATACAACTTTTAAGAAGCATCAAATTACTATTAATTTTTCAGCATAAAATCAATTTCTTCGTTGTCAAATGGAGACAATACTGCTCAAACAGGCAATATAAATAATAATTAATGAAATAATCAAATGATTTCAAAATTTTAGCAGAACAAAGTCAAAAAGAAGAAAACAACAAACATTTATTGAATATAATTTTTTTTTTAATATGAAAATTACATTTGACTAAAAGTTATCATCTGTTTCATTCCTAAAAATAATGTCAAATAATTTCTTAATGTATTGGGAGTGAGAGGGTCGTAGAAGTAATAAGCAAATTTCCGTTTCTTCGATTTTTTTTTCCTGCTTCGGCAAAATTCATTTTAGCTTCTGAGAAAGAAATTATAAATGAAAGTCACATTTCATTCACAATAGCCAAGAAAAAAAAAAAAGAAGAGGACAAAAAAGGCTTCCGTTTTAGGCAACTGACCGATTCATTTAAATCTTCTTTTCTTCCTTTTTAGTGAATTTTCTCCTATGATTTCACTTAAGACTTTTTTTTTTTTTTGAAAAAAAAAGGTGCACATAAAAATCTCTTTTTTTTTGGAGGAAAAATTCTGATTTAAAAGATAGAATGAAAAGTAATTTATGTCAAATTTTAGCATAAAGACAGAATGTATCAGATGAATGGGTGAAAATGTTGCATCATTTTTGAGCTGTCTAATTAATAAATATCATTCCTTTGCTACTCGGTTAATTTACATATTTCAAAAATCATTGATTTATAAAATGATTCATAATAGAATATGAATATTTATTTTTTAAGTAAAGTTTGCTTTCAACTATTGTGTTTTCCATGTTATCTTTCAGGCCTTCTATTGTTATTGCCTTATTTTAAAACTGTATTATATATAAATAAATTAGGATAAATATTTGATTAAACAATTATTATTAATTATTATTTTGCAGTACTGCTCATAATTTGAAAAAATGCATTATTTTATGTTTTTATGCCATTATGCTCATTTTTAACTTCTACAAATAAACCGGATATGATCAAAGCCAAATAATAACTTTCATTGGAAAATTCCCCTAAAAATTATCTGTATTAAGCATACAGAAAGAGCAAATCTAATGTTTATCATTTAACTTATCCAATGATTTTAACATTCAATAACAATAATGATAATAACAGAAGCATAAAAATGTATGACGTTGAAAAGAAACGATGACGTCAATTTATTGATAATGATAGTTTGAAGCTGATATGCTCTGCTGCTGTTGCCATGGATATTAATATCATCATTATTAAAATTATCATTATTATTATTTATTTATTTGTTTATTTATTATTATTATTATTATTATTATTATTTATTTATTTATTTATTTATTATTATTATTATTATTATTATTATTATTATTATTATTATTATTATTATTATTATTATTATTATCATTATTATCATTATTATTATTATTATTATTATTATTATTATTATTATTATTATTATTATTATTATTATTATTATTATTATTATTATTATTATTATTATTATTATTAT
>JABVXV010000331.1:0-67448 GCA_013365325.1 Dipetalonema caudispina | reverse complement strand
AAACAGAACCGCTGAATCTATCAATGCTGAAAAAAAATGTGGAACAAATTGGACATTCCGATTCATCGCTGCAAGTAAGACCACTGGATTTATCGATCAAAGAAGCGAATGACGAATCAATTCAAGAAGCGAGTGCTGAACAAAAAGATATGAGCCAAATGCCGATGATATTGCCCTCTAATGTGCAAGAAAAAATATCGAAAACGACAAGAAATTGTGGGAGGACACGTGCTGGTAAGAAGTCGTATTGTTGTTCGCTATGTGAGAGAAGTTTTCCTAAGCCATCGAATTTGAAAGTTCATATGAGGACCCATACTGGTGAGAAGCCGTACAATTGTCGGATATGCGGGAAAAATTTTCGTCAGCCAGTGCATTTGACAAACCATATGAGAACCCATACTGGTGAGAAGCCGTACAGTTGTCCGACTTGCGGGAAAAATTTCTCTCAGTCACCACATTTGACAGAGCATATAAGGACCCATAGTGATGAGAAGCTGTACCATTGTCTGGAATGCGGGGAGAATTTCGCCCGTTCATTCATTTTGAAAAATCATATGAGGACCCATACTGGTGAGAAGCCGCACAATTGTCTTATATGCGGGAAAAATTTCTCTCAATCATCGAGTGTGAGACAGCATATGAGGACCCATACTGGTGAGAAGCCGCACAATTGTCTTATATGCGGGAAAAATTTCTCTCAATCATCGAATATGAGACAGCATATGAGAACCCATACTGATGAGAAGCCGTTCAATTGTCTGGAATGCGGGAAAAATTTCTCTGATCCATCGAATATGAAAAAGCATTTGAAAACTCATACCATCAGAAGTTAAATTGCTGCGAGATTGTGCCAAATATTTCTTCTCTCAAACAAGCAAACTTATAACAATGTGAGGCCCATCTTCGACAGTACTTCAGGAAATCCAATTTGAAATCCCATATATTGTTTTATGTTGGGAAAGGAGACAGTTTAAACTGAAATACGTGCTGCAGTTTCTGGTGTTGTTGAATATTTGCGTTTTCTAATAGTCGAAAGTCTATGTTGTTATTTTTGCTTTGCTTGTTTATAGATTATTTGTATAACATTAGTATTGTTTAATATTGATATTAATATTGCACAATAATATTAGTATCGTTCTTCTTTCATTTCCTCATTATTATTTTTATTTTAGTGAGTAAAATTTCCAGTCTACTTGCACACTTACTAGACAATCTTTACATTATTAATGCATACATAACAAGCAAGTAATTTGCATGTTATGTATAGAGAAGTTGCAAGTAAGTATAACTGTTACTAAAATGCTAATAAAATGAAATTGTTTCATATGAACTCTTTACCCGATTACTGCACATATAAGATGAAAGTAAATTTTTGGGTCTACATAATCACAATATCTGAAGTCCCATGCCATTTTATGTAGCTTTATAATTGCCATTCATTCATTTCATTTGCCAAGTCACATGAAAAAGCTTATCGATGGCAAACATTTCAATTTCCAAACAAAGTTTTATTTAATTAAGGTTCACAATCATCAGTGGTTGAACAGTTAATAGGCGTATAATAAAAATTTCAAATCGGCAAGAGATTTGAAGAGACATATGCAAGAAATGATAGTATAATAAGGAAATCATAGTAAAATAATCATCCTATTTTGATAAATTTTGCCAATAGATATTGCAAAGATTTTTGCCTGCAGAGTTATAATCTTTTTGGTTATTGCATTGCCATTAGTAATATTTTCCAAGATATTCCGAAGTTGACATATGCTTTATGTATTCTAATCTTCATCAGTTAAATTATTCTGAATTACTTGAATTTTCGTAACTGATTTGGATTTCATAATTGCTTAATTACCCACACGTAATGGACTCATTTCTTATGTTTTAATTAAATACGTAGAAAGAAAGAATTATAGCTTACTTTATTCAGTTTAAAGTACAAAAGAATGATTTGAGTAAATTTATAATATTTCTTTCAGAACTGAGGATGAAAAGCAAAGGGAAGAAATATGCTTCAATAATTTCCTTTTCTTTTTCTTTTACATAGTCAATTAAAAAATCTTGAAATCACTCGATATCGCTGAAAAAATACAACTGATAAAGATGAGATAGTAATGAAGCAATACCGACTGGTTCTGGAAAAAGTTATAATAATTAATATGTTGCAATATTGTCGGTGTACTGTGAAAGAGTTTTGTGAATATCAGGAAATTGTATAACTCAGATAAAAGCAATCATTTAATCAATATGTTGACTATAAATTGAGCATATTTGAACAGATATCGATAGTTCTATCTTAGTGCAGTGTATTCTGGAGCATGGTACCATATTCTGGTCGAACAGCGACAATTAAAAACAGTATGCTTTCGTCCAATATTGCAGTTCGCTCTTGAATTGCTGTTGCTTCATCACTAAAATGACGAAATTTCAAATATTATTTGCTTTTTTTTCAAATTTCAGTTGACAGAATTGATATTTGGATTTTAAATTTTATCGTTTTGGAAGTTGAGAATGAAGAATAATCTTCTGAATAAATATTAAAACGCAAATGTCTACGACAAGTTATAAATCCCGGCCTTTCATTCTTATTTTCAGTGCTCTTCTCGTATTTGGTTTTTGGAATTCTGAGAATCATAACAGATGCTTTGTTAAGTATTATTTATTCAAAGATGGTGACCAAAAACTGGTACGATATGATCTGTTGGTTGCATTTTAAGTTTTGTTCGAAACATCAGTTGTATATTTAAGGGAACGATAATTGATGCCTTGGAATATTTTCTTTGTTTCTTTTTCTGCTTTATATTTCCGAAACCACTTAAAAACAGAACGTATGGTCAATTTGACCACTAATAATTCAGCAGCAGCCGTATTAGAAAAGAAAAAGCAATGCATGCGAAGTTATATGTTACATAGTTGGAAAATTTTCAAAACCAAAAAAAAAAAAAATCATTGTTCATTATTGTTATCGTTAGCTTATATCTTCCATCACATCATATAGTTTCAAAATTAATCTTTTCTATTATATTTTTGTAAAAAACAAACTGAAGCCAAAAGTGATAATAACTGCATGAATCGAAATGGATTAAATCGATTTGCTGCTTGTTTATACTTCTTACAAAATCTTAATTGCATCAGTCCTTAATATCTAACATTAACGGATATTAAGTAAAGAATTGAAATTTAAAAATAAAAATTATGCGACGTTGCTAGTTTAATTCACGGTTATATAGCCCCACTCCACAAATTTTTAATCTTTGATAGATAAGTAAATATAAGAAGATATTAAATGAGGTAATCAAGGTTCGGTATAGAATAATTCTTAATTTTTTTCCTACACAACATTCTAGTCGTATGAGTGCTAATCGATGTGCGCAAATATCCTTTTGCCAACGGTTAAGTGACTATGAAATTAATGATGCCAAGCAATTCAAATGCTACATCCACAATATGTAAACCTCCGATCGTCAAAGTTTTTTAAAATCGAAAAATATAATTGTTACACTTTACTCAAGAAATAAAAATGTTTGCAAATATTAAAATAAAGCAAGCGAAAAGCATGAAACATGGCAAAGAAAAAATTATTGATAAATTGCATATAATATATATATATATATATATATATACGGTATAAATTACGAGGGGAGATGAAGTATCTTTAATTAAGAAAAGATTATCGAAATTAAAATCAGCTGTAAAATTGCATAGAGTTAAAACGAATAAAAGGCATACACAGCGAAAACATAAAATAAGTCAAATTGAAAACAAGGATCAAAAATGGGAGCATCAATGAAAAACATGCAAATTAAGTGAGCAAAACATCAAAATTATTCTTTTAGAATTACTATACGAATCAATTATTTAATTAATGCATGTGATAAGCATGAAAGAATTGCTTCAATGACTCAACGTCAGATTTGAAATAGTTAACAGCAACTAATCAATTGCAGAATTCAAAGGTATGTTACATTCATTCCATTTTCTTCGATTCTTTTTTCCTTACTTAATAATTATCTATGTTCAGATGAAATAATTAGTGAGCAAAAATCGCTTTTTTCAAAAAAATATTTAGCAATAAAAATGAAGTTGTATAATTTATGGTTCAATGCAGGTATATAATGAAATGTCATGGAGACAATGGAAATTTTAGGCACTACTATGAAAATTGGTATAAAATGTGAAATTTCAGTGATTTTCAAATGTCAAATAATTTGTAAAATTGGTAATCAAAATAATTTATCGAATGGTTTTCCAATCATTTAATTTCACAACAATGAACCCTACAAACGACATACAATATACGCTCTTTTTTCCCACAATATGATACAATATTAATTTTAAAAAAAAAATTAGCGCGGAAGACACAGTATAATATTTCTTCTAAAATTCTATTTTCCAAAAATATGTGCTTATAAATCTATGCATCAAATTTTTATCCTGATCAAAATTTAACAATTCATTGAAATGTAAAATTTGATCAATATATTCAGAGGTCAGTGATTAGATATGACTAAATATTCTATCATTACTATCATCAACAAATAATGATAAGTTCATTTACTCCATAGTAACTTTTTTTGTCAAAACAAAAATTTATTCTTCTGACATCACTCATGAATGTTACAGTCATCGAACCATTTGTCTTATCAGAATTTTATTTTTCTGATGTTTTTCGTGGACACTGCAACCACTGATGTGCTATAATCTCGTCGACTGTTGGTCTTTCATCTGCTTCGGTTTCGAGCATTTTCAATAGAAGTTCTATTGAATGGAAATTTTTTACTAACAATAATTAATTGTGCAAACTGAGAGAATAATTAAACTGCTTTTTTGATAAAAACTTCATTCTTTGCGTTCTTTTCGTCTCAAACAATTTGAGATTAATTTATAATATATTAATTAACTAAAAAACTTGAAGCATACAGTTCTAATTAAAATATTAAAACGACAAAAGGAGTAAAATATAATTAAATTTTCTGAAAAATTCATCCAATTATATCACAATAAATATTCATTGGTTTACCCGAAACACGTCCATGTGCTTTTGAGAAGTGAAAAAAGCATGCTTTACGTTCCGATTGGTACCACTTACGGTAGGCAGTATCGCGTATCCTTTAATCACAACTTATTATACTTATATGAAAAAAACTGCCCAAAATTATATATGAATATTTTGTGAATTGACCAGAATATAGTCAGCTCAAAAATAATGAAACATAGCAATTTACCTGTCTGCTACCTCCCATGGTACATTATTTTTCAACAAAAACCACAAAAGAATACCGCATGCCCATATATCTGCACAATCCGGTCTGTAATGTTTAAATTTAAAAAGAAAAAAAAAGAAGTTATTTTATCATTTTTATATTTTACTACGTAAAATATTGGCCATGCCTGTATTCTTTATCGAACGTTTCTGGTGCAGCGTATGCTTCGGTTGCATAAACCGAACCAGGCATCATTACTCCCGGTGTGAAATGTTTCGCGTGATCAAAATCAGTTAATTTCAAACTTCCTAAACAAAAAAGTGTTATCATTATAGTTTCTGATAATATTTTCTTATTATTATAATAAATTTAATTATATCATATATATATATATATGATATAATTAAAACTGATTAAATTTATTGCAATAATCAAAATTTTGTACAAATCAAGTTGAATAATCTCTTCATATTATTGTGCTAAAAAAGTATGCAGTACTATCAAACAATATATGTATATATATATTATTTAGTACTATATATTAAATCAAGTAAAATTAAGTATTACACAATATAAAAATTATACCATTTTGAGTTAAGAGACAATTTTCAACCTTTATATCCATATGAGCTATATGTAAATTATGAATATGTTTCACTGCCTTTAAGAGATCACGAAACAATGACCGCACTCTCACGGTTCCCATTCGTCGTTTTTCTGCAAAAAAATAATTGAATTCAAATGGCAAGTGATGATAAGCAAATTAAATTTCTAATAAAATCATAAATTTAATTAATATATTCGAGAAATAATGACTTCGAATAAATTCCAAATAAACTAAATTTGAAACTTTATTTCATTTTCCAATTTTTAAATGATTAATTCGTACTTCGAATATAATTCTCCTCTATGAAATCATAAAGATCACCGCCGTTGACATACTCCATAATTTGTTGCGAATATAAGTTAACCTTACGGAAACCAATTAGCATTACAATATTAGGGTGATAACCAATAAGTTCCTTTAGTCGGAAAGCCTAAATAGTTGCTATAAGCAAATGTGATTTTTGCTTATACAAAAAGACAAAAAAAGAATGTGTATAAAAGAATTTTAAAAGTATGAAATTACATTTTCGGAATGTAGTTTCATACGTGAAACAGTTCTAAGCTGACGTTCTTCATTTTCTTCGTAAACTCCCGTACTACGATCTTGCTTACGATTCCACCGCATCGCAAATTCTAATCCATCACTATTTGTTGTAAGATACACTTTAAAGTTACCACCTATATTACAAAAAATATTTTAAATATTACTGTTTAATAAAAAATTTTTTCATCATATTACTGTTTAATAAAATTATTTTAATTCGATGAAATTACACTTAAATTTATTCAAGACAATAATTTCTTTTTTTCCTTTATCTTAATGTATAAAAAGAAGAAAAAAAAATTATACCCTTATGAGAAAAAGTATTGTTTTGATCAACCAACCTTCGCCAAGTACTTTATTAATTGTCCATGTTTTTCCTCGTAATTCTACTGGCATGAAGGTTTCATCGATGATAGCATTTTTAGGATCATCACAATAGCTAAAATCATTGTATCCAAAAGTGCCACTAATGATAGCACTGGAAGAAGAAGTCGCAGTAGAAGAAATATGATTATTTTTCGATACAATTGTTTCAGGGTCATACTTTGTATCCACTCTTGAAGTACTTGCCATAACCTGTTTCATGATTAGAATTAATTTATTAATTTTATAATCATAATATCACAATATTACTTCAACTTTTTTATGGATTAAAAATGCATAGAATTGCATAAATTTCAATCAGAAGAAAAAATGAATAGAAAAGAATTATCAACATATTAATGATGCATAAACAATATATATATGTCCGAAGGAAAAGTAAAAAAAATTAGAATGAAAGAGAAATAAAGTATTTTACGGATGCAATTTCTCAATTTCATGTGCTGTCGTGTGCATACCATCGGAATTATATCTTTCCTGATTCCATATTTTCTGTTTTCCTCCATTTTCAGAAAACAAATTCTACTTTATCTATTTGGCTAACTCACAATTTTGTAAATAAAATACATCCGTCATGTTAATATGGCATCCTAAGCAATACAATAAACAAAAAAAAAAAAAAAAAATATATATATATATATAAAGCCAAATATTTTGGCACATTCCGAAAGGCACCAAAAACAATAGAACATACATACATTCATATACACATTGTAATCAAATGATCACTACAAATAGCTTTTGTCCATACTTCTTTCGTGACCTCTTCTTCTTGCCTGTCCGTTACCACAACTACTCCTACTGCTACTACTATTACTCACGTTGAGATACTGCTGATACTTATATCTATTAAGGTCAAATTCAGCTAGTAAAACCATCAAAATGGCTTTAATAAAGAGAAAAAATTTGACATTACCATCGAAAAACATCTTAAAAGTTCATTGATCGCTTAAAGTTTCAAAATCTTCAATCGACATACCGATATCATGAATACATTTTTTCTTATCAAAAAGTTTGAAGATGGACAATGCATGAAGTAAGATGCAAAAATCCGTCTAAAATTGAACCAACCAAACGTTTATTTCACCTATTTTTATCGGATACTGTACTGTCGTGCAATTCGTAATGACACAACCACTTTTCTATTGGTCTTTCTGCAGAACAAATGGCCATCATATGATTACTGTCCCCCACTTCTTCCCTTAGCCATTTTGTTACCAATACTTTACCTTTTCATTGTACCCTTGCAGTACCGCTTTTTACGATAGAATTGATATTATTGTAAATCTAATTTAAATTTTCTATCAACCATTTCTCAAGAAATTTCTACTAACAGCAGAAGTTCCCGTGACCTCAACTCAGTTAACGATTGGTTCAAAGGGCTTGTTATTTTCGTACTTCATCCTCGTCCAACACATACGGATCCCATCATTGTCACTGCAATACCAAATAATGAGGGACGAAGAGAGAGTGAGGTAAATGAGACAAATGATAAATATTTATTCGTAAAAAGATTAAAAATCCATGATAATTGATTAGCTAATAATCAGCTAATTACTGCTCAGGACACCATTGCGATCGTTCCAACTGTTAATAGAGTAGAGCATTTGTATTATTGATATGGTAAGATGATATAAAGGTTATAAAAAGACAACTGAAAACTGGGAAAAAAAGTTTCTTATCATTTTGCCATATTGAATGAAAATATTTGGGGCTGTTAAAAATTGAAGAAGAAAGTATTAATTGATTTCGCAATAGTAGCAAAAGGTATATTGTATATGGTTCCGTTTATTTCTAAATAAAAGTAGAATAGGTAATCTATGTTTTAAACTTAACTTCAAATGTGCGACTTTGGGACTCTTTTGGCCTAGCCAAAATATGAAGTTTGTTACATATTAATACACATATCTAACGCTTACATCGAAGATAAAATGCAATCAGCCTATTAACAGCCATTCGTGAAAAACAATAAATAAACATTTGTATAATAATATGTCTAAAAGCTTTTAGAAAACAAAACAAATTCTAAAACATTACTCAACAAATTAATAATACGCAACAGTTAGCTCACACACCGACAAATCGAGTGACCTCAAAAACTAGCAATCGGTTACATTTCTTTCTGACTTCTTACGAGTCATAGTTCTTTTTGTCTGTCGTTTTAAATACTTCTTTACAACAACATAGCATACCTATCTATTACACCTCATGAGGTCAAATTGAATGAAGCAGAATCATTCAAATTCATCGATTACATTTCCTTCGGATTTGTTGCTGGTCACAGTTCTTCTTGCCTGCTTTTTTTACTACTACTACTACTATTACTGCTGCTATTACTATGCCGCTGCGACATTATAGCATGTCGATATCCCTCCCTTACCTTTCGAGGTTAATTGAACGAAGCACAATCACTGAAATATTTTCAATTGGCAAGAGGAGGATAGCATGACCTTTGGATATCATTCTGCAAGCACATCTCTCATCTTTCTCCTTTTTTCAATCGTTGAAAATTTCAACATTCTGAACATATGTATTCCGGCGTATATTCCTTCTCATTCCCTCCAAAACTCTTAGTGGGTGAGATAATTTAGCCCGATATTTCTGCTTTTTTGCACTCATCCTCCCAGACCAAATTCATCATTATCGAAGTGAGCCGTCGATGAAAACTGCTCAACAAAAGTAAATTCTCATTATGAGATACGGTATAGAACGCTCGCATACCACCGACAATGACGCACGCAATTGTCATATGGACTTCTCCAATGAAATCTGTACTCTTCAATTACCGCACGCAACCACTGTATGGAGGGAAATGGAGCTACATTTTTTTTTTTTTTTTTTTTTTTTTTGGTATTTTAGAACCGACTGATCAAATTTTTGTTATATATACGATAATCTTCAGAAGATAGTTATATTTCGCGATGCAAAGCGGTATGTTTAGCAGAAGATCACTGATTATTTGTTTTATCCGTCTGAATAAGAACTTTTTCCATTGTTCTTACATTATGCAATTTTAAGATACCGAGAACTAATATCGTTGCATCAATGTGATCTGATACTGACGGTTGGTATGATAGTACTAATGGATAGAGCATTATCATCTGGTAGAACGCCTAATTGAATCCTCAATAACCGCCACTGGATTGCCTTATTAAGCTCAATTTCATTATGCCATGCAACAATTGCAACATTTACATAGTTGGCTCTAAAGAAACACGAATATCAAATTTTTGTACTATATACATATCGATACCCTCAGTATCTTGAAATTTTAAACTTTTAAACATCGCTGAACAAGAGTGATCACTGAAGTCTTTTAAAAGTTAAATAAATTCTACTCGTTATTCATTGTTGGTCATCTTCAATGTGCAATTCAGCTGGTGATGCTTAATTTAGTTTCATATTTCTGCTTTAAAAGGGTCAAAGAAAAGCATTTAAGATATTCTGATGGAATTATTTACGAAATAATTCTTCAAAATTAATAATATTTGAGCGAAAGAGCAAGAAATTTTTCACTAATAAATACAGAATTTGTCAAACGATATCGTTTTCCGTCCTGAATCGTACTTCATGATAAGTTGTCGGAATACAAACTTCAATGTGTAAACAGTGTTAAACTATGAATTTTACCTCAGATGGAATTCGGAAATGTCATATGCATATGATATTGTTTGTTAAAAATTTTTTTGAAGTATAGAAAAAAACCACTCGGTCTGTATATTTTTCTTCAATAAGCAAAAATTAAGAATATTAAGATGAAAAGTTTCAAGTTGGATAAATTGTAGCCATTACGGCTAAAAGTTACAGCATTTAGGTGATGAGTAATTTATACCACTTCTTATTCCAAAGAAACACCGGCCAATCTTTTTTTTTCTGAAATTCAATCAAAAACACTGTACGATAAAACGCCATTTCATTGGTAATCCCTATTTTGAAATGATTACGATTCTGACACGTGATCTGAGTTATAATTCTGACCATAATCTGAGTCGCGATTCTTATCCGTGATTTGAACCATGTGGCTGATTTAAAATTTATGATTTTAATTCAAAATTTCTTCTGTTTCAATTTTTTGATCAATCAATCAATCATATGGCCTTACAAAAGCATAAATGTGCATTTTATTTTAAAAAGGTTAGCAATATTTGTTTGATTCAATTGAATTCGTATTAGACGTCCGTTCGCTTTTAATCGATTCAATTTGACTATTTCTCGATATTTCAATCCGATTTGCTTGATCCGATTAAGTTTCTTCTTTCTCATGATATTTAAATCCAACTATATACACACCATCACCATTCATTGCATATAGCAATGCTGTTATCAGATTAATCACTTCTTACAAGCAAAGCATATAATAAACTCTAACAATTAAAATTAGAATGATTGGAGATCTAATGAAAGGTTTCATAAAAGATTATTAATATCAATCAGTTAGTCAATTAGACTACAATTATGTGAAACAGTTCAGCTAGATTTATGACATATGTTGACGTTTTTTAAATAATTCAAAAATGGTCCATAAGAAAAATGTAAGTGACGAAAAGGAACGCGTTTCAAATAAGAATGTTAAGAAATTTTTGACTGTATAATTTTAATTCCATATATTAGTAGAACGGATAATTTATAAAGTTAAAAAATTAAATCGATTATTTGTTACATTGATGATTGCAAATATTATTTTTATCCTTATCAACAAATGATATCATAGTTATCAGTTGATCATCAGAATTATTAATAAATAGTTTTTCTCAACAAGAAGGATTTTTTTTTGACGATGATATTAAATGATACGCAAACCTAATTAATTTTCATTTTACATTTAGAGAACGGAAACGGTTTTTTCTTTTATATTTGTACATATATGAATATATTTCAACAAATCCCAAACACCATAAATGTGAGAAATTTGTATCAAAAAAATTCAATCAAGTGGCATATTCAACTGTCTGGTGAAATGTACTTCAATGTATCATGATGAGCTTTGTAATCAATGTTATGCTTAAATGATACGATAAAATATTTATTGCATATGCTTTATTGAAGAAATAGCAGAAAGATTTCAATTAATTGAAGAATCTACTCTCGAAAGCTTGCTCAAAAATATTAAGGAATTAAGCTCTTCTAGAATTAAATTCAAGAAAATGTAATTTTTCTAAGAGTGGAAGCATGAAATTTATTAATTTTATAAGTCATTGTCAAGATTTCGAAAAAAAAATCATATGCAACGGTTAACGCACAGAGCGCCAAACCGAGTGACCTCAAAAACTAGCAATCGGTTACATTTCTTTCTGACTTCTTACGAGTCATAGTTCTTTTTGTCTGTCGTTTTAAATACTTCTTTACAACAACATAGCATACCTATCTATTACACCTCATGAGGTCAAATTGAATGAAGCAGAATCATTCAAATTCATCGATTACATTTCCTTCGGATTTGTTGCTGGTCACAGTTCTTCTTGCCTGCTTTTTTTACTACTACTACTACTATTACTGCTGCTATTACTATGCCGCTGCGACATTATAGCATGTCGATATCCCTCCCTTACCTTTCGAGGTTAATTGAACGAAGCACAATCACTGAAATATTTTCAATTGGCAAGAGGAGGATAGCATGACCTTTGGATATCATTCTGCAAGCACATCTCTCATCTTTCTCCTTTTTTCAATCGTTGAAAATTTCAACATTCTGAACATATGTATTCCGGCGTATATTCCTTCTCATTCCCTCCAAAACTCTTAGTGGGTGAGATAATTTAGCCCGATATTTCTGCTTTTTTGCACTCATCCTCCCAGGCCAGACTCATCATTATCGAAGTGAGCCATCGATGAAAACTGCTCAACAAAAGTAAATTCTCATTGTAAGATACGGTATAAAACGCTCGTATACCATCGACAATGATGTACTCTAATGAGATGAATAAGCAAAATCCCTTCTCTTCACTTATCATATATAGCCACTAATGAATGTATTTATAAATTTTCCTTATCTGTATTACATTGTTAATAATATTTTCGAACATTTGAAGAAAATCGCATATTCGTTTTATGCGATTTTCTTTCATTGTATTCGCATATTTTTCTTCAAGAAGCAAAAATAAGATGAAAATTTTCCATCCAAACATATTGTGCCATTACGATTGAAAGTTATAGTATTCAGGTGGCGCATAATTTCTTCAACTTTTTATTCCAAAAAAGCAGACTTTCCTTGTTTTTTTTTTAAAGTCCCATGAAAATCATCGTCCGACAAAAAACCATTTCAATAGTGTTACAATTCTGAATTGATTATCATTGCCATTTGTGATTCGAATCACAATTTTGCGATTAATAAACGCTGATGATGGCTACCAAATTCTTCTCGTATCTAAGTGATTTCACATTCATTACATTTGTTGATATTTAGCATCATTTGGATAAACGAAAGAATGTAAAATTTAGAAACGAATACGATGATGACTGACAACGATGCATGTTTCGTACAACTAATGTTTATTTTGTATTATATCAGAAATACACATGGCGATGGCATTATACCGATTATTTATTAAAAAAGAATCATCAACCAATTTTTTGTACAAGAAACAAAATCTAATACCTCCACATATGATTATCGAGCATATTTAGATATAAAAGGCAAATTATGCTTCTGTACCATTTTGTAATGAGTGAAGATGGGAAAATCCCTATCACTAGCCGTAAAAATAAAGAAATCTGAAACCATATACACATATATCTTCCGCTAAATATAACTGCAAATAAATATTTGATATTCGCTCAGTAGAAATACATGCATCCGAAATCAATATACAACGAAGACAAATCATTAATAAAATCTGTCTCCAGTCTGAACCGTCAA
Organism: Dipetalonema caudispina; assembly: GCA_013365325.1. Classification (NCBI taxonomy): domain Eukaryota; kingdom Metazoa; phylum Nematoda; class Chromadorea; order Rhabditida; family Onchocercidae; genus Dipetalonema; species Dipetalonema caudispina. The sequence continues at coordinate 53,857 of JABVXV010000331.1, read as the reverse complement.
ATTTCTGTTGAATTTTGAATTACACATAAAGCAGTCTTCTAAAAATACCCTTGAAGATGTAAAATAACAAATTATACCAAGAAATTTCTACAATTTATTTGAATTCAATTTTGAAAAAAATGATTCTTCAAGTCTTTTTCAAAACTTCAACTGAAACGGTCAGTATCCGAAATTTTATAAATAAGAATCACCATAATAATGATTAACTTATGTACTATTTCGACATGGAGTATTACTACCTCCAAGCGTCGTAGCTTCAACCGACGATAACGCGTAGGCGTGTAAGAGATCCGTATCCGGTGTATAATTCACCGTTTTTACGGGATGTTTGTAATGATATTCTTTAATAAAAGTTTTCAGTAAAACTGGTAAATTCAACTTTTCGACACTGTCGTAGGTCGTCAAACTTGCTATGCGAGCACGACAAAGGTGCTGAAAGAAATATATTATCTATGTTTCGAAGTTTTTACAGAAAGCAAAATTTTAAGTTTTCATAATGACAGTATAAGGCGAAGTGCGTCAAGGTCCCTTATTATGTTGAAATTGCCTAAAATTTGTTCAGAAATTGAATGCAATCTTCTGTTAACGACTTGGTTATATCATTAAGTTGATGATGCCAACTATCGAGTAATTTCATTTAATTTTTTCGAAAATACCAATCAAAAAAATGTACACCGACCTGAAGTGGGAAAACAAAGTTTCTTGGCAGCGGTATAGATAATTGTGGTTCAAAAAACAAACACCTGAAAATCGACATTTTAATAGAAAATAACGTTAAAATTCGTCTTACTATATGAACGACAGCAACAATAACTCAAAAAAAAAAAAAGAAAAAAAAAAAAAAAACTGATCAGTAACCCAATCTAACAAAAATTAACATCCTATTCAGTATCATCAATTTATAACATTAGTCTCATCGTGAAAAACTTTTTTTGTTCGGTATCTCTAGAACCTTACTTGATTGGATCTTTATAATATGCTATAAGTGCAGTTATCGTGTTTGCAGAATAAATTGATGGGTCGGAAAAATCAAAACTGAAGCGATGATTTTTTTGCTCAATACGTGCATGCAGAGTACGCTTATATCGACGAAACGATACTGAGAATAAATACTCTGACTGTGCACTATCGCGCAATAAAAATGTACCTGAAATGTTCAAATAGTACTTATAATGCTTTTTGGATAGTCAAATTACGGTTCTAAATAAATTACAATATTAAAATCATAGATTTTTTTTGAAACAGAAATTTCCCATAGCATAAAAATTCATAATAACTTGCTTATTCTCACTAAAATACTGCCAAACCTATAATCAACAACTCAACATGACTGAAGGAAATTTACCCTCTGGTTTGTTGTCCAGTAATGCTTCCGCTTCATAACGATCCATAATACCCCAGTAATACGGCGAATCAATAATTAAATCGAGCCTTGGTACGAGACAATTTGTATAGTGAACTGATGTATGCACTATATAAGGTTCATCTTTCGGCACTAGACCTACAAAAGGATATTCGGAAAATGAGCTATTGTAAAATATGGCTAGCGAAAGTTATAATTCTCATGATTTTACACACAACGTAAAGTTTTCAGTGTTGGAAAATTAAGATCACACCTTGCAGCAATGTTCGTGTAGCTAGTTCTGGTTGCTCAGCAGCAATATCAGCAGCAAGCAGAAACCTCAACCGACAATTTCTGGCGGCTGAAAAAGTGCAGAAATAAGTAAAAACTTGATAACCAATAATCATTTAAACTTCAAATCAGAAAAATGTGGACAATATCAGCTAACATGATAAACTTCTTATGTGATAAATCTAATTCAGGCGATAATCGTAATTGGAAAGCTATTCGAAAATTTTCTTGGAAGTTTCAACGAACAAGATTTAAAATATATCTTAAATCATCCATCGACAGATAAATGTATGAAGTAGATGCATGATTAATATATTCAAAAACAATGTTGCATCAGTTTAGATGCTTTTCGAGAATAAAAGGTCAGCTAAATCACCTGTATAGCAAAATATCTCACTGAAGTAAATACGTTAATGTCTAAAGTGACTGACTTCCAGCAATATACCTTGCATAGACTGTTGAGGATTCACTTCAGAAGGAATAACTTCTCTCAATTCTACATTCATTCCCGTTTCTTCATCCACATCCAATCTTTCATCATCACTAATATTTATCGGGAAACATGATAATAATGCCATATGAATGCTTCTGAAAAATAAAAAGTGGGAAACGTTTACTAACCGTTTATTAACATAACCACAAAATTGAATCTGTATCTCATCCTAACCAAATAATTTACTTAGCCTGCTATTCAAATAGAACTGAAAAGTTAAATTAAATCAACTGCAATTAATATTTCACAGTATAATAACAACATTAAAAATTATCTCTATGGTGTATTTATTCCTCGTTTTACTAAGCTGAAAATACCGCATTGGTTCAACTAACATTTCAGCATCTCGGAGTCTCTAGCATGTAAGCATAAAAACTTCCAGGACAGTCAAGCAGTATGCATTCTCTTGTTTGGATAACGAAATGTGATATGTAGATCTGTCTACTGTCATGAATTAAATAACTCTTATGCATAATTTAGCAATGAGACAAATACTTTGATAGCAGTAGAATAAGTAGTTAAAATCAAGGAGAAAAAGGTTAAAATATTGAACCAATTAGCAGAGTAAACGCTAGTAGCTTAATTAAAATTAAAGCAAATAAATAATTAATCATCAAATATGTTCTGTCAAAGAAACTGCATTCTACTTACCTTACAATAGTTCTACTTCTTCGTGAATATTCTTGTATAGAAGATTTTATCATCGTTATAAATCGATCGATACGTCGAACAGAAAAACGTTAATAAATGCTGTATTGCAAAATGTCGTCAATAAAATAATACAAAGCTGCAATGGCAACATTTCAGTCCTTTGAAATGATATTTTTCTACAAAACGGATTTAAAATAACAAAAACAGTTCTCTCGCATAATAACTTTTCCAAATTAATCACTGTGACTGCTTTAACAACAACTACCATCAGGTCAACCAGTAAATGAATTAAACAGAATGAAGTCACAGCAGGTCACTTTCGAAGATTAATTTACGATTTTTTTCAACATATCGCCATAAACTGCGTGTCGTAATGCACTGCGTAATTGGACATAAATGATATATTAGAACAAACAGACAATTAGATTTCAGAGACTTCACACAAATGGACTTCTACAATGTTTAAGTGAAAGTAATAAGCTAAAAAATTGAAAACGCTAGTTATCAAACTTGAAAGATATTGTCAGAAATTTTAAACAAATGAAAATTTAAAGTCCTGAAGAAACTTCAATAGCGTTTGATCCCTATCTAACCTAATATTACTGGGAAACATAAAGCAATCAATCAATGCATCAAGTCTTCTACTCACGCTCTGTTTGTTATACAGAGATGTCAGTTGTGAAACCATTCGTTTAATCCAAAAGTTTGGCATTCCTGGTCTGAATCAGTTTGTTTAATAATAAGCCAACCGTGATGGGGCAATATCTTCGCGTTTATTTGGATTTTCTAGCATAACGAATTCTACTGCATTTCTCAGCTTAATTAATTGCTGCCAATTCCATAACTCTTGCGTCGTCTTAATCAAATTTTATGACCGATATAACTTTAATACATCTTATATCCTATCCTACGTTAATATTAAATAATCTTATGATGAGATAAATGACGAAAAAAATCCCGTACCTTGCAAAATTACTGTTTTTGACGTTGCTGCATGTGCATACCAAAAATTCAATATTTCCTCTGAAAAAGAAGACAAAAATTAGAAATGAACCTTTTGGCCATCCTTTTTTTAGTAATTCTACGAAAAACTTTTAAACAGTTTTCCAAATATCATGGGATAAAAGTCGTTCATATTCTTAAAATATTCAAAGAAACAGTGGCAACTAAAGTGATCTAAATGGCTTTTCTGTCTTGATATTTACAGCAAATGCACCACTAATTACTAATGTAATAAAATAACAAAATCTTTACGATTTAACACAATAAACTTTTAAATGTCTTCATGGAAGAGATTTATGTGTTTGGCATAATTCAGCACTGTATAGCAAAGACGGAGCGCGAACAAAAAAATGATATAAATTCCTCAAAGTATTTAAAAAAATCTATTTTCTACTTAAATAAATTCTGTTAGACTACAAAAAATCTCGGAAGCAACAGTAAATACTGCAAGAAATTCCAGGAGATCCATCCATAAAATGAATTATTCTATTAGATGCGAAAGTTTTCAGGAAAAAAATAAGAAAACTAGCATTAAATCAAACATAAATTAAATCAAATATAAATCAAGTTACCCATTAGTATGAATCAAAAATTTATAAACGACTAACTTTTTCACATAAAACAACTTTACGAGTGAACGTTTGATAAACCATATTACCAATAACAAGGAAAATCAAAGCCAATGAAACAGTTATCACAATTCCCGCTGAACCTTTGATTATCATTGCACCATAATCGGTCCCTCGCTATATAATTATATGTCACATTACATAAGAAAAAAGGAACTTTCGAATAATTCAAATAAAGTGGATGAATTATGAGAATAATCGCTGGAAAATAAAAGAAATTGTGTCGCAGAAAGAAAAAATTTCCAAACAGAGATACTCTAACAAAACGATTTTGAAAGCACATCCTGTAAAGTTGCTATAGCTGTTAGTGGCTGAATCATTTTGCTGCATTGGAAAGCCAGTTTAGATTAAACTTTTTTCAACTAAAATAAATAGGTTTCTCTCTTTCGCAAATTTACATTTATTTTTTAGGAATTGAGCTTCAAAACTTGAAAAAAGACTTAAAATATCCGTCCCTATTTACACTAATTCTCTTCCCTTCAAGAAAGATCTAAATATTTGATGAAATGTTCCTTTTCGAACAGAATGTGTCATCATGATTGATGAAAACAACTAATGATACAGGTATTTCAAACCATGCAGTACCTTTTGTCGACTAAAGAGTGAGAATATTTTTAATATGAGCAAAAATCGGTAAGCTCTGAGAAAATTCCGATGAAAAATAGCTCATTTCAAAAATATCATACCTGTTCCAACATTTCAGAATCATATAAATTGCTTCACAACAGGACACAAAATTAATATGGTCGAGACAATACCACTGCTGAAAAGAAAAATGAAACTGCTTATAAAACAAGATGAAATTAGTTCTCACAAATCAAACCTACTTCTGCCATTGATATCGAAATCACCATCATAATATACCCGTTAATACACAAAACACTATTCTAGTATCCAATCATAACATATCATACTGTGCCATTTAATTCATTTGCTGGGTCTAATTTATCGGATTAGATTGTTGGTAGTTTAGACCGTTTGACTTTCAACAGCTAACAAAGGCAGCATCTTTTTGACCTAACCGAAGTTCCTTAGAATAAATGTCACACCATGTATAGTTACCGATCAGTCTGATAGGATGATAACGACAGCTTATCGTTATTAGTACTCTTTAAAGAGCTTTTGCAACGCATTAAACTATAACTATATTGCTTTCAAAATATAAAACATCGAGAGAATGATGGAAAATAAAAAATTGGTCTCTATCCTTGATTAAGGTTTTCGTACTCATCATTACCCTTTTGTATAGCTCTGCAAATATCACTCGTAATTGACACTCTAAAAACTGAAATTAAAGGGATAAATAAAATAAGGAGAAAGTAATTTCGAAACTTCGACATTTCGTTCATTAGCTCCAGCTCACAACGTACAGTAATGAAACATCAAATTTATTTCAGTAAAGTTATGCAAGATTAAAAGATTAGATGCATAAATTAAAATAATGAATTTAAGATCATATTGAATAAAATACACGTAAGGGTTATGATATTAAAGTATTACATATAAGCTAACACGAACAGATCAGGGTGAGAATCCGTAATCAAGTTAAGTGGCTAAATATGGCAACATTTATACAATGCCGTAAACTTCAAGAACATTCATATTGTTAACACAGCATTAGAATCTAAAATAACGATTTAGAAAAAATAAGGTGAAATGACAAAGACGCGATTCTGAAAACATATAAAAAAACCATTCATATTCATCTTATTCATCAAGTTCTACAATGAAGAAATAATACAAATTGACACTTTTTGAAAGATAACATTTGATATAAAAATTTTTTTGCTATGTCCATACATTATGTGAAAGAATGATATAGCCAAAAAGAAAGCAGAAAGGATAAAAGTGATTTTAAAACTTATTAGTTTGAAAAATCTCCTTGGAAAGGGTATAAAATATGAACTGTTAAGGCGATGATTTAAAAACATTGAGGAGTTTCACCTCGTCAATTAATTTTCTCAAGATTACATTTCATTCAAAGAATTTTTTCATCCTTGAAGACAAAGACGACAGGACTTTCGAATCAAGATTGTAGACTATGTCACTTCTTATTACCTCGTCCTCTGGCAGTAGCTCCACGGCTAGCACGTGCTCCACGGCCGCCATCACTGCCAGCTTTTCCCCCACGCGTTCCTAAAAAAATTAGTGTTAATACTACCACAACGTTTTTTTCTTGTAGAATTGAGTGTCCTACATTTGAACGTAAAAGTTCACAGATTTCAAAGAGATTAGAAAAGTCGTTCTTTCGCTCTTTTACAAAATCCGAAAAATAACTTCCTTGCTTACTTTTATTTCCAATAGCAACACTGGCTCCTTTCTTTATGACTCCAGCAAAATTATCGTCATTTTCACTTTCTCCGTCGGAATCTTCCAAATCATTTTCGTCACCAGTCTGCTCAACCAAATTACCTTCCTCGTCTACTTCGAGACCCAAATCTAAACCTTGGAATTGATTTTTATGGGTAAAAACTTTTGACTGCAATAAATTTCCAACAGAATTTGAACACTCCCTACTGTTTTAACCAAGACTTTCCTGTAATGTTTGCATGAATGATAACATTTGAAAGATCATTACATAGTGGCATCCACAAGAACTTACAGCTGACAAATTCAAAGTGTACCATGCGTAACTATTAGGATTCAGTGATCCTCTAAACCACAAAAACTCACCTCCTCCTAATTTCTTTCGTCCTTTTACTAAAGTATCCAAAGCATATGGTAAAATAATGTGTTCCTTATTCAAGGCTCGTGTAAGAGCTGCTTTGACCTGAAAAAAGAATCAAAAGATCAGATTTCCCATGAGGCAAGTAATAATTCAATGCACAAAAAAAGTTAAAATTTCGGTATGAAAATTATAAATACCCTAGTTGGAATAGCAGCTCCTGGATCTTTCATACCCGGCCATACAGCCAATTCAGCAACTGATTCGATATCATCTTTGACCAAATTATATTCCTTGTACAGACTGATAACATCACTAAAATTTTCCAGTGAGGATGAAAAACAGATTGTTTTCAATACGATTTATAGGATATGATTTTAAAGACACTGAATTCTAAACATCTTCCGTAAATCAAATGCTCCAATTACGATGCCAAGTTTTCAGATTTAGTCCTGCCCCAAAACACCAAATGCGATAAGCTCCGCACTCCTAAACAGATCAAGTATAGTAAGAGAAATAGAAATCACTCACTTTATACCATCGTTCTCTTTATCTAACAATGGACGGCAGTAGTTGTGTCGTAGAACAGGAACATAATCCAGTACCATAGGAAAGACAGCAGCAAATGTTCTGAATCCTTATTATATGATAAGAAAAACTGGAGAGATGCAAAGTACAGGAAGATATACAACAAGTTTGAAATTTGATTTCTCATAAGGTGATATCTTCTAGATAACATTTATAAAAATTTAAGTCACAATTGTATGCACTATCGACACTTGACTACCAGTTGGTTGATACATAAATCACAACAATAACTAAAACATCATTTCATCATGTATCTTTACTGGATGATTAGATCGCATGAAACCTGTATGTTAAGTAGTATGGGAGGCCATCACTATGTTTCAGAAATAGCTTCAAGTAAATTAATACTTATAGCGGCTTCATTTTTTCATATGTTTCATTTGTACATATTACACTGCTAAAAATACGAACCTTAGATAAGTGTGAGTTGTCAACTGACGTAACAATCGCTGACGTTTGTTGAACGTCGAATTCTTTCCCAACCACGAAGGGAAATTAATCATTCCTTTCATATAACCATTCATGTAGGAAGTTGGTGCCACAGATGAAAACAACGCCTATAAATAAACTCGACATGCACTTGGAAAAGTATTATATTTGTGGTTTTTTTGGTTTACAAGAAAACAAGGAAACATCTATTGGCGGAGATACTTTCAAAATAGGTATAAGTTGTGCCATGGTTGCTTCTCAACAAAGGAAACCAACAACTAACTTGTTCATTAAGCAGTGTCCATGCACCTGTTGTTCGAATAATTCGATCGATTATATCGCCCTCTGAAATACTGTTCGCAGCTTTCCTCAATGCACACAATCGTTCACTAGTACTGTAACTTATAAAACATGAGTATATCAGATGAATCATGAATTAATTTGAAAAATTCGACCCAATATACTTATCGCTATGTGAGAAGGACAACAACTGATAATGCTTAAAGCACAATAACCCATATCCTGAAAAATTCAAATATGCCATTTTCTTATCAAATGAAATTGGATAATTCATTTCATCTACCAATTGGGTTATGGGCGATAAGTCTGTGTCTGCGATACTTTTAAAACTATTTGGCAAAGTGCATATAATTCTATTATTAACAGAAATGACGCAAAGGCAGAACAACTGCATTAACAGAATATTACACCTTAGTACAGAATAAAATAACTTGTAAAAGGTTTATTAAAATAGTCATTTTAACTTTCCACAATTTTTTCTTTTTGAAAATCACCTCATCTTTGAATTCTGCACAAATGGATAATTTTCTTGCACAAAAAGTGGCATAATTGAAGGATCAATGAAAAACATTTGCTGTTTCTCCCATATTTGTGTGTCAATGTTTAAAAGTCGACGTGCTGCTTCGAAAGGATTCTATAAGAAATTGAATCGATTACTCATGTATTTTCCTTTTACTCTTTCTATTTCGCGAACATTTGTGGTCTTCATGGCATGGCGGGTTACATAACCTTATTCAAATATTATTAGCATCCAAACTGTAACTTATGAAATGTTTTAAGTACACCTTTTGTCAGAAACAAAAGTTTAAAAAAAAAATTGAAAAACAAGTATTTTAAATACTTCAGAAAAAAAACAAGTATTTTAAATACTTCAGTGTAAGCATTCGTCCCACATAATAAAACAGTAATAGCGATTTCTGAAAATATGCTTAAAAACAGGTCTAACCAGAACTATTTCTAGGATTATTTCTAAAATCAAATCTTTTATCCTGATAATATCCGTCGATTGTGAAACCGTCAGATATTATCGACAAAAAAGGTTCTACAGTGAAATATTTGTCTAAAGCATAATGGTCTCAAAATCCCACGCGATCAATTGAAAACTTACAACAGCAGCATCTTTGCTCTGTATTTCCCTTCCATTTCCACCTGAACTTAGGAGCTGTAAATTATAAATTGATTGACGAACATCATGTTGTGCAGCTTCAATAATTTCATCCATCCCTTCCTTATCAACTTTTAAATGTTCCTGGCATGCGATGGTAAGCAATCTTGCCTTAAAAACAGAAACAGTTACATAAATAGAGGATATCTGGATGGGATTTTTCCGGACTATAATTAACATTGGTACGAAGAATTTTGAATTCGTGAAATTACATGGTGCACTTTATAAGGTCTATAATTTAGTTTCCTATTTACCCTGGCTCCTTTTCTTGCTTTCCTTTTTAGCTGGTCTAAGATTTACTTGAACATCGATCGGGGGCAACCTTTGTCTAAAACACTTTTAAACCTCTAAAATTACGGAGATTTTTAGAAATTCTAATTGAAAGCAAATAAAAAGATGAAAGAAGCGCAAAAGAAAAAGCTGTTCGTAGAAAAGAAACTTAACCCTGATCTGTTCCACACGTGGTCTCTGGAAGCGCACATCAAAGCAATAATTCACCAATGAACGCATTTTTTGTGATTGTCGATCATTACATATACAAATTATTGGTATCAGTGTTTCCTTGATCATCTGTATTAATTCAGCAATCTGCAAACGAAATATGGAACTCTAGCAAAACTATAGTATAATACCAACGGTATCTGGGAATTAAATTTTGACTACCCGCGGAACTAAACTCCGGAAATTTCGTCCAAAACTAAAGTAGTCTGACAATCAATACAAAGGATAGTTAAGACAACCTGGATTTTGAAGTGTCAATACCAAATTTTCAGTTTAAAACACTAACCAATCGATTTGTGTCGCAAACAGATAATGGAAAGATAACTTTTATAATTTTAAACTTACCCCTGCTCGGTCATCATTTCCACTCATACCATCCACTTCATCCATAATCAACACATGTGTTATCTCGTTGGATGCACTTACTACAAGAAGAAGAACATGTTCATAAAACTTTTTACTTCATATACTTTACTTTCAACTCCATATTTTTAGCTTTTTAACTTGAATGAAGCCACTTTCTCCAGGATTTTTTATTTTCTAATAAAATTTACTTTTACGTGCGACTGAACCGTTCACGTAATCGTCTATTTGTTCACAACCGATTACTTCCGATGTTTGTGCTTCTAGTGCTTTTTTATTTCTCACATCTGAGGCATTTTTCTCCACGTATCGCAGTTTCAGCTCTTTACAAGCCATTACAGCACACGTAGTTTTACCAACACCTTGAAGAGAGTGTAAAATTAAGAGTTCACAATCGGGATGAAATTTTAATATCTCCTATAATGTAGATTTATAATCACTTTCAGGACAACACAACAACAAAACTAAAACTAAATTTTAATTCTAGATTTTTGTGAAAAATAACAGCAAACATAAAAACTGACCAGGTGGGCCGCTAAGCATCACTGCTTTGAAAGCTGCACCGTCACTCTGCGCTAACCAAGGAGGAGGCCGTGCTATATTTTGTTAGATATTAGCATAAATGAAGAACACACAGATAAACCAATGAAACTTTCTTAATATCAACCTTCTTGTAGTATGAAAAATTCGAAATACAATTCGAAACCCTAAAGATTTCGAAAAAGAAAAAAAAAGCTACGAGAAGTTCGTTATTCAGCAATGTAGAGCTAATAGGTGGAAGAAAGGCTAGAGGAAGATCGTGAAATCTTAAATTCTGTTACCTTATTAAAACATACCGCTTATCTAAAAATTTACTTTCTATTTTTTGGAAGAGAAATTCCACTTACCCTTTTTCTGTTTACCACCCACACCTAAGTGATTCATTGCCCAATTTCGGAGCCAACCCAGCAACTTATTCATTGGCGATTTTTCCCCGTTTTGTCCAACTAAGTGTTTCATATTGCTCGGTTTGTATTTGTCAACCCATGGTAAATACGCTTCCTAAAATTAGAAATTAATTGAATCTAACAGATTTTGTTACTATCAAAACAAATTCTTTGATGACATATGGAAGATCTTGAAAATTTAAGCAATAAACTCACTTCCTGAGCAGGACTTCCAATCTCCGCCAACTCATCAAGTTTCGACATCTGCATTTCTAAGGTTTTTGTCATTTTCGACGATTTCTGATGAACCATCCGGCTTCCTGACACCTTTTTTCCTCTAGTAATATCGTTCACCATTGTTTTATTGGTACTTTCATTTCTTATTTCGAATTTCTTCTTTGTCTCATGTTCTCCCTTCTGTTTTTTCGTTCCTTGCATCTTGCCCTCCTCTACCTTCAGGACATCAACATCCTTCTTTACTGTTACTGATTTAACAGAAGCGGATGCAGCAATTTTTGGTGATTTTCTCGTTTTAACTGGTCGTGCTAGTGGTTGAGACGATTTACAATTTTCATCATTCAAGCTGACCGTTTCTCTTTCGTTTTTGCTTTCTGGAGCTGTTTCTTGCTTCGATTTCCTTAATGAGGTTTGTGATGAAATCGTTACTTGAACATTTCTCTCTGGCAGATTTGTTTTCTTGGTCATGTTCCCACTTTGTTCTGCGCTTTTTTGTCTTTCTTTAGAAGTTCTGCAGGAACCGCGGAAGAATTCAGCCGGATTAATCGCTTCTAATTCAGGACTAAGATTTGTTTTTTTCTCTGAAAATTTTGAATTAATTCTAGCGTAAGTGATGATTTCCAAAACTCAATTTTAAAGAATATTTCGGGTAAATTATAGATAAAATAACTGCAACAAACTTTTTGGAGAATCTTTCTTTCTGACAGCATCCAGGCGCCCAAAATTCAGCTTCTCTTGACCTGGTGGCGTTCTTCTACGCTTCTTTTTTGTTGGCGGTGCCGGAACGAATCCGTCCATGTCTTCCCTTTCATCAAGTTCTTCCTAAATTTCCATAAGTCGGAAGAACGACCGCAGAATTTCGTAAAAAAATACACATGTCTAACAACTGCCTAGTTGGTCAACACAATTTAATAGCTTACATCGGTCGTAGTATGTGCTGTGTGCTTCAAAAGACTCTCTGTCGATTTGCTATCCGCCTTCTTCAAGGGAATTTTTTCCCCTCTTTTAGGAGGCCGTACTTGTGAAGCTGAGGGTGGTAAGTCGTCGTCATCGTCTTCAAAGAAAGAAGCACATAAAGTAAAAACAATTATATTTCCACTATCTTATTCGATTCAATTAAAGAGGCTGTCAAAACTGAAAAATATGACTGAATCTTATGGTAGTATTCATCTTGGACAGTTCTCTACGGGTCAATTAAACTAAAATTTGAAAAAGTGATGATTTGGGTAGAAAAGAAATAAAGAACGAGGAAGATTACCAGATGATAACAGAATCCTTTTTCTTGCTCGTTTCTTGTGTAATTCTTTACGTAGCGAACGCGGCATTGGATTCTCATCATCAGCTATAAATAGTTTTAAAAAATCTTTATATGAATACTTGAACATTTGTCTGAAATGGCACTTTTAGCATTTCGCCATAAAAAACATAAATAAAGCATAAAACAACGATAAATTTCACATACTACAGTATGGTTATATTTTACATTCACATAGACAGAACTCATCCCAATCTTTGAATAAATTTAGCTAAAGAGTTAAGAAATATTCAAACAGTCAACCACAAAAGAAAGAGAGCAATCGCAAAAATTCTGACCGCATGTAGTATTTTGAACACAGAAAATACTTTAAATAGAACGTCAAAATCGTTAGAAATTTTAAAAAAATTAAAATCTCAGTTTATTAGAAAAATGAAATGAGAAGAACGTAAAATATGGAGACGATAAGATATTCTGGAAAAAGCCATAGATTTATCAATATTCATTAAAGTAGATTACTTTACTACAACGGCTAAATTTCAGTCTTATCTTTAAAAAAGAAAAAAAAAAACTATAAAAATAATGAGCTTTTTAAATAGCATTTAAGCTTACATGCATCAGAGAGCACAACATTAGTTACCAATGGCTTCTTATTTGGCCTCTTTTGAACAGCTTGACATCGTGTATCTGTTCTTTTAGGACTACCTCGACTAGCTCTTAGCTCCGTAAGGGCACTTTTCCCTTCACTACCACCAAAATATCTTCGAATATCCTGCAAAAATTGCTGATTTTCATAACGAATTCATTGTAGTTGTAATAGTGAACAATTAATACTTTTCCTAACATTGATACTTCCATCCGCATGAGGTATGTACAATGATTAGCCAATAAATAAAATAAAATTATTTAAAAGAAAAAAATATATAAAAACAACCATTCAATCCTTATTGATTTCAGCAGATCAGCATAAATATTTCTTTATCGTCAAACACTCCTGAAAATCAATTTCCTTCAACATTTTCTAATCAGTCGAGTAATTGTAATCTCAAAACTACTTGAAATTCCCACCGAATGTTTACTTCCATATATTAAGTAATAATTCAAAAAAAAACTACTCCCCTAACTCCTCTCCCTATCTTCCCCGTTTCTTCCCGCTCTTCGATCATTCTTAGAAGAAAATTATCAGTAGTTACTTCCATATATTATGTAATATTGAGAACTCAAAAAAAACTACTCCCCTAACTCCTCTCCCTATCTCCCCCGCTTCCTCCCGCTCTTCTATCATTCTTAGAAGAAAATTACCAAGCTCACAAACATGACTGACTGTTCCTTTCACGCTAGAAAATGTTGAACTGACGAATGAAACGAATTCGTCTCAAATCACATTTGCTACTTGTTATAACATCCTGAGCTTAATCTAACCATAAATGATAACTTTTTTCCGACTTGATCCGGTAGCTCTCAGAAAAGATAATTCCATTTGATTCATGCTATCATCAGTTCCTGAAAATATTACTTCCGATTTATGATACCGAATATATGTGTAGAAAAATCGGAAATGAATTTTGAGAATGTATGCATTGAAAATTGGAACATAAATAAGATAATATGAGAAATATATTTATAAAACAGACTTTATCAGAACTTAAAACAAAATTGAAATTACTTGTAAAATGTATAAATTAGAGCAGCAAATATGATAAAATAACTGTTGAAATAGAGGAAACAGCAAAGATTGATAAGAGTTTTTATCAATAAGAGTTTTATCAAAAGTATAATACTACCATAGGAAGTATAAAATGAAAGATTATTTCGCAATAAAGGATTTACTACAATTTAAGAAAAAAAAAAAAAAAAAAAACTAAGCAAGCAATTTAATTCAAATTTTAAGGAAATGAAGGAAAAAAAAAAATAAGAAAGGAGGAACTTCTTGAAAATTCATTATATTAACGGTAGTAAAATATAATTGATATTAAAGTAATTTAATGCAAAAACTATAGGTAATTAAAATTTCCTCAAGATTTTCATTATATTACTAACATAAATGTTTCACAATCGTTGTACTTGACGGATCATCCGATGATATTTTGTAATTTGATCAAAATAACTGATGATTATGATTAAAAATAGGGATCAAAATTGATAGTGAAAAAAATTATAGAATGAAGATTACTTAAGTGCTTATTCGAAGTTTCAGCGCCTGAGTAATAAACTTTTGAGATTTTGAATTGGAAGATTTGATAAACCGTAAAGTTCTTCTTTTACATTTGATTATTATTATTTTTTTTTTCTCTCTTCCTTTACTTGCATATTCTTACCTTACTATATTTTTCATTTCTATTAATAATTAAAAATGGAAATAAAACTAACGATGAAAGAAATTTGAGAAAAAAAAAAAGAAATGATCACTTATGTGATTAATTTCCGTGATTATGATCTGGAAGATGTGATAAACCATGAAATCTTATCTTTCACATCATTTCCTTCCACATTTTATTTCTCATTGGTTTTTATAATAAAAAAAAAAAGAAAAAAGGAATAACAGGTAATTATAATTGCTGTCATAGTATATATTTTTGCATGAAATAGAATATATTTTTAGGTTATGGAGATTCGAGGAATAAAATTTTTCGGGTCAAAAGGCCATGGCAATATTTTAATAAGCCATGGTAAAAAATAGGATATTTCATAATTAATGACATATTTTACTCTTCATTCCAGTTATTTTTTCAAAAATTTTGTTTGATTTTTTTTCTTTTTCTAAAACATTACCCACATACACACATTTTTTTTTCACTTCTTTACATATTGGCATTCTCACGTGTTATGTCATATGTCATAAGTACACGTGGAAATGACGTGAATTCCCCAAACACACAAGTCAAAAAATTTTGCAAAATTTGAAATGTAATCTAAGGAT
Source organism: Dipetalonema caudispina (assembly GCA_013365325.1). Taxonomy (NCBI): domain Eukaryota; kingdom Metazoa; phylum Nematoda; class Chromadorea; order Rhabditida; family Onchocercidae; genus Dipetalonema; species Dipetalonema caudispina. Next base: position 38,100 of record JABVXV010000331.1, on the reverse strand, counting down.
GAATTTTATCGAACAATCTCCTACCATTTACAATTAAAATTTCAGAAATATTTATTACTACTATCATCATGGTAAAAGATTCTCACAAACGTGTTACGTATATTACGTATGACACGGAGAATGTTGACGTAAGTAAGTCATATATACGTTTATAAGAATGTTTGATGCATACGATGATTGTTCACGTCTTATCATGATAGTAAAAGATTCTCACATACGTAATATAAGTATGACACGGAGAATGTTGACGTAAGTAAGTCATATATACGTTTATAAGAATGTTTGATGCATATGATGATTGTCCGCGTCCTAAACCATCAATATTTATCAACAAAAGTTCAAAATTTCATCAACCAGGAATGAATCAGAATGTTCGGGAAATTTCCAGAACGGGCCATCCGTCATGTATTTAAAGGAAGTCAATAGCTACTTCGGCATTCGATGTTACACGTGAAGTTTTATCATCTATGGTTCTCTAGTTTAGAATGAGGTCACGTACGCTACTGTAATCATCTGTCGTATTGATGAGCAAAACTATTCCTTTTTTTCCCTCGTAATTCCTAGATTTTGTTTCCAGTTATTCTGATATCAACATTCCAGCATTGTTGCGTACTTTTCAAAATTTCTTTATTCTATTGTGTATATTACAAATAATATTCCGTTATCCGAATTTCCTTATCCTGGACTAATTTCATTATCCGATAATATCTGTCCGATAGATATCGTTAGTTGGCAAAATATCCGCATTATTATGGAATGGCTAAAGTATATTTTGGCAGTTTTGGATAATACCATATCTCTTTGTTTTATTTGTGCTCTATCAGGTTGTTACTCGTATTTGGGATTGCATTTGTTGTGGTACTTGTCTTTTCCGTTTTGTCCTAGAATGTGTTATGTTAAGTTCTGGTGAAAAGTAATTCATCAATACGCTGAATTCCCTATATATTAATTTAGTTGTTGTTTTCCAGATCACGCTTAATGTTACGCTTACTGACTAGACAGATTACACGTCAGGGGATTAATGCTGTAACTAATGGATTACGGAGCTGTTCCACCAGGAATTACTCTTTCGGATCTAGATATCCACTCTCATCAATGTTCAGGAGTATCGACAGACAGCTGCAGGAAATTGAGCGATACTTTGATCGAGCCTTTTGTAAGCTGGTGGTTCACTCTATATAAATATAAGTGAACTTAAAACTTGTTAGTTTCTAGAAATTGCTCGAAGTTTGAAATTTGGTTTAGAAATTTCCACATTTTTGGTTTCCTCTCAGTTTGTATATTTTTAAGAGATTAATTCTTTTTTTTTATTTACTTAGTAGAAGAAAGGTATTTTAAGACACTCAGCATCAGTTCTTATTTCATTACACAACAATATGCACTCTTCTGCTCTTTCCATAACTATTGTCCCAGATTCGCAATGCAGTGACCTTTAAGAAAAACGGTAGTGTTAGTATCAATAAAGTATACGGAAATAAATCCCGTCAGACAGAGATATTTTTGCTGATACTAAACGCTGATTTACGAGATCCATACTTAAAATCATTACTAATTAAACAGAACAGGAACGACAAGAAAACTGAAAAAACAGTGATGAAGTTGGTGCATATCCTCGTAGATTCCGTTCTCTAACACCATTCATTCTTCATACTGTCATTCAACCTTATCAGAGCAATAAGTAATAAATTTCATCTCATTTTAAGGGAATTCACGCGACTGGTTTGATAGTTTTCGACCTATAGGAGTTCGCGAACACCCTTCGCAAATAGAAACATATCGCGTTCTGAATCCAATCGTGGAAGAAGATGGTGTAAAAAAATTCTTGTTGGAACTGGATGTTCGTAGATTTAAGCCGGAAGAGGTTTGCATCATATATTTCTATATCATTAAAATTTAATCTACAAACTAAACTAGTTTTCTTTTTCATTTGTGGTTAATATTGTTTGGAAATAATTTTATGAAAGTGTTGTTAGTGTGACGATATTTCGACCTTGTCCTTTTCAAAAATTTGAGATTTTTTTCAAATTTCTATCTTAATTTGGTCATGGATAACTCAGGTTACTGTCAAGACTAATGCAAAGGAAAATACTCTGACAGTGGAAGCGAAACACAAAGATGACGAAACGAAGTTTGAATATTTGCGTAAAATTACTTTGCCACAAGGAGTGGTTACTAAAGGTAAATATAAACTCTCAATTAGAATATTAAAAAGATTTTGCAAGTCCTTTTTTATGAGTTTCGAACTCTGAAAATTTGTCGAGACAATTGAAAGCTGTTCGTTAGTAATAAAGTAGTTAGTGAAGAAATTAGGCAAGGAAAAACTGAAAACTGTTTTTAAGATATGACATGTCACTTCACGTCTGATGGAATTCTGCAAATCAAAGCACCATATAATACACCTCCAGAAGCCGTTGTGATCGATACAGAGATTCCCGTAAAACATGAATGAATGTATAATAGTTTTGATTGGAACTCAAGCATTTCGCAGTTTATTAAACGGGGAGAGATGTACTGACGAAAGATTTCAGGCACTAATCGATCTTATCCATAAGATCATGAAATTAATTCATGCTCGATGTGATGTAGTTTATGATATTTCATGACACTGTTTTCCTATTCCTGAAATTCGTGATCCTTTATTTTCGTGATCTTAAGAGTTCGAAAAGCGTTAATTTTGAACGTTGGAAGGCCTGCTTGTTTTTTGGGAACTGTTATTACTGCTGTTTCATGAAATTGCTGAGATTCCTATCATATTTTAAGTACTTCCACATATATTTTCTATGTTTTACATGTATATTTTTTCACAAACATCTTATGATTGGAACTTCATTTGAACTATCGTTCGATGCGGAAATTTGCATTTTGAAAATGAATAACCTGTACAAGAAGAATTTATTAGATATAATGTGGTTTATCATTTTGATCATTTTGTTGAGAGGGTTTTCGACAAAATGAAATCGTCAGCTTACTGCAGTGAGTTACCTATTAGATTTTTGGGATCGAATATGAAACAAATCAAGATATGCAAAAATAGCAAGATTTGATTACGCAGATTAGATTTTTGACTGTACTTCTCTAGCAACTGGGACATAAAATTGATTTTTAACTACATGTGTGAAATAAATATTTTCTCCAAAGATATGGATTGGTTAGCAAAGCAATATCATTTTCATGTTTACAATTGGGAATATTCCCAGTACTGCCAATGCTTTTCAACCGAGCTAACTATCCTATTAAGTTTATCATTTGAACTATATATCGTTCCCGGAACTACGAACTGCCGTTTCAAGATTATATCAGTAAGCTTTTTTCCATTCTTTCATACGAATGAATATTACCATAGAAGAACTGTTTGTTTTCATTTTAAAATATATTCTTTTCACTCATGTCAACAATATACTAAAAATATTACTGCTATCATTACTATTACTACTTCTGCTATTACCACTAGTAAAAAGTAGCAAAACGAAATAAATATTGGAACAATTTTATTTTCAAAATTTACACTAATTTCAAGAGCAAACGAAAGCCAAAAACTGATAATGGCAGAAGAGAGGAATAATAATTAGAGAACAAATTAAGAAAATGCAGGACGAAAAGCAAGAATAAAGATGGAAGAAAACATGGAAATTTTGAAAGAAACATTTTGGCAGCCTTCATTAATTTGACTTATTACAATGATACTAATGATATCGATGATGATGGTAATAATAATAATAATAATAATAATAGTGATAAAAACAGTAATTATAATAATAATTATTGGAATAATAATACAATGCAATAAAATGGCAGGATAGTGTTGTATAGAGCAATGCATAAGAAAGAAATTATTACCCAAGTTTGAAATACCCTCATTAATTTAGGGCTTATCCAAACAAAAAAAAAATAAATAAATAAATAAATGGGAAAAAAAAAGCATAGTGATAAAATTTGTTGCAAATTAAAATTATTACTTATCATATTTCTTTTTCTTTCATAAAAACATAATTTATATAATTATTTCCCTCCTTCTTTCTTTCTTTCTTTTTTTTTTTCAATTAAATTCTAAAATTATTCCTTTCCATTTATTAAATTGGTTGAAAAAAAAGAAAAATAAAAAACGAAGAATAAAATTTAAATTTCATTTATATCCTTGTAATTTTATTACTGATAAACTGTTATTTTGCCACATATTTTTTGCCGACATGCTGGACATTGCTCAAATCGACTGCCACAACCTTCGCAACAAATAAAATGTGAACATGGCATATAGAGCATTTGTGGCTAAAATATATTTCGTTATTATCATCATTTATCATTTATGAAATAATTTTTTATCACTATCATTATCTCATTATTACTTATTGAAATGTTCGTACTAGAAATATCCAATAATCTATATGAAATTCTAATAATAATGATAATTATCTGGATGTTTAATGAAGTACAGGAAGGAATTCTCAGTTGCTAAAATAAGCAATAAACTATTGGAACTTTTTAGCTTCATTTAAAATTACTTATTTTTCTCATTTGAAATTATTAATATTATCCATTAGATTTTACCGGAATTGAATAAAAAGAAAAATGAAATCTTTGCAAATTGCGAAATAATTATTCGTTTTTCTTTTATAAAATCAAATTTGAAGGTAGAATAATGAAACTTGAAGCAATCAAAAAATTATATCTTATATTTGTATCATATAATCCAAAGAAAGTGGATGAAAAGTTTTTATAAAAAATTTTACAAACTGAAAGGATTCTATTTGAAGCATGTTTTGCAATGAAAGAATTAATTACATGATATTATTGCTATTATTAAGCATATTATCACTTCAGGTTTCCAATATTCAACCAAATCACTAATCTTAAAGTTGATTCTGTTACTTTTTATGTTCGTCATTTGCATCTACTAATTGATTTAATTTAATTTAAGCTTTCTATAATTATCATAAATTAAAATTGAACAAACCCGTTTATCAAGACAAATAACACAAGTAGGTATTTTATTTAGTGTTGATCGTACTTCATCACGTTCTAAGCGAATTTGCTCAATTAATTGCTCAGCTTTTCGCATTTCATCATAGCAATTTCCACATTTCTTGAGATCAGCTTCTTTTTCAGCTAGCTGAACAAAGAAAATTAAATTTTAATTCAAAAATAAAAAATTTCTTTGATAACTAATACTATCTAAAATGAGGACCTTTTCCCTTCAAATTATTACACATTAATATTCGTGCATATACTTATACAACTATATTTAAACGTATATAACACACGTAAACATCTTATATAGTAATTTGATAATCTACAAATAAATATTAATTTTAAAATAAAAAAGCAAAAGAAAAGAAGGAAATTCATTACAACTGAAAAAATGAAAATGTTCCAAAACGAATAATACAAATTTATTGGCTTTGTTATCAATTTATCTGCTTAATCAAAGAGATAAAAATGTTGTAAAAGGTAAGTTTCCTTTTATCTTTTGATATATTAGCGTGAAAATTAATTCAGAACTATTATTAACCTGTTTTTTCAGTTCCTCAATTTCACTTTGAAGATTAGCAGTTTTTTCAAATGCTGGTTTGCTTGCATCTTCAGCTGCCTTCAATTTTGAAAAAAGTTCGCTGATACACTGAAATAAATAAAATAAAATAAAATAAAATTTCAATAATTTGATCAGTAATTCAAATATATGATTATTAAACATAATGTGTGTTTTCGAATGACAGGTATTGAAAGGATTAGTAAAATAAAATCATAGATCGATTACACGAACGAATGATCAAGACGTCAATTAGCACTGATTACCAAATCAAAATAATTATTAAATGATATTAAAACACGATAATGAAGTAATACTATTAATTTATTAAATAAAAATTTCAGGAATTTCCGAAGGATCCTTGCATTTTATATTGACAAAAGAGATCAAAAAGCATCAAACGTGATAAAATATGTTTCATGAAGTTATAGGCAGTAATTTTAAGACTAAATATCTGATAACTTAAAGTATAAATCAATTGATAACCTTTGAACTGTAACAGTAGACTATACCAAATTCCAGACGTAGCTTCACTACTCAATTTATTCAGTTAGTTATTCATTAGTTTTAGGCTAAACACGATGAATATTATAAAAAATCTTTCAGCTGATATTTTAAAACTCATCCGAATTTTCAACGAAATGCAACGAATGCACATCAAATATTTCCTTACTGTTAGAAAATTTATTTATAAATACTATTAAAATTACCTTATCTTTTTCTCGAATTTCATTTTCGTGTTGTTTTTTAACAACTTCAGCTTGTTCCGTTAAAACACGAATTTGATCACTTTTACTCTTACTTTCGAGTAACTGAAATCAAATTTTTTTTACCACTAAAAGTAATGCGACGTTTAAATAGCATGCATGATGAACAATATCATCATTTAAATTTTTTAACATATATCAACTACTAGCAATTGTTTAAATTCAAATTTCACACAATATTATTTATATGCACAAATTCATCCCAGTTTTAAATATCAAAATTTTGAAATTTATGATTTCTAAAATTTTATTATTTTCTAATATTTCAAAATAAAAATTAAATCTCATTAACAGAATTTTACTTTCCCAGGCACTATCAAAATTCCTTTTCGTTCTGTAGGGAGGAATGCGATTTTGATCATTAACAAAAATATTTTCAGAATTTGAGTTTAATTTGAGAATTTCAGAGAAAAAAAAAAAAAAAAAAAACTATGAACAGGAAAAATTAGAACGATGCGTTGAAGATGAAGAGAAAAGGAAAAAGTTTGAAAGCTATGAAAATAAATATAAATTAAAAAATTTCAAACATTGTAAAATTATAAAATTTTTGAATTTTCGAATAATTTGCATTTATTTTGTCGTTGATTCCTTCTTTTTTTCATCGTATTTGTTCAACAAAAAAGAAGTATAAATAAAATAAAACAAATACAATAATAATACTTCAACAACAAACAGTAATAATTAGATAGGCTAATAAGCAACAATCAGTGAAATAATTGGAGTGAACAAAAAGATATATATATGTGAAATGACAATTTGGTTTCCTAAAAAAATTTGCAAATTTTTATTTCGAAAAAATATTTGATATTTTTTTTTGCCTGTGGGAAAAATGTCGTGTTACCTGCGTATCAAAAATATTTATATTACATAAGTAATTGAAGTTGGAAAGTATTACCTACATATTATATATAAATCACATGTTTAATATTTTATATATGATATTTCGGTGAGATTTTTTAACCTTAATTCGAATTTTTTAGGAGTTGAATTTGACAAAAATAAGGATGAAACAAGTTGAAAATATTCAAGTTCGAATTTCATATTGATTAATTCCAATAGAAAATTAAATTTTTTTTTACTTCATTATCCAGCTTTGTTTTCATTAATCGAAGCTGTTCATCGACTGCAGTACATGTATTTAGCTGAACTTTTAGCAATTCTATTTCAGAATCTTTTTCCAGAAGTCGAACTTGAAGAATTGCTTGATTATCCGCAAATTGTCTACATCTTTCCTAAATTCAATTTCAATAAAAATTCAGCAATTTAGCTAAATTATTCTAAATTATTTCACTAATTTAACTACTAAAAATTTAGATAACAACTGATTTACTATTCTTCAAAACTATTATTTTTGCCACTTTTTTTTTCCTTTTTTACTTCAGTTATTTCTAATAAATTAAAAAATCAAAAAAAATACTTTTTTTGTTTTAAAAAAAAAATCTAGCATTGAATTTTGTTATAGAACAATCAAAAAAAAAATTTTTTCACAAAATAAGAAAATAAATCGTACGAAAAAAAAAAAGTTGTTTTCTTATAATGCAATTGTATTATCGTACTTCAAGCGCACGAATTGATCGTGTCGATTCATCGTTGAAACTTCTTTGCTCCTTTTCAAAAGCATCAAGTAATCGTTGTAATTGAAATTGTGGTGGACTTGAACGATATTCGTGAAAAGACGATATCAACACTTCTTGAAATTTGAAAAATTATAAAATTTGAATAGAAATAGCGAAAAACTCTTTCAAATCTAAAATTTAATATAATTTCTAAGCAAATGATTTTTTTTTGCAATTTTTCTTTTATTTTTTAAATTTCTTTTATTTTCAAATTTCCTTTCTACTCTAGTGTCTTGTTCTACATTTATTGATAATTGCTCAATGATATCATTTATGTTTAACAAACTTTTCTGCATTATTTGCAGCACCAATGTTGGTTTCTTATTTCCGTGAAGCGAAAATTTCATTGATTTCAATATATTTTATATTCTGTCAAGTTTTTTAAGATCAAAAGAAAAGTCGATAAAAATTCTTATTTACTCGATTGTATTCATATAACCTTTTTGAAATTTAATTTAAATTAATAAACCTGGTGATTTACGAATTGCTGGTGATGCACTATGAAATGACGTAGCACGACGTATGCTTGAACCAGATATATGTGTTGATGAACCATGTACATGGTTACTGCAAACTTATAATTAATGACAAATTTCATCTATGATTTTAAATACTATAATCATTTTGATCATCTCTTGATTAAGTGATTTTCTTTCTAAATTTATTTCCTAAAATATTAATATAACAATAGTCTGAATCTAAAATTTGACATGTTTAATTTACTTTAATTTAAAGTACCATCAAGCTATCATTTACTTTAATTTAAAGTACCATCAAGTACCAACAATTTAAAGTATCATCAAGCTGATAAGCCTATTTATATATAGCACTATGTCAATATATTAGTTCTTACTAACTAAATTAATACATTTATCCTTATCTGTCACTTTGTCGTAAATCCATATTATCCTTAAAGTATGAAAACAGTCATCTACGTTAAAGTCCAGTTCGAACGTTAAAAGGAATACGACAAATAAATTCATTCGACATTTTTGGATTTAAAAAGAAGCTAAGCATGAAGCAAAAGCAAAGCAGAGAATATGTATGTTCGAAAGCAAAAATTGTGTTTATTTACTTATTTTTTTCTTTCGTTTATTAAAGAAAAAAAAAAAAAAAAAGCAGAGAATTTAAAAGTATTATCCTAATTGAAGGGATAAATTATATTAAGGTGCTAATTACCTCTCGATTATCTTATATTATGATTTTAAGATATTAAAATCTTTGATGCTTCCAAATATTACTATTTCACTACTTTTATCTTCCTTCTCCTGGAATTTTTGCCAACTTATTGATAAATCAATATATTATGTCAAAATAGCAGTTGCGTTACTTGCGTCAAAATTTTACCACAAATTTTCATAATGCCTAAATCTCTAACAGTTTTATAAATTATAATTTCAGTAATTTTTTCTTGAATGAAAATTTCCTTAATGATTCTAAAATAACAGTTGTAAATTTTTCCATGTAGAATATTCTTTTTCATCGTACCCATGAGCAAATATGTCAAATTTGACTTTATATATTTTTGAGCAAATAATATCAAATAAAATGTATACTAGGTCAGTAAAAAAAAAAAAAAATCCGAGCAAAAATTGAACTAGAAGGAAAGCAAGAGAAATTATCTATTTAAGAAGAAAAAGAATAAATAGGACATATTCGAGATGTTAATTTCATAAATTTTAAGACTATATTTTTAATATATTTCATAATACGCATTACTTCAGGGAAAAATATAAACACTCTACATTGTAATATTCGAATTTCTCGATAAAAATAAAACAATTCCAATATGTAATTGTTTTAGTTAAATTTTAATTAAAACATTCAAATTTTCAATTATTTCCAAAACTGTTGTTAAATGAACAGTAATGAAATAAACAGAGATACACCTTGTATAATCTATTAACTAATTAATTACCTATGACTAAACCATATTTGTATTGTTCGGCAAACTATCTCATGTGATTGTGGTGCATGTGAGAAGCGATTGCAAGGTACAAAGCGGAAACAGCAATTGGGTAACCTTCGATTCAAATCTGTATCGTTTCTATTCCCCAACTGAATGATACTTTCATATTTTTTGCCCATTCCGCATCCGGAATCAACAGATTCGGTTGTTTCACATATTCGTTGCACTCGTGCTAACATATCAATCATAGCATTTGTTGATGAAAATGCTCGATATGACTGCAAAAAGTAATGTCAAATTGTGCATTAATAAATGTCAACCAAACATAAAATGTGATTTAACGTTTGTTTTATTCAAATATATTTAAATTTATAAATAAACTTTGAATATATTTGCGAGTTTTTTTCCTATAATTAGTATTGAAATATTACATGACATCGGAAATCGTTATTATTTTAATGCATGTTTAAGGCATAAATTGCGATCAAATTTGTCGTGAACGTTTTTACGTTTTATCCTTAAAGTTTCATTGTTATTATAATTTGTCATTTCATGAAGTATACCTAATTATTTTCCTTTCATATGCGGAGAAAATCTTGCAAATATTATTTGTTACAATTTAATTAATTTAATCGGATTAAAATTTACAACTTTATATTTAATATGTAACTTATTTAATAATTAATACACATAACTTATGCCAATTTAGATTATTTATTTTAGAAAATAAATTTCTTTCTTTTTCTTATTTTCACTTTCTCTCTCTCTTTCGGCATGATTATCAATGCGAATTCTATCCACTATGTGATTATATTATGTTTTTTGATAATTTTCAAATGTAATTTTTTTACATTTGAAAATTATTAAAAAACACTTCATATCACCAATATTTTCTCACTTCACATTTAGTACCATCCAAATGACGCCATATCCATGTCATAATTTTTTACATTTTAAATTCTAAATTTATGTTAATTCAAAAATTTTTTCTTTTTGAGTGATTAATTTTTGCAAATTTTGAAGATAAATAAATAAAAATTAATAAAAAATGAAAAGTAATACTCCATCTCTAGCACAATTCATGCTGATCGCTTGCATGATCTCTTCATCAGAATATCCCATATCTTTGGCAAGCCGTAATTGTTCGCTTATCGTTAATGTATCACTTTCTTCAGCCATTTGTTCACTCCAATGTACTACAAATAGAACAGTATCATGAATGATGAGATAATTTATTTCTCTTCTCTTTTTTTATCGTCCATGAAAAGTTAAATTCTTTAAGTGTTTATTTTATCAAAAAATAAATAGCATTTGTATTTCATATGACAACAATAAACATTTATTCAATTGTATTTTGAAATCCAAAATAAAGTTTGATATAATGTATTAGGCAAAACATTCTGTTTATTTTATCATGTGGATAATCATGTTAGTCAATATGCAGCCAGTTAGTTAATTAATTTTTAGTCAGGAAATCACTCATTTATTGATTCATCTAAATAAACAGCAAGACAATCTACAATGGTCCAAGAAATACCAATATCTTAACTATAGTAACTCAAAAAGTGAATTCGATTTTGAAATATCAACTTATTTTTCTTTTTTTTTTTCATTTCAAATTTCAAATGCAAGAAGAAAAAACGAAAAATTAGTGTCAGAAACATTTTACCAATCAATGTATGTATAAGCAAATAAATTAAATATAATTCTCATTGTTTATAGAATAATCATACTAAAATATGTTTTCACTTTTTTTTGGATAAAAAAAAATTGAAGTAAACAAATTGCGCACTTTTGTGGACTACAATGATATTTACAATAATTTAAAAATTTTTTTCGTTTTTTCATTAATCTAAATTTGTTGAAAAAACAGTTCTATTATTTGACTGTAAAGATATATGCATCGTATTTTACTTTATTAATACTGTATACCAAGCCGTATTTTTATCATTATACTATATTTACATGTTTTTACTAATCTAAAATTGTTAAAAGCGGCACTTGGATTGTTTAGCTATAAAGACATAAGTATATCTGTTGTATATATATCGTAAGCTGTTATACGTAATACTGTATGTTGAACCATGTCTTCATCATACGGTATTTACATGTTATACGGTCATATCGTATTCATATATTATATCGTGTAATGTTATATGTTATATGTATCGTCTTATATTTTTTTAAATACCAAGTTGGGAAATACTTTTTTCAATGAAGATTAATGTAACGATTAGTTAACTTGCCAACAATACATAGATTAAAAGAAAAATGGATTAAAATCTCTTTTTACAGAAGTTATCATACTATCGCTGCGACGATCAAAATAATAACAGTGATAAAAATAAAAGATATTGATTAAAAAAATGTTTCGACTAATTCTTTTACCATTTTCATGGCCAACTATATATTATCATAATATTTGTTACATAATTCTAAATTAATCATAAGTATTTAGAAACGTCGAATATATGCATTGTTTCAAAGAAATCCTTTTACTTTTATTAGTTTCTTTTTTTTCGATAGTAACTTTATTAAGGAGACAATATATATATATATATATATATATATATATATATATATATATATATATATATATATATATATATATTCTAACAAGTGAAAGTTTAAAGGAAACCTTTTCGTTATAATAAGTGAAAGTTTAAAGGAAATCTTTTCGTTATAATAAATGAAAGTTTAAAGGAAACCTTCTCGGTTTGCCATCATATTATTGTTTGAAATATCATCCTATTCGCCTATTATTATTGGAAATAATATCTTGCATTGGATGAAATGGAGTTTAAAAAAAGAAAAAATAATATCAGAGCATAACATTTATTCATTATTCTTGTTAAAATATGCAAATTCATTAATTTAAAGATAAAAATACCAAACGAATAATTTGCCATTTCAGGTTATGAATACCGAATGAAGGTATACATTGAACTTGTACCCAAGCCATCATTATTTCGGGTAAATAATATTGATATGCAGATGCAGTAAGCAATATATCGCCCTACTTTTGTTAAAATTAGCAAAATTTAGTGCAGGGAAAGAATAATAATGATAAACAGGAGATTACAGTAGCATCACTTTATTGTCATTCTTAGCAATTTTAGCAAAGTGATAAAAATTTTTCCTAATGAGATATGTACGGTAAGAAATGGAAAGCAAAAAAAAGTGAGAAAAGTTCAGAATTAAAAAAAGATATGGAATAAAACAAGTTTAGTCAGCAAAAAAAAAACCGATGGCTCTTTTTTTTTTCCACTTTCCATTTTTCCCCTTTCCTCCTTAATTATGCCAGTAATAAATTATCGTAACACTGTGTGCTAGTTTCCAATTTGAATACTTTTTAATTTGTTATTTTTATTTTTGAAAACATCTGAAGGATTAAATGTGAACAAAAATGAAATTTTTATGAAATTATTTGATATAATTCTTACACTTGCATTTTGAAGGTTATATTTTTGAAAACGCTAGACAAATACATCATTATATATGAATGATTGAATCGTTTTCGATTCTTTTTTTGTTTTAATAATTTGAGAAATTTGATTGTTAAGGCACTCTAAAAATTTTTACAAATTAAAATGCGTATCATTCATACATCTTTTCTTAAGAAATTATTGCTATCTTGAATGGATTAAAACTTGCTAGAAAAAATAATCTCGGTAATCACAGTGTATGATATCATCTGCTCGAAAATCATCGGATTGAATCTGATTATATGGTAGGTTGGGGAAAACCAAAATACATATATATAAGCAAAAGAAAAAAGAAGTTATTTGAAAACTATCAAAAATTACTGAAATGAATAATATTCAATGAGTGATAGGTAATGCTAACAGTTATGATATTATGTTATCAACAACAGAAAGTTCGAATCCAATATTTTGCTTGCATAATTTTTATACTCGGAATAGAAAAAAGAACCTTAATTGTTACCGGTATAAAAGTACGTAAATATTGCAGATGGATAAACATTATTTATGAATTGGAATCATATGCCTATTTAATCAACAGAATTGCTATTAAATGTCGAATAATTCAATAGAATTCACTATTATATCCTGATAAACTTGATATAAATTACTATTATATTTTGAAAAACTCAATAGAAATCACTATTATACCTCAAAGGACCAAAATAAATCATTGTCATAACCTAAGAAACACGGCAAAAATCATTGCCCTATCCGGAAAAACTCTATGAAAGACACTGTCGTATCTTGAAAAATTTGATAATTTGAATAAAAATTACCATCAACACTCTGTAAAACACGATAAAATCATTATTATCCTTCGAAAAGTAGGAATCAATTTTTTGGCAATAAATTTAGAAAGGAAAAATGAGAAGTTCTGTAAAATGTTACCTCATGTGTTGCTGGTAAGAATTAGCTTTTTTACAAATTTCATATACATTTCGCCAATTGAAATCGGACACTTCACCGTAGTGAAAAGAGTGAAATTGTCCGATTGACATTTAAATAAATTATTCAAAAATGAAAAGATTAATACTATCTTTTTTATTGGGAAAAAGTTTAAAATGCTGTCCAATTGGCGAAATGCATATAAAATTTGTAAAAAAAAAACCAAGCACACAGCAAGTCATACAAATTGAACGTGTATAGCAAGCAAATAGGATGCATGCATGCATGTTAGACAGATATCTGATAACGGTGACTGTATAAACGTCTACATAAAAATAAATAAATACTTTTAAAATTGACGAACATAAATGTGCAAGTAGAGAGGAATTCAAATTTCCGTAAAACTCAATTTTTGAATTGTCAACATCATACTTCAACAATGTATGACCGCACATATAAATTTATGAAGTCGTTGGCATATTAATAATTTTTATTTTACAAAGCTTTTTTCAAGAAGGTTCAAAAATTATATGGAGAAATGGTAATGACGAGTATATGTATACATTCTAATTCACTTTCTTTTTTATTTAATTATTTCCCTAATTATTTTTTATTTTTTAAATCTTTAATTAATTTTTACTCATCGATTTTTACCTTGTTTCGTTACAAGCGCAATTGTACGATCCACATTGGCATGATTCTTTTCTTCATAATCATTGGGAAAATTAAGTAGTACAATAAATCAAAATTAAAAATTGAATAGTAAGGAAAAAATTCGTTTTAAATTTATATTAAAATAGCAATTAACTTATTTTCAGTTTTTTTTTCATTCTTCTTTCTTCAATGAAAATTTAAAATTATCGAGTATTTTTACATCGGCTATTTCTTTCGCTTATTTCTCCATTAAAATAATTCTATTATTGGTATCTTTCCTTTCATACAAAAATATTATTAGTGAAATAAAATGTTATTAATGAAAATTGTTTCAAAAAAAAAAGCAGCAATGAAATCGCGTAAAGGTTATTTATTTTTTCCAAAAAAAAAAAAAAAAAAAAAACGGAAATAATTCGACAGCGATAATTTTTTATTTTTCGACAGCTTTTAAAACGAAAATTATCTTCGTTTTTTTTTTTTTCAAAAAAGAAAGGAAGGGAATTTTATTCGCTGTAAAGAATCTTCCTGAAAAAATTATTCAACAGAAAAAAAGAAATCGATACAATAAGCATTTTATGCTTTTATTTTCTTATTTTTTTTTTTTTTTCATTAAAACCGGTTATTGCAAGTGTCAGTTTTCATTACGCTAATAATTACGATGATCGATTCGGTGGTATTATCAACGAATTTCTTAACTTGCAAAAAAAAAAAGAAAAAAAAAATGGAAATTTGGTATATTTTGTGTCTCTTTTTTCCTTTTCTTTCTTCCTTCCATACTGTTTATATTTACCTTTCTTTTCCTTTCTCTCTCGTCGCATTTTTTGAATTTAATTTGAAATATTATCAAAAACCGAGCATTATAATTAATTTGATAATCGTTGAGAAAAATGAATTATTTTTATAAGGACATTTTTTGGAAAAAATAAGCATGCATAGCAATTGATCGCAAATGGTAGAAGTTGAAAAAGAAAATAGTAATTTTACGCATGAGATAAATAAATTAATCATTATCTGGCAATGATGATTAATTAAATGAAGTATGGTAATTAATTGGAATAACGAATTACCCTTTTGAGTAATAGAAAGTGAATTTAGAAAAAAATGGGAGAAAAGAAGACAATAATAATAAATGGATGGTATACATGTGGTATCATGAATTAGTTATTAATTGCTGTTAATAATATTTTAGATGAATTATGAATAGAAATTGAAACGACGAATTGTTTAAAAAATAATAAGTACTGAATTAATAATAAAGAGGACTAAAAAAATGTCATGTTGAAACAGAAATAAAATGTTATATTTGTATGAAATCAGTAAATTTTTATTTATGCAATAAAACATTTTTTATTTTCGAGTTTTCACTAACAAAAAAATGAAGTATATTGAGTGGAAAATTTGCTAATAATTTTATAATTTTCAATTAAACAACTCTAATTATTCATATTGGAAAAGGGAAATTTTAAGTGAAGAAAGAAATAAAAACCTTTTTCGATATGCTAAAATATATTTGTACAAATAATAAATGAAATGTAAAATGTGCTTTACTGATATTTTAGACTGTTGTTATTCTTTAATGAATGAAATTACTAACTGATGCCACATTAAGAAATTAAATATAGTAATGATTTAAACAAATAAATACAATAATGTAAAATGATATAAGCAAATATTCTTCTAAAGTATGTACTTATTTAAGTAAATAAAAATCTTTAGCATAATGTTTGCTGATACAACCAAAAAAGTGAAATGAAAATTGAAAATGTTATATTTTTAGAAAATAATCCTTTAAAAACGACATCAATTAATGCAAACGAAACTGATAAATTCAAAATTAATTTTTTGTAGTAAATCTATGATTTTATATACATATATATATATATATATATATATATAAGCAAGAAAATAAACGCAAATATCTGATTTTTTTGCTTCCAAACTGTAAAGTTACCATTTTTCAGGAAAGTTTAAGCATATTCAATAGATGAAAAAAAAAAAAAGAGAAAAATTTACGGTATTTAGTAGCAGAAAATTAGAAGTTAAAACGGTAGAAATATCAATGATTTGTGAATATTAACCGATTAATTGAAAAAAAAAAAAAAAAAAAAAAATTGGAAATGGGAAAAGTTTATAGTATGATAAAGTGTAAAATGTAAAATGATGAGAAAAATAATAACAATTCATATCAATATTTTTCAACTCAAACATTTACCAAAGCCTATCCCAAACGAGTGCAAATATTTAATTTGAAAGATATGCCATACATTGAAAATATGAAATTTCAATTGGATATGTTTATTCGTCTCTTTCCATTTAAATACAATTACAATTTATATGTATCATATGTATGTATGTATTATGTATGTATGTATGTGTGTATGTATGTATGTATGTATGTATGTATGTGTATGTATGTGAATTAATTTTACAAGAGTTAAATAAAAAGCTCTATTAATAATGAAGTACATTTGGAGATTTTTTTTTTTGTTTTTGTTTTTTGTTTTGTTCTTTTTTTCTTTGGCAAAAAAAAAAAAAATAAATACATATTTAGAAGTTTATATATAATCTTTTTTTTTTAATAAAATAAATGCAAAAAATTAAACGAAATGTTAGATAAAAATAAAAAAAAATAAATAAATGAAATGTTGAAATAATTTTCAATTCATCATTTGTTATTTTATAATGTTAATAAAATTTTAAAATACTTATCAATAATATATATTGACTGATCAATTTTTTTTCTTTATTTTCATTTAGTTTTTCATAAAGCACTATTAGTTTTTTTTCGACAATTTTTGCTATAAAAAATTTTTCCAAAAAAAAAAAGAAAGCATTTTCTAATAAGTTTTTATAGCCATAATTCGATGTTAACTTTTAGGATAGCGGATGAGCGAATTATGGCAATTATCTTGAGATTATCGTAATAATAATGATGATTAAGAGTAGTAATAACAATAATAATAATAATGATAATAATAACGATAACAGTAGCAATAAATAATTATAAGTATAATTATACTAATAGTAACGATGATAATAATAGTGACATTAATAATATGATAGAATAAGAATAATAATATCAGTGATAATAATGATAACGTACATATCCTCTTAGCTATAATTCAGTATAACATAAATGTTGTGGAATTTCTTCTGAAATCTATTTAAATATTCGAAATTTTTAACTTTTATAGATAAGTGTTTTTCCATCTTCACATATATGCCTTAAGATTAACATTATGATAAGATATGTATTAGAAATTAGAATTTAAAAGAAAAAAAAAAAAAGATTGGTGTAACAAAATACACAAGAAACTGTTGAATAAATGATAATTTGATATGATTAAAAATCTAACACATAAATAACAATTAAATATAAAATCTTAAAAAAATAAACAACAAAAAGATGAGAAAGGATTGAGGAGGAAAGGGAAAGAGAAAAAGAGAGAGAGAGAGAGAGAAATTGGAAAAGTTAACAAATTGACAATTGTTAGGATTGAATGTGAGATATAATAAGAAATGGGCAAAATGTAATATTAGTAGAGACAAACTTTAATTTCGATTAAATGGCAGACTTCCAGACTGCTTTTTTTTTTTTTTTTTTTTTTTTTTCTATCCCTTCACTAATGCGCTTCATTTCATTTCCTACAACTTATCCATTATTCGGAGATGGAGAGAGAGAGAGAGAGAGATAAGGAGAGAGAGAGAGAGAGAGAAAGGAGCAAAATAGAAGGATAGTATCGGAGAAGAAATCATTCCCAATAATACAATTACGAAAATTCAAATAAAAAAAAAAAGAACAAAAAAACTTTTTTTTTTTTTTTATTATCCTTATTTCCTACTCTTTTTTAAAGCAAATAAAAATTGCAAGTTCAATTATCGTTTCAACATTTTCCCTTTTTTTTTTTTTTTTCCTTCTAAGATTTTTGATTTAAAAGAAATGCCATTTATTCATATTGCATACTTAACATTGCACATATATTCGTTACTATTTTTGGTCATAATTTTTAATTAATAATTGAACAGAAGGAAAAAAAAAGACGAAAATTCTTCTTTGCCAATAACTTTTTTTTTTTGCGAAATTTTCATCTGATTTATTTGTTTCATTTTTTTTTGCAAAGCGATCGATATTAGATAATTAATGAAAAAAATTGATTTTTTTTTATAATTTGGGTGCCTTTTTTTCCCTTTTTTTTTTCTCCAAAAGATAAGACTGAAATGACACAAAAAGTTTTTTTCGCCGTATTTTAACAAATTCAAAAAAAAAAAAAAAAAAGAAAAGAAACGAAGTATAATTGGTAGATCTTTTAGCTGTCATTTCTTAATTTAATTAATTGCTCATATTTGTCATATAGTAAGAAGAGTAAATTAAATCAATGTAATGAAAAGGTAAGAAAAAATTAATTTAATTTGTAGTATTATTATTACTTCTTTTTAAATAAATCATTCCAATTGACTGTTTCCTTTCCTTTTTTTCATGATATTAACATGCAGGATGCATGCATATTTGACCTGCAATAAGCACAGATCTTAATTACTTGTTGTCTATAATCATGAACCATCACTTCATGGTATAAAGTCGTAAATTATCAAATCTGTAATAAAGTAATTATAGTACGATTATCCGAGAAAAACTTAAATAATTTATTATAATTTTCATATTTGATGCACATGCTATGAATTATTTTTTAATTGTTTATTTTGATAGATTACTAACATAACGTAATGTAACGTACGTTCACGTTTTACCAGTTTTTTTAGAATAATTAGTTTGTCACTTTTGTCGTTATCATTATCGGTAATAAATTGATGCTACGATGAAATGCTTTAAATTTATCAAGAGGGAAAGGAAAATTATCATTTTCGAAATGCTAAATTGTCAGTGAAGAAAAAAGAAAAAATGATGAAAAGATAATTATTCAAAAAGAAAGAAAAGAAAAAAATAATTATTTAAAATTAGGAAAGGAAATGATAAATTGGGAAAATGTGAATGACTTACAGCAGTTTACGAGAATGCTATTATAATCATAATGATTCGTAATTATCATATGAATTAAAATAATCATAAATCAATTATGAAGAATTATTTAATTGCATATAATTTTAGCATACAAAGTTTCAAGATTACTTAGACGTAATCATTATATTTTGATAAATTAAAATCAATTAGAATATTAGATTTAAGTTAAACTTAAGAATTAAAAACACAACTGAATTATACGATGTAACATATTTAACAATTTTTTTTTCATTAATCGCTTTTTTGTGAATTACAAAATAAATAAACGTGTTCCAAAATATTTCACGATATTTTCCTTTAAAATTTACCAAAATGAAAGCTTTTTTTTTCTCTGTGTTGTTGAAATTTATGACAAGAAGATTTTTAATTTTTATAAATAATAAATTAAAATTTATTAACAAGTAAAAACTAATCTTATAACAAAATAAAGTGAAACAAATGTAAGAGAAATGAAGAAAAGTACAGTGTGAAGTAATAAAATGTTCCACTTCTTCTCCTCCTTTTTTTTATGAAACGTTTTAGATAAATCAAATAATTCTTCATTTTTTCTTTTGCAGTGGTTGATTGACAGAAAAAAAAAAATGAAACAATTGCGCTAATTTTTGACTAATCATGTCGAAAGGGAAAGGGAAGAAAAAATGAGAGTTTAAAATGCAATTTTTTTTTCAATTTTTTAACTTTAAACTTGCCGAAATTACTAAGTAACAATTACGTGTAGTTTAATTAGCATAAATCATTCGGATAGTTGGTTATTTGGCATATGGTATCAACGCTGGGAGAGTACAAATGCTTTATAGGTCTAATCCTATAATCGATACTAAAGTATTGAAAAAAAAAGAATGGCCTATAACTATAGAATTTCTTAGAAATTATCACGATTCATTGCTATATGATGATGATTGTTCATTCATTCAATCAATCAGTCAATCAATTGATTAATATAGCATATCTCTTGATAGAAAGGAATAAGTGGAAATGTTTAACTTTTCGATCATTACCACAGTAGATTAAGCAATTTTTGAATACTATAATATGTTATTAGCATATCTCAACCATTACAATATTACAATTATGATAAGATAGCTAAATTAGCTTTCATAAAAATTCATTGCTAATAATTGGAATTTATTAAGCGATTCATCGCAATGTATAGTTTAAAAAAAAAAAAAAAAAAAAAAAAAAAAAAAAAACTGTAAATTCCAAAGCAAAAAAAGGAAACAAAGTGAGAAATAAAATAAAATAGAAAATTTTTCTTCAAGTACAAAAATAAATTTGAAAATGTAAATGCAATATTATTCCAAAATTTTCAATTGGACATTTACTTTTAAATATTATTTAAAAATGAAAGTAAAAACGTTTCTCATAATTCTTTTCTTTTTTCTTTTTTTTTTTTTTTTTTTTGGTAAAAGATTGTATTCACCATATTGGTTGTCGTTTTGTTGATTATTTGCTGTTAGTGTTGTTTTTATTGGTGGTAATAATGATGATGATGATGATAGTGATGATGGTGATAACAGCTGTGCTTGTTGAATCGATTGAGCTAATTTTGCTGTTGCTGTTGTTGTTGCTGATGATGATGATGATGATGATGATGGATATGAACTTTTTTTGGCCTGGAATTTTAAATAATAATTTTTGTGAAAGCAATTTATGATATTACCATTCTTTTTGACGATTTCAACGTGTTACTTCTAACTTATTTCACGTGTTAACAGAAATATCGTAAATTTTCCGCTTTTTTTTTGGCGCGTCTAGCGTAACGTAACGAATATATTTGATATTTATATGGGTAATTTAACTGAACATTTAATCAATTGAAGTCTATCTTAACTAATTGCATATATTAAAGGAAATAATATTATGAAGATCATATCAAGTTCAATAAAATTCATGCATAAATTTCCATCATGTAATTTAATGGTACCATTCATTAATGGAAACAATTCAATGGGTGCTCGTAGGAAATTATTAAAATTATCACTAGCTTTATTAAGTTATTATACATTCAAACTTATTTTAACTATTTAATTCAATAACAATGGTATAAATGCATAAATTTCCATGAGTTAACTGATTAGAAATGCATGCATTCATAAACGATTACACACGTAACTATACGTGATTTCACATCTACATATAATATTGAACTAAGTACAGACGTAAATTGATTCTTACATGTACATGATATATGTATTCAATCGTAATCATACGTGATCGCTTATTTTCATACAACCATTACGGTCATACAATTGTATAATATGCAAATATACGCCAAATTCCGTTAAAAAAAAAAAAAAAAAGAAATCAACATAATATGATAGGCAATGCGGAAAACGTAACGATCATTGATATAGGCTAATTCAATGTTGAAATAAAGAGCAGAAAATATAATCGGCAAGTATTGAAAAGAAAGAAGGCGTAGTGTTCAGGAAGTAATTCATTGTTTTGATTTATTATTTTGATCAAAAATGAACTAATCGATTGAACTTTGTTAAATAATATGTATCTTTTTCTTGTTACACAGCAGCATGAAAAAAGAAGGAAAGAATTAAATTCTGGAATTCTAAACGGTTTAATGTGTAATTTATTTAATTAATAGTATTAATTTACATAACATTCAATTAGAATGTATCGTAAATTGATATTTTTTGAACCGAATAAAAATATATAATAATATAATATATGAGTAAATTAACTTCGATTTGAATTTAATAATAATAATTGTCTTTAGACTTTTGCACTTATCTAATTTATCATTGAATAGAAAATTTAAACTTGAAAAAATAGGGATGGGAAGGGTTACTAAAATTATTCGTATCAATTCAATTTGTCATCTTGTTTCGTCAATGAATAATTCGCTGAAAGAAAATTGGAATATATATAAATAATTATTAAGCGAAAAATACCAACATTCTAAATCAGAACTTTTTCCTATGTCGATGTTATCTAACATTAAAAATTGATTATTGTACAAAATAACAGTTTATTTTAAATTATCTTATTTGTGCCATTATATAAAAATATTTCGATAAAGTAAAGTAAAATTAAAAAAATATGACAAAACGAAATATTTTTAAATAAAAAATTACAAATTATTGTAACTCCTCGAAAATTCAATTCATTAACACGTCTCTATTTATTGACATAAGTTTATTTCTTGTTTACACTTTTAAATTTTCAAATTACATTTAGACAAAGGAAGCAAAAAAAGAAAATTCCTTCATTTCTCACTATCAATTAAAATCATTTTATAGTGAAGATGTTATATATGCTTGGTAAATGTCGAATTAACAAGTTTGATGAATTGTTTACATGTTTGAAAGCGTTTTAAATTGTCAGCTACAAAAATAATTTGAAATTGTACGGTAATAATGGTATAATTGAAATTAACTTTCATCTTATCATCTTTTCTAATTTTCATAATTTCTTAAAGAGAGGAAATATTTGATTGCTTGTCTTTTGAAACAATCAAAATACCATTCTATATAATCAACTATTCTTTTATCTTACAAAAATTTAATCATTTTATGATAGTATCTATTTTCTTTCTTTTTAAATAAATTTGTATAATAATAAAATAAACCCATAGAAAAAAAAAGTTTCAAAAAAATGATTGCAAATAATATTTGATGTAAAAAGTAATGCTGCACATTTTAGAAATACTATGCAAATGGCGTGAAGTATTATTATTTCACGTGCTGTCCTCGCAACAGTACGAATGTTGAAATCACTAATAAAAAGTGGGGAAAAAAGTACATTGTAGTAATTGTTTGAAATTAAATAAAAAAGAACTTCTTTTCTATCAAAAATTTGAATTGGATTTGCTCAATAGTTGTGCAAAAATTAGAACTAAGCAGGAAAATTGAACCAAATTAGGAATAAAGCAACTTGAAAGATTACTTTAAATAATTTTCATTTAATAAGTTACAATTATTTGTGTCTACACTACAAATAATTGAAATCTGATAAATGAGAATTATAATTTGTCCATGTTATGAATTAAATTAAATAAATTACAATCATATTCCAATATAAGGGAAGGAAAATGAATTTTTTGAATTTTTCACTAGCAACAACTAATAGTACAGCAAAAATGGACCATATTTTAGATGATTATTTTAAATAAATTGATAAAAACTTGGAGAAGTTATCAAATTATCAAATTTTTCACTTGAAATAGATGAAATATTTTCACTATAATATTACTTAATTAAACAATTCATTTATTCATCCCATCATGTTCATTATCCTATCATTCATTGATTTAGTATATATAATAAAAATTTTCACTAACTATACAAATATATAATGAATACAAATGTATCTTTTTCTCTTTTCCTCTTTCTCTTTCCTTCATTAACTTTCAGGAAAAATTTAATACAAATTACACTCTAAGACAAACTTTTTGCTCTTCTTTTTTTTTTTTTTTTTTTTTTTTTTGTTGAAAAAGACTGATTATCAAGTGAAAAAAAAAGAAGGAAAACTGGCATTTTTAGTTTGAAATATGTAAAGCTTTTTGAAATGTTAGCAGAATATTGGTAAGGTGAGAAAAATTAAGAAAATGATACTTCGCCAACAATGTGATGATTCTTGCGTAATGTTGCAGAAGTGAAGTTTAATGCAACAATGTTTACATTTCAAATGAGAAAAAATAGATGGAAGTAAGTTTGAAATGAAAATGATAAAAGTATGAAAAGGATAAAGATAGCTCAAATAATATTGTATGTTGGTTTTTATTTTGTAGGACATGTGGTATGAAATAAAAGAGAGGAACATGTGGTATGTGAGAATTTGCAAATTTTCAAAATAATA
Source organism: Dipetalonema caudispina (assembly GCA_013365325.1). Taxonomy (NCBI): domain Eukaryota; kingdom Metazoa; phylum Nematoda; class Chromadorea; order Rhabditida; family Onchocercidae; genus Dipetalonema; species Dipetalonema caudispina. Next base: position 13,428 of record JABVXV010000331.1, on the reverse strand, counting down.
AAATAAAATTTAGAAACAATGGTATAGAAAAGAAGAAAGATAAAAACGATAATATGATTGATGATATAATTTTGCGGTTTTTTAGCTTAACAAATTAATATTACAAATGAAAAATGAAAATAAAATAAAAGAAGAGAAAAAAAGGAAAGGAGAGAAGGAGAAGACGAAAAATTTCAATGAAGAAAGAATGATTTCACAAAATCAAAAAAAAAGAGAAAAAAAATTACAAAAAATGAAAAATTGTTGAGGAATTGTTCAATTTTTTTCAAATTTTTATATTAAAAAAAAAAAAAAAAAATGAGAATGTTTAGTGTTCAGCAAATTTTTCACTATCTAATTAAAGGTAGCAATCAAAAGAAAATGTTTTTTTTAACAGTTTTATCTTAGAAGTAAACTGAAAATAAAAAATAATTTTCTGAAATAAATTAATGAATAAAGAAATAAAATCATAAGTTTAGTCATGTGTAACCCAGATGGTTCATATTATTTAAACAGTTTTAACAATGTGATGTGAAATTTTATTTTCCTAAATTTGAATTTTAACTTTCACCAGCTATTTTTTTAACGCTTAATGTGAACAAATGTCAGTGATAACAATAAGCGGAAATTTAATATTGAAGTAGTAGTTTGCAAAAGCATTTGCTATTTTAAATTTCATTTCGTATTTTTCATGAGATTAATTTTACTGGGCAAAATTTTGTAATATTAAAAGATACAAAGGCACTGATTGCAATCAATGGAATATCTTATCAGTGCCAAAAATGAAAAAAGTTTATTAAGGTCGAAACATTAATAGCACTATCAATGTAAAAAATAGCAATAAGGCATATTGTACTACAACGGGGAAGAAAAAAAAAATTAAATTTAGACTTTAATCAATTTTTTCGTGTTTAATTATAAAAATTTATTAAGTAGTTGCCAATTTCTGACAACATAAATGTTTGTTTAAATATTCGTTTTTTTTTTTTTTTGCATTAAATTTTTAAAGTCTTCGAATAATGAAAATAAATTGCCACTTTTTTTCGCTTAAATTTGACAAAATTTTACGAAGAGAATGTACAGAGTATGCGATTTTAAAATGGTTGAACATAGAATGGAAGTATTGTAAAGGAAAACAAAAATGAGTGGTACAGAATTACACGAATTATATTACCAAACAAACGTTATTGTCTGCCTGCTCCGTAAATGTTTGTTTATCCGAAATCCAGCGTAAATTTCTGTTTACCAAAAATCCTACGTGAATATTTCTTTACGCGAAATTCAACGTGAATACTTTTTTTTACTTGGGATTCGCCTTTTTTTTTTTTGAATATGTAGTCATTCGTTTACTGGAAATTCAATTTAAATTCGATGTCACTGTCCGGTTGCTTAAAATCCAACGTAAATGACTGTCTGCTTGAAATTCATCCATCATTCAGCTATAGATTTAAAATTAAAAAACAAGAAGCAAATTCTCTTTTCTATCAAACTCTTAGCTTCATTTGCTTCTTCGCTTTTCTCTTTTCTCCACAATTTACAAATATTTTATCGTTTTTTATAAATAATTTGATGAATGAAACTAATAAATTTTTTCCAAAAAAATTTTACAATTTTCACAAAAAAATTCAGCAATAAAAATTTATTATTTGTTTATTTATTTTCATAATTAAGAAAGAGAAAAAAATTACCAAATAGATTGCCATAAAAATTGAAGTAAAAATTTTTCCAAAAATTTTATCTGAATTTCTAAGTAATAAATTGTTGACAAATCGAGTAACCACAATGATATTTTAACGTAAAAGTATAAAAACTAGTAATAGGTGACAAAAAAAAGTTTGAAAAAGAAATAAAAGGAAAAAAAAACTGTCGACATTGTCAACAATTTCAATCTTCTTATGAAGTTGACATTAACTGTATCGATTATGGGAAGAAAGAGAAATACTATATTTTTAGAATTTTTCATTCATTTTTTAAATTTTACGAATATAACAGAATTAAAAATCATTCCGGATTTTAGATAATAAATTGGTCGGAAATTAGATTTTTAAATTTAGTAAGATTATTCTCATCATAAAGTTTACCCCAAAATTTTGTTAAATTCTTATCAAACTTTCACAATTACTTCCAATAATACTTATTATTTATCAATTTTTTGCAAATTTTTCAAAATTAACAAGAAAAAAAAAAAAAGGAAAAAAAGAACGAAGAAGCAATCAGGATTATATTTCGAAAAAAAGATCGAGATATATTTTCGGAAATATTAAATCTGTTGAGTATATATCCCGCTATTCCTCGGCATGATATTGAATTGGAGGAAAATTTCTCAGAGTAATTAATATGAAATGCGTTTTTCGATTGTAGCAAAAACGTACGGCAAAAATTGACATGAAAAAAAAAATATTCTAGAAGTGTACTTTATCAAATATTGAAAAAATTCTCAGTAATCTAATTATTGCATATTGAGACTTCAAATTTTCCTTTGAAATCCATAACTTGAACTTTTCAATTTGATGTAAAAATTAACATTAATCAAGTTATGATAGGAAATCGCGGGATGTAGTCTTGGGAGTTCCAAGCAAGTTTTAAAGACATTCTAATGTGAAAATGCTAATATGATTAGGTCTTTTCTGAGCAAAAAAAAAATTAAATTAACTAAATTTGATTAATTTTTAAAAATTATGATATATCACAATAAATGTAAAAAATAGAAAATAAAAGTTATAATAGATGTAAATAAGAACTATCCGAATTAGATCAAATTTAATTAATATTTATTAATATTAACAGAATAGTAAAATTTATAAGTTATAAAAGTTTGATTTAAACGAAAAAAAACAAGAAAAAAAAGAAGTGAGAAGTAAACAAATAAAAAAATTTAGAAAAAAAACAGATAAAAAAAATAAAAAAAAATAAACGATTTAATGAAGATGAAAAAAAAAAAATAATAACAAAAAGTTCATTTTATAATATATTTGATAATTTAAGTTATAGTATAATTTGTCATTTTTACAACTTACCTTATCACGATTACATTTCCTTCTATAGCGAAGTGATGGTGCAATACGTCCATAAAATGTTGTTGATTCTATGTGGATGTTGTCATTACTCTTTTCATGATGATGATGATGATGATGATGATCACGATGATGATGATGCATTTCAACGGTACTTACAGAGCGTTTTGATGATTTATTACTTTTTTGATCAATTAAATTTGCCCGATACACATTATCATTTGCTTCATATGACTAAATAATGATGTGAAATTAAATCGAAAAAAAAAAATTATGCTACATTAATTTTTTTTAACAACTTAAAAATTTTTTTTCTTCTAGTTTTAATTAAATATTTTATAAAATAATAATATTGATAGTAAAGAAGTACTGGATTTAATCTGGAAAAATTAGAAATTTTTATTTTAATAAATAAGTGAAAGTTTCGAATTTCTCAATTGGTTTATTCATTTAATTTTAAACCAATCATAAGTTGTATTTTTAATCTTTGCTATTTATTTTTTAATAATAAGAAATGAATGAATTATGAAGTGAACCATAATGATAGAATCCTGCGTGGTACTTATTTGATACAGATGCACCTTTTCCTGACATTTACTACGTCCACATTCACCATGCAAATATGCTAATTCTTCTTTGTTAGACTTTTGAAAATTTACTAAACCAACGGGATAATGATGATTGAGGATGAGATGTAATCGATGCCATGTCATTTTCCTGAAATAATTCCTGAAGTTTTTCTTACTGCTATTTATAGCTTTCATTAGGAACGAGAAAAACGCTTTCGTGAATTCGATTGATTATTTAAGAGTACTAAATGGGTAATATTTGTTAATATATTGAAGAAAAATCTATTTATTAATGATGCGTTAATTTTGGAATTATTTTTTCCTTATTTGTCTTTTATGTAATCAATCAATTTTTTATATCCTTCAATATATTTTCTTCAGAAATAATTATTTCCCATCTTTTGAAATGTATTAGCTTAATTCTAAGACCTAAAAAGGCATACTTCAATTCTAGAATCCAAAGTTGTGGTTCCTCATTAGGCTTATCCAAACGTTGATGACAATAAACTAAGATAATATTACGTAATAGGATCAAACAACGATTTGCATATTTATTATTTGGTTTCTGAAATCGAGCATCCGGACGTGTATTTAATATTTCAGTGCGACCACGATTTTTACCAGTAATAGCAACACTTAATATGGTACTCTCGAAACGATTGAATAAATATACGCAATTTTGATAAATAAATGGATCACAAAATAGAGCTGAAATTTGAAATTTAAATTTATTGTTGTCAATTGAAAGATTTATTACCGTGAGTAACCAATAAAAAATTTTCTTATCATTTAAATATTTGAAATATTCCTCAATTTTTATATACATTCTTTTTGTTTTTTATTTAGTCTGTTATTACAATTAATGGAAACTACCAAATATTTCTTTCAGCATATAATTAGGAAATAATTACTCATTTTCTAAACACAATTAAAATATCTCTCGATTTCGAGAAGTTGCTCTTTTTGTTTATATCGAATAATTAAGCTAGTAGGGATTAATTCAGCTATCGAGAGATAACTTAGTTGTATTTGGAATAATGATAAAAATTGACTGTAAAACAGAATATAAGCATTAATAATTGAGAATTTAGGTAAACTAAAATTTTTCTATTTCATCAATATTTGGTAGACAGAATTGTCAGAAAGAAATTAGTTGCCTTTCACTTCTTATTCTGTTAATAAAATGAAAAAGACAAAATATCAAAGATTATAAAGTTCAAAGAATACTTTTCGAAAAAATTATAAAAATTTAGCGATGGAAGTGGAAATTGGAAAAAGGCAAAGTTTGAGAAAAATTCGTTAAAATTTATCAATAGGATCGGAAACTAATAAATCACATTGCAAATTTACCTTTCTTATCTTTGATAGATGGTTCAATAACAACCGTTCGAATACCTTTATGTGAATAAAAATTAGATAAATGTAAAAGCCATATTTGTGGTGGATCATTTCGGGTTTTATTTTGAGATGATAATGGATAAGATATTAAAACTGGTCCTGTTTCATCGTATATTACCGATGTCGTATAATGCTTCCTAAAATTTTTCATACAATTTTCTTTAATCATTTTATCCATTAATGAACAAAAGAGTAGCATTTTATTAATTTTCACATACTAACGACTAGCAAATAAAGAAAAAATTTTTAAAAATTTATTATTTTGCGAAATTTTTTCAAATCTCTATTGCTTTTTTTCTTTAGTTTTCCAACAAACTTCAATATTACATGGCCGAAAAAAAATTTGTGCCAACAGTTTTACTAATCATAAATTAATTTAGCATCTTTCCTTTTTTCTTTGCGAAGTAATTTTTTTCTTTGCTATTCAAATAATTTAGCAACTTACTTGCAAACGATTTGTGTGAAAGTAATGATGCTGCAAACAACCACCAATTTTAATTCAAAATTTAATTCTCCCTTTGTTATGTACAAATTACCCTCACGATTTTGTAGTATCAAACAAATTGTTTCATTGTCCAAAAATGCTATATCAAATACCTGAAATGTTATGTTTTATAAATGGACAATATAATGAATAATAATTTTTCAAAAAAAGACTAAAATTTTTTTTCAAAAAATTTTATAGCAATAAATTGCAGTAATTTTTATGAGTGATTTGATACATCTTTCTCTCTTTATCTCTCTCCATATATATACATTTTTTTTTGTAATTGCTCGATATCGATTGCATATTATGCAAATTTATTTTGTTTCAATATTATTATTATCATTGGGTTCATGATAACTTTTCATTGGTAATCAAATTATGCCATTTAATTTTCATGTTAAATAATTACCGTATCCTCGTCATGCTTTAAGTCAGTTCCAACAATATTGTAATTGCTGCATTGATTTTCATTATCAATGTCATACAAATAAAGTTGTTTATTGGTTTTCCTAAAATTTTAAACAAATTTCTTTAGACGGTAATGCAATGGAAATTTTTAAAAAAGAAGCATGAAATTTTCTTATGAATTTTACTTTTTCAAAAACCTCTTTAATGTTTTAAACAAGTGATGTTAAATGCCAAGATTTAAAATTTTTAAAAATTTGCGGAAAATTCATCATTTAATTTATGAATATTATTTCATCAAATAAATCCATGCAATATGTTTGTGATAATAAGACTTTATATGTTTGGAAAAAATACACTATTATTTCTAAAATTTTTTGCATACTCATTATATTTTCAAACCTTTTTGGAGTGGAAACTTTAAAATAAATTTAATATTCTTACAAAAGAAAAGGTAATAACTTTATTGAGTGTTGTTAAATTTTGTTATTAAATGTTGCAGGAAAAGAGACAAATAAATATTTGAAAATAGATGAATGTATAAGCGGAAATGAAAAAAGAAAGAGGCGAAAAATGAATGGAAACATAGATGAATGCATTTTAAATAACATTTGATGAATTTTATAAAGGGGATAAATGTGATAAATAAATTCATTTGCTAATTGTGGGTCAAACTTACAAATTGTTTTTTACTATATTTTCCACTTTCAACATTTTTACTATATTATAATAGCGCGCTGTGCAATAATTGTTCTATAATTGGAGTTCATATTTGACATTTATATTGAAAAGGTAGTTTGAAGAATGATTTTGGAAGTGAGAGTAAAACTAATAGACCCTTGTTTTTTTCATTTAATTTATTATTTGAAATTGTGAAAAATGTTTAATCCATCCTAAAACATTTATTGTTGAATAATCCCAGTGATTCAATCAAGGATCGATCAGTTTTATTCTAATATTTGGAGAGTATAAAATAAAAATGTAAGACTATTTTCTTAAATTAGTCAACTTGCAATTACACCACAGTTTATTTTAATCAATTGTTTTATAGGAAGAGTTGTTGGTAGAAGTTAAGCAATAATTAGATAATAGTCATTAGAAAAATCAATGTTTTGTAGCCTCGCATTTTCCTTACTTAATTTTCCTTTGAAGAAACAACATTCAAAATAAATTGAAATTAAAAGTGTATTAAAATCAAATTTAATCCAAATTTTAGCTTGTAATTGGAATTAAACTTGGGAGGTTAAAAAAATAAAGCAAGTGGTAATTCAAATATAGTAATTCCAATACTTAATTCCAAAATTACATAAATTAATTTTCGGACTTTTTTACAACAATTTTCTTTATAATAAATACCTAAAAAAGGCTAAAAAAAACAGAAAAAAATCTTGTAATATATTGATTAAAAAATCAATTATTACAATTTTAGCTCTAAGCTGAAGTGAAATTGTAATTTGATATCTAAACTAATAGTAGCAATTTTAGCACGGATAAACAAAAATTTTAACACTTTATTTCATAAAACATTTTTTTCTTTAAAAACTCACTTGAACAAAAGTCTCTTTGCATCCGGTGAAACGGCCATAGTGCGATATGCACTGCTTACACCGGTAAATGACCGTAAATCCTTCATTTCATTCATCGCTCCATCCGCTTCAATTTTTGATCCGCTTGCGCAATTTAGAATATTTAGGTCAATGAAACTGCGATACTGCATGATTTCAGTTGATGTTTTACTCGCTTTTTCCTTCATTCTTCCCATTATTTCAACAAAAACGAAGATATTTTCTCAAATATTTACATATTTGCAGAATATCTCATTTGAATTATTATAACAATTATAAGCAGCTAGCAAGGAAATTTAACAGTACAATTAATAGCAGTAATAATAAATATAACAGTAAGTCGCAATTCGTCGTAATTCGAAACTTCCAAATAAGCGACAAGTAATTGTTGCTGTAATTAATCGAATTAGTTATTAGAAATTGAAAATTTTTGAGTAAACAAGTAATGTCTTTCTTATTTTGCTGCTTTTTCGCTATTCTTAAAATGCAACAGAAAGAAAAAAAAAACATTATAACCATTCATGAATTGTAATAATGATTTTACTTTTTTTTGTTCTTTTAAAATGATAACAAGTGTTATATTAAATGAAAGACAAGCATTTTTTAGTGCTTTTTTTTTCAAATTTCACTCATTTCGTTCTCTTTGAATGATGTAGAGGATATTTCTTAATCTTGTCTAATTTTCCTACTATTGTTTATTATCACTGATATTTGAATTTGAATGTTTTAACTCAAAATATTATCGAAATCTTGTTGTAGTTAAAATTACTGCGCACAATAATTTTCATATTTAAGAATTACCTAAACAAAAATTGAATAATAGTCGAAACTTTAAAAAAAGTAGTTTGTGATAAATGTTTAAGAAAAAACGAATATGCAAAAAAAAAAAAACAACTCATATTGAATTCCAAGTATAACATTAATAAAATAATGAAAGTATTAATGTCTATTTTTTTAATCATTCTTCCCTTAGTAACCTTTATAGCTCTCAATATAATTTTTAAATAAAAAAATTAGCAATTTTCAACGCATAATTAAGTAAATAAATTGAAAAAACATTTGAAGTTTTTAAGATCGAAATTTTTGCATGAAATTTCTTTTTTTGCGAATAAAAATTTGCGACATTTCATCATTGAATATATAGAAAAGAAAGGGGTAAAAATGGTTGGTACTGGTAAGTTGGTTTTAAAGTTTAAAACTAGTTTAAAATAATGTGTGTTGAAATTTCTTCTACTGTCTCTCTATCATCTCTTCTGTCATCATGAACCATTAAAATGACAATATAAGCTTTTTTTTTCTTTTTTCTTTTTTCAATACTTTAGTACCTGTTACTACCATTTCAAATTGTTTTATTTTCATTTCGTATCATAGAAAAAAAAAAAGGGGAATTATGAAGCAAAGATAGAATACATTGCTTTTTTTTTCTTTATAAATTTAATGAAAGTGAATTTCTCTTTTTGATATTGAATAATTCTTCCACAAAGAAAGGATGAATTCTTGTTTTGCAAGCATCGTTCCACTAGTGTCAATTGAAATGTTTTTTGGAAATTTTTTAAATCATTGATATTATTTTGAAAGTAAAAATTTCGAAACGAATTAAAAGAGATGAATAAGCTAAAGCGGTGCTGATTTATAATGTTTCATAACATTTGAATTATGAATACATTTAATTTTCTTTAAGGAACAATTAATAAATATGAAAAACATATAGCATTTGTTTATAAGTTTGTAAAAAAATAGGTGAAAATTAGGGAAAATTTCTGGAAATGATTTATATTTTAAACTTTATACTTATATTGACGCTACTTGCATTTTATTAGACTGGTTGAAAACATTTTTTTACCAGCAAAACATCAAAATTTAAAAAACAAAATTATGTTCTGAGAATGTTACAAATAATTTTTTAAATTTCCATTCCAAAAAAATTTGAAAATAAATTGAATACTGAAAGAAATTAGAAAATTTTAGAAAAATGAATTTTTTATCCAAATATATAAATTGCTATTACTATGTGCATGCTGCAAGCATTTATTCGTTGAAATATTCACAATATAAAAAGTAAAATTTTTCAAAATATACAAATTTATTTTTTAAAAATTTGCAGCTTCTTCTACAGCATTCATTTATTATTATAAATACACGACAATTTGGGCTAAATAACCAAATTAAATTATATTTACATTTAAATTCATTAAGTTCCAGGCATAAAAATATTTTGATCGAATAAACAAATTAAATTCATACCTATATGAATGCTGTAAAAATCTTAGTTGTAATAATGATAGTATTGAATATTTGTTATCTTTTTTCATAAAAAAATACAATCATTAATTAGGCTTGATAACAAATAATCTTAAGTAATAGGTTATTTAGACCAGCAGCAGCACTTTCAATTATTTCTTATTCACTCATCACTTATTAGCTTTCGAATCAAATGATTGAAATAATTAAATATCATTATTTAAATGAGGCAAAAAAAAATGTGTATGAGGCGGAAATTGGTGATAGTTGAGAAAAGAGAATAAATATTTCACTATTTTACTTTAAAGACACAAAATTTTGCACTACTTTTTTTAAAAAAAAATTAAACTAATTTTATTTTAGTCGTATGAAAGTGTTTTCATTGCTAAGCTAACAAATTTATACCAACACGAGAACTTCCAATTTAAAATTAATTGGTAAAATAAAAAAATGAAAAAGAAAAAGAAAAGAATAAAGTTTTGCAAACTCCAACATAAAGCGTAATTTTGGACTCAACATTTTCAACAAAATTCATCAGATAATTGAAATAATATTCATACACTATAACTAGTTCTATTTACTTTAACCATAGTAATAATGTCATGAAACAAAATTTTACCGCAGAATCATAAATTGCCATCAATCAAAAGCAAAAAAAAAATAAGATTTTGCAAGATGAAAATGGGAAATTAATTAAAAATTCGAAATCAATGATTTCAATGTTTGAAATAGCAATAAGTAGATAGCTAATGTCTTTTGCTTTAGAAGTGAAGCAAAAAAAAAAGTGAAGAGGCGGAAATGCCTTCTTATTCTAAGCGCTGAGCTTGATTATTTACTTTAGCATTTTTAAATTGAAAAGAGATGATACCTTTCATTTCTTCTTCAACAGTAACAGTGATTCAAATAAAAAATTATTTGATTTCAATAATGATATGTTTAAGAAATTGGATTTATTTCCTTCTAATATCCATCGCTCATTTGTAAAAAATTTTGGACAGCTTCAGATAGAATAAGAAATTTTCAGGCCTGCATGTTCAATTTAATTATTAGAACTTAAAACGAAAAGTTTGAAGATTTTAATATTTTAGCAGTAATGGATTTAACAGTTTTCCAGAAATTTTTGGGTATATTTCAAAAAAATATGATTGAAATTCGAATGAAATTCAAAGAATAAGGTCTTTAATAGATTGTTTCAAAATTTTCGAATTTTATTCTGCCATATGAAAATATTTTACGCATATATGTAATTTTATCCTTTTTTCTTGAAACATCCCACTGCTTAAAAATAATATTGTGCTAACAATCACAGATACGAAGTTTCGATTATAATTGTGAGTGAAATAAAAAAAAATCCTGGATTAGTTCAGAAAATAGCTTTATTGTATCGTTCATTGAGTTAATTTGTCTCATTGGTTGGATTGTTGTTATTGGTTAAAATAATTTGAGCTAATTTTTATTTGAAGTCATTTTAAAGTGTATCAATAATTTTATAAGGAAAAGATCACTTAAAGAAAGAGGAAGAAAATTGTTGAAATTATTGAATTTTTGCCGGAAATTTCAAATTTCCAATCACTCGATAAATAAATGTAATTGAAGATGGCGTTTCTATATTACAACATTTCAAGGTCAATTTTACCTATATATATGTGTGTGTAAACATAACATTGTGCTAAAAGAACTTTTTTTTTCTTTTTTTTCTTTTGTAGTATATAGTTTTGGGATGAAATAATTATTATGTGAGTGAATGAAATAAGAAAAAAAAATCTTTGGTCGATTAAAATAAATATTTGATTACACAACAATACTGCAAAAGAGTATCCAACAAAGATTACTGCAAAGATGAAAGAAAGATAAATAAATGATGAAAAATTGCTCTAAATAAAATTAATTATACATACAATGATTAGGAATTTAACAATTTCAAATTATTAAAAGTAATTAATGTTGTTATATTCAATTTATGATATTATACATGGATAATATGCATATTTTTTATTGATTTATATCATACAGAATGTAAAATTGTATTTAATTAGTATTTTAATAATAAACATTGTACCATATGTAATATATGATCATTTCTTTTCATAGTTAAAGCGATTTTTCTTTGTATTTGCATAAACTGTAAATTTGAAATGGTACAATGAGTTCGATTATATTGTAAAAAGGATTTAAGCCAATAATTAAAGAGAAAAAATTAGCAAGTTAGTTTTAGAAAAGAGGCGATTAATTTTCTCTTTTTATCACCATATTTATTATATTATTTAACCACTATCTCAAGAATACTTTTTTGAAAAGATAAAGAAATGATAGAAATGTAAAGGGTAACAGTGTTAAAGTCATGTGAATTTAGCACTTTTATACTTAATCAAACAAATTCAGTGATTAATTTACAACTTGCAAAAAGGTATCCTTTATAAATTTTCAATAGTTTTGATGAAAATTTAAAAAGAATTTGCAGCGATTTTTGGTGGAAACATTTGTTAGATTGTTAAAACGCTTCAAATAACATATAACAGAGTCATTCAGTATAACTCATTGATTCATTGCATCAAATTTAATGCTCAAAAAAAGGAGAAAAAAGTGAAGAATTTTGGCAATGAAAATTTCACTATCTCTTATCGATGTAACATATTTATTGAAAAAAGTAGTCTAGCAATTATTCAGTTCAAAATTCAAGAAATTTTTCCTACATAACAATTTTAATTTTTAATGATAAAAGTTTACAAACGTGTACAAAAATGTAGTGTATAATTATTGTGAAAGCAATAAAGTATGAAATACAAATATTAAAATGTGAATAGTTGGAATATAAATTATAAGTATTGTCATATGATTAATATATGTTTAACTACAAACAATATACATTAATAAAACATAAAGAATAAAATATTAAACAAGGGCTTCTTTTTGCTGAATTTTCCGGGGAAGATCGCTTCACTTGTAATTTAATCTATATATATTATCATATTCAAAAAAAGGGCATTTGATAAAATTCTTCCCAAAAATATTCTTGCCTTTTAAATTTTCACTACCATATTCCGATAAAATAAGTTTCAATTTTAATAGAATTACTTACAATTAGCATAGTAATGACATACAATTATATTTAGATTGAATGACAATGTTATTGCATCTCATTTTGGTTTCAGTTAACATTGCCAAATATGACATTAGGAAGTTGACTAAATTATTAATTCATAATCAAAAATTTAATGAAAGATAAAAGTTGATTAAATGACATGGAACAAATGCAAAAGTAATAATAATTGATACATTAAACTATTTTTTTAATCTCAATTCATTCGCCTGAGAAAAATCAACGAAATAATCAATAAATAATATAACTAATAATGTGATTCATAGAAAACGGCGTGATCTAATGAAATGTGTTTAGAATGTTAAAGGGTAAAAATTGTTGAAAAGGATGGATGACAAAGACGTGCTGTTATCACTTGAAGCGGAAGAAATGGTATTGATGATTTACACCGTTTCTTTCGTATGGTAACTTGTTTGATTGAAAGAAGCATCAAATTTTTTTTTTTTTTCACGCGGCGAATTTATCGCATTTACATATTGAAATTTGAATCTCATATACAATGTAACCATCCAGAAAAAATCTGACAGACTGCTTTTTATCTTTGTAATCTGCGAAATCTTGGCATTATACGCCAATAACGTGTTGAAATTTAAAGCAGTTCTATCTAATCTTTCATTTGTATTTTCTCAGCCTTTTATGTATTCATATTTACTAATTGTAGATTTTTAAC